>QLNU02014802.1:13423571-13458541 GCA_006491805.2 Dysdera silvatica
TGCACTGTTTCTTCGATATTTTTTCCCGATACCAGAAGTGTCGCGTCGTCAGCATAAAGAAACAGCTGACTATTCAGGACAGCTTGGGGCAAATCGTTGATGTAAAGAAGGAAGAATAGCGGAGCTAAACAGCTTCCTTGAGATACACCAACGCAAATAGTTTTGCGAGTTGAGGGAGTTTTACCTATGAAAACTTGCTGTTGCCTATCAGAAAGGTAGCTGTTCAGTAATTTTAGAGGTGTACCCCGAATACCATACCGTTCTAATTTCGTCAGTAAAATGTCATGCTTAACATTTTCAAACGCTCTTTGGAGATCTCTTTGCATTCCTATTACAAAATTGCTTTTGTCTATTTCGTCAGAAATCATCTCTTTGATATTAAGGAGGGCGGTAGTTGTTGACCTATGTTTTCGAAAGCCGAATTGATGTTTGTAAAGTAAGTTTTTACTTTCGAAATATGATTCAAGTCTACTGTGTAAAGCCTTTTCAAAAATTTTGCTAATAACTGGAAGGATAGAAATAGGATGATAATTCTGAATGTCAGATGGGTCGCCTTTTTTAAATATAGGAATAATTTTAGCCATCTTAAGTTTCGAGGGGAAAATACCCTTATCGAAGCTAATATTGATTAAATGCGCAATAGCTATCATAACCATGTAGAAGCTCCAGCTAATATTTAAAAAATCGCCAAAAATGTGTAAAATTACCGGAGCAGGGCTCCAGAGGGGCTCCTGCACAATTTGAGCCCTGCTCACAGCACTGAGTTTCATTAGATCATTTATTACGAACGCTGAAACATCTGAAGTACACTCCAAACTGCTCGGAAATTAGGAAAAGTCGTAATGAAAATTAAGGCACGAGGGCGGCAAGCGTACATCACGGACTTCTTTCAATGTTAATGCAAATTGTGTCATCATTACTTAAACTATTTTGCACTAAATTTATGAAGTTAAAAATAAATTTTAAAAATTTATTAATAAAATAATCATTGTTCTTGAGTTAATAAGTTAATTTTTGTGTAATGTTTTGGCTATCGGTTCATATATAGGCAACATCTAAAATACCCGACTTAAATTATCTAATTCTTCATATAAGGCAACCCAGCTTATATGTTCAGTTTTGTCAAGTCCGCAGGGGTGACATTATAACGAGGTATGACTGTATTTTTAGTTTAAATTTTAAAAGTTTTTGTATAAAAAGGAAACTACGGTAATTTAATGTCATCACAAAGAAGAATTTAAAGCCACGTCAATTCAAATAATCCCCACAGAAAAGTTATTATATCTCATTTACATGGAGCAAATGTTATTCATTATTAATGTATTTGTCTATTAATCATTATATTTTTAAAGAAACATGCAGCTTTCAGTAGGAACTGAAAATAAAAATTATCCAGCGTTGCTTTTCCAGAATTTTTAAATTATTATTTGCAGAAATGCAGGGAAAAAAGCTTATTCCGTTGTTACATCCATTATCGTTGTAAAGCCATATTCTGCTCATTTTCATCCTAATACCTTAATTGCACATCACACTCCAAATTTCATCTTTTAAACTGAGCGCTATAATAATTTTGTAATTACTGCTTTAACGGCTTCAGCAAGAGCCTTACACCGGTGTTTAAAGTCATCAAATTAAGAAAATTGTCCCAGAAAAACTCATAAACGTTTATTTATATCACTGCTTAAATAGCCTCATGCAACGGCAAAAATCCAGTGCCTTTCCTTCGGCTGCCACGGTTTTTTTTTATGTGTTATTCGTTTTTTGGAATACTTTGAAAATGCAATAAGAATTGGAATTTTGCATTAGCGAAAATGAGTTCATTTTTAAGAAGAAATTTTGCGTTTTTCCTTCGCTCGGAAAGGAACGAAATATGCTAGTTTTAAAACGAAATTCTAACTTCTTTTCAAAGAACAATCGTTATTTTTGGTAATTTAAAATATTCGAAAACGCAAGATTTGCGAGTAAATTACTATAAAAAATGAAACATGTCACTTTTAATGTAAAATTTTACTGTAAAGCTATGACAAGTTACAAAATTAAAAAATACACTTCTTTCGTAGATTTGCAAAGTTATAAAATAGGCAGAATAGTTTGAATTCCAAAACATATAAGTTGAATAGTATATGAATTACATATAATTACAGAAAACCAATGTAGACAATTGGACTAATAAATATTCCGATTCGGAAACGTCGGCTTTTGATATGACAAGACTGAAGTTATTTTCATTTCGAAACAGAATTCGTTTTTCAAAGTTAATTTCAGGTTGCTTTAAGAAAACTGTACAGTAAAGCACGTGACGCCATGTACTATATATTTTATAACAAACAGTTATTTCGACACTGGCGTAAGGTTTAAAAACACGACGTTTCGGGAGCCAACTGCTCCCTTTGTCAAGTGAAGGCATAAATTCTGTCTTCACTTGACAAAGGGAGCAGTTGGCTTCCGAAATGTCGTGTTTTTAAACCTTACGCCAGTGTCAAAATAACTGTTTGTTATGGAATCTCCTGATGAAACTCTGTATTGTTTCGTTATATATTTATAGGTATACTTCAACTATCAAATACTATTTTTTAGAAAATACCATGTCTTCAATATTGTGTCATATACACTCTTTTACCAAAAAAACCACTCCTAAAATGGATCCGATCATCTCAAAATTTCGCAAAGCAAATTCCTGACAAAGTATCCAAATAATTAAATTTTTAAAGCCAATGGATGTTAACTATGATCAGCGCAAATTTCTACTGCGCAACTGACATCGTTTGAAGAGGTAATTTGCGAACGTTTTATTTTCTTGTCGTCGACGTTGCACTTACCTGGAGACGTAATCAGTAATGCCGTTAAGACATTGTCAAAGACCTTAAAGCCAATTTTACGATTTCAAACGTGGTCGCATAGTCGGGATGCTTGAAGCTGGCTGGTCCTACTGAGCAATAGGCTGCCACCTGCACCGTACGGACACTGCTGTTCAAGGGTGTTGGCAGCAATGGTTTCTGCGAGGAACTCATCGGCAGAATAAAGGCTCTGGAAGGCCAACGTGCACGAATGCGAAACAAGATCGGTTGGCTGTGCGACAGGCTCCAGCTAACCCAAAGGCATTATTGTCCTTGCTGCTGTCTCTTCCATAACAACAATATCACTTTCTACACTCTCACGACGATTGGATGAAGTGGGGTTACGCTCACAGCGGCTTTTAAGACGTTTGCCTTTAACCCCACACCATTGATAGAGTCGTCTGGAGTGGTGTCGTAGCCGGTCATCGTGGCTGCCAGCAGATTAGTATCGCATAGTGTTCAACGATGAATCCCGCTTCAGTCTTGGAGCAGATGACCATCGGATCCATGTGTGGAGGCGCCAGGGTCAGCGGTCCCAACCACCCTTTGTTTTACAAAGGAACACAGCCATTACCCCTAGTGTGATGGTGTAAGGTGCTATCTCATATACGCCAGCAGGACGCCCCCTATTCATCCTGTGTATAACTTTAACAGCTCAACGCTATGTTGATGATCCTACGGCCGTTTGCCTTATCCTTCATGATAAGACAGCCTGGGGCCATTTTCCAACAAGATAATTTCAGGCCCCATACGGCTCGCATATCTGTGAGCTGCCTCCGTGCTGTTGATACTCTTCCTTGCATATCTGGAGCAACAAGTGAGGAATGCCTGGCAGAATGTGTGGCAGGATGACATTAGGAAGCTTTGTCACTCCTTACCTCGATGTATAGAAGCATGCGTCACCGCCAGGGTTGGGTTTTACCATCTATTAATTTGAACATTAAATGTGCCATTATTGATGGGTCCTACGGTTTTAAATTTCTTATCATTTCCTTACTTGTGCATATGGTGGATATGATTTAATTTCACCAAAAACAGCTAATTTCGTCATGATGCGTCTTTTTTTTTTTTTTTTTGCAAAAGAGGGCACATATCCAATGAAGCTTTTGCAGGTAGAGAGCACGTTTTGTAACACCGTGTTTCAAAGATTGTTACTTTAACAACGTCTGTATATGACATGCGGTAAACTTACATATGGTAAACCAATGTAGTAAACTTACATGTGGTAAACACAATGTATTAAACTTACATGTGGTAAATATACTGTGGTAAACTTATAGAAATAATATTTTACGTAATCCCCTAACTTTCGAAAATATAATCGAAGAGGTGAACACACTTTTACTACATCTCGACAAAATTAAAAAGAAAATACCAAGAAATAAATAAAGAAATTGAAATTGTTAGAGAAATTGACTTTTTAATGGTAATAATGACAAGGGACTTTTATTGAACTGACAGAAAAAATAAAATAATTGAGTAATTCGGGAATAGGTGTTTAAAGAAATTGTCGCGAGTCGTCCAGAGATATAATACTAGGTTTATATTATACATTTATATATAGTCATTTGATCTATTGCAATAGTATTTGGGGAAATCTAAACAAGAATAATACCACGGCAATTAAATCACTGCAGATTAAATTTTTGAAATTAAGTAAAAAAAAAATACATCAAAATTAGTCTGTAAATATTGTGTTTTACCAAGTGGTAAGATATATAATTTTAATATACTAAAAATTATATTTGAAAGAATAAAAGGAAACGAACTTATAGATAACATTGAAATTATAAGATATGGCAATAGTTGTGCTTCCAGAAGGAAAAAATTAATATAGACTTGCAAAACTTAAAAAAAAATTTAGAGAGTGAGAGAATTGAGTATTCGTTTATAAGAACTGGAATATTATACCAAATACTATTAAGGGCATCAATAATTTCAAGCTATTTAAGAAAACTAGTAGCACATTTACTGAAGGGAGTTATGACCAATGAATTATTAAGGTCCTCGGCCTGTTAAATCACGTGATTTTTACTGTGGATCTGTTATCATATATATTGTGATTATTTTGTAGTTTTGTCTTTGAATTGCAATGTTTTTGTACTTATGTGTATTTTGTAAATGAAATGAAAAGTTACTACAATCATTGCGACAAATAAAAATTTATTGATTGATTCATTAATGATAACACAATTCGCTCAAATATTGGGATACCAAATAAACGATACTAAGTTAGGATGCTATCTTAGGACACTAAGAAGGCTTTATACTTTAATTAGCTGACTTTTAACGCTACAAAAAGAAGCAAAGGATATTTTGTTTAATTTGAATAAGTTAAACTTACCACAACAAAATTGTCATTATTATTCATCTTAAAAAATTAAGAAAATATCCACTTAAAAAATTTTAAGAAAGCATTCATCTTAAAAAATTTAAGAAAATATTCATCTTAAGACATTTAAGAAAATATTAATTTTATAAAATTTAAGAATCTATTCATCTTAAAAATTCTAAAAGTATTCATTTTAAAAAACTGAACAAAGCATTCATCTTGAAGAACTTAAGAAAGTGTGAATCTTAAAAAATTCAAGAGAGTATTCATCTTAAAAATTTTAAGAATGTATTCATCCCAAAATTTTAAGAAAATATTCATCGTAAAATTAGAAAAAGAATACCAAGAACAATAAATTAATTTCTGAGTTTTTGATAAATATATCAAAGGAATCTGTCGAGGGGGAATCCTTAAGTTTCGATTAGATATTAAACCTCAATAATGGAAAAGTTCATAATATATAAACATGAGATGTTTTGACTGTACCTAGACTTTGATATATTTATCAAATTTTCCGAAATTTTTTTCATTTGTAAAATTTTGAAACGAACTTGGTGACGTCTCTATACAAAAACGAGATAAGACAATAAAAATTTTCGAAAGCAGATGATAATGTGAACGAAAATTCCGAAATCCCATTTCGAAAAGGTATTCTCTATATCCTCAATTTTGAGGCTATCTGGAGAAAATATGCTGCAGTAGCCAAAAGGATTCAGAGGTGCCCAATAGCTTGATATAATGAAGCAGGTATCAGTATCATTTTCCCATAAGACTTTGGCGAAATAGGTGATTCCGTGGGCTTCTGCTGCATTATATTTTTCGCCAGCTGTTCCGACGAAATAAAACGTGATTTCATGTTTGATTTCCTTTTGCTCCCAACAAATACTTCTTTTCTTTTTTAGTCACTGCATAAAAATTGGTTTATTGGGCCTTCCTAATATTTAAAGAGTCCTATTAATAGGGATTTGAATTGTAAATATTTTGTTTTACTTTCATTCACTGTTCAATGGATAATTTACGGTTACGCCATTTCATAAATCGTTATCTTTGCAAACATTGCTGTATTTACAAGGGAAAGATAAATTAAATTTTGAGTTAAAATACAATTGGGGAACAATATGAATTACCGAACATGGAAAATTGTTTCTAATTTATTCCTTATTTTAATTTTTTTTTTACCTTTGAATATATTATCAGTATTAAATGAATTTCTTTTTTTTTCAAATTGAATATTTCTCGGCGTCTCCTGCCACGGACCTTAATTGTTAATTTTCATACAAAATTTCTCCGTAGCACCATGAACGCATCTCCGCCAGAAGTGTTTCGTAGTTAAACTCCTATCACAAAGTTTGAAACGGGACTGATACCTCAAAACTTCTCCATATTAACAGATGTTTTTGGCATGCAAGTTCTCAATTTCAAACTGAAGATATATATGGGCCATCATCGAAAGGAAAAATTGTGAATCCTAAAGAGGAAGAAACAGTGGCATTGCCCCATACTGGCTTCGAACCAGGGACACTTCCATCCAAACAAAACCGTCATAACCAACTATACTACCGAGACCCAGGAGACGATATCTGGTCCTTCGTATATATGTTTATTAGGGCATTATTTTCCTTTGCAGGGATGGCACAATCATCATCATCTTCTTCTTCTTCTTCTTCTACTACTATTACTTCTTCTTCTTCTTCTTCTGCTGCTCCTCCACCACCACCACCACTACTACTACTACAATTATTATTATCATTATACTGTCCATCCATTCAGCACCCTACAGCTCGCTGTCCAAGCACTAGGTAAATATATCCAATGTGATTTACCTTTGTTAATTATAAAAACTATGAGCAATAGTTAGATATTGATACTGGTTTTTGTTCCATTTGATTAAATCGGAAATCTTTGATCTACTGTTAGGGAGATGAAGAAGTGAGATCCATAATTTCTTGTAAAATTTCTTTGTTAAGGCATTTTCCAATAATTCTGCATTTGGTTTAACATGCTTGTGAAATTATTTGCGTGCCCTCCATAATATCAAATTATCCAAAATTATTTTGGATTTAATTAACATTTCACCCTCCCCACTTTCAATACAAGCTTTTCATCTGATTGGTCTCTCATAAATGCGCTTGATGGGTCCATAGATAGCACTGGCCACATACTTGTCATGTCATATTCGTGCCCATAACAGTACTTGTTCAATTTGCTCCAGTTCAATGAGAAACTATATATCTCCCAGTTCATAATCGTAGTAACAGATGGCTCCATTCTTGGCTACGGTTTAAGGTATAGGAAGATTGTTGGAGGAATATAAGCCAGGATATAGGTAATGAAGTCCATAGGTGAATCTGTTTATTCGGAAAACTGTTGCTGTAATGTCAAATGCATATTATTTCTACAAACAGTTGTCACAAGATGATGGGTAATAGCACTGATACTTACAATTACTTGTGACATAAATCAAAACATTTACAGTAGAACACATTTCATTATTGGAAACGTCGCAGTCCTGCCAGGTTTCGGACAATTAAATTAATTTTAATAATTATAATATGAAATATAATTATAAAATAAATAATAATATTAATTAAAAGTAAGATTTTAGATAGTCCAGAAATTTAGTTTTCAAAGCGAAGGTGCACAAAAACCAGCACATTTACCCAAATAATTACAAATAACTAAATTATAATTATAAAAATGAAAACTGTCACAAAGAATATGTATGTATTAGTTAAAATATTGAATGTTTTTAAGTAAATTTTTTGATATTCTTTATATATATCTGACACATACGTAACCTTTCGTTGGTCAAATATCCATCATTTGTACAGGTTTCGCTTTTAAGGCCAAAATGCATTAGGATATGAATCTGACCGCTTTCACCGAAAACATCGAAAAAAAAGAGAGTCCTCGCTAAAAAAAATAATAATAATGAAAATAATAAGCACAGTGGGCCATTTCAGCTAATCCCAATTTCGATTAAGAGTAGTTCGGATAATCGGCGCTTAATCTTACTTGCTTTCATAATTATCGAAACATAGTTCTCATCAAAATATTAACGTGGAGAAATACAACGGAGATAAAATCTAATCTGGTGTTTATTTCAGGCGCAGTCATTAACGAACCCGACACTAATTTTTCGTAATAATGTAACAAAAATAATGTAATAAAAATAACGTTTCTTGGCGTAGTTACAAATTTAAAAGATGGTTCGACGCACGTTTCGAGAGAACAAGGTCTCTCCTCGTCTGGAACTAGCGTGCAGTAAACAACATTGGAGTGTTGCCAACTCGATGTGGTTAATACGTTGCCGGTAGCGGTTAGTGCTTTTTTTCAGGAGTACAGAGTTGTTTTAGGCGGCCAACTTACAAAGTGGTAAATTTTGGTCACAAAGTTAAGTAGCAGGTGTAGTTGAAGGAGAAGCAGTGGGGAAGAGTTTAAAAAGATTTTTCCAATCACTACTAAAACTTGAGGCTGATTTATGGTCATTCACGTGAGGCACTAAATCTTTGGATGAAAAAGGCTTCTAAGAATTCAAGTTCAATGATCGAAAAAGGTCGGCTAATGATCGTGGCTTCATTAAGGTTGAATTGATGGTCATTATTCCTACAATGAACTGCAATCGGAGATTTTGAAACTCTGCATTGGGGACATATCTTTGGTGTTCTTCTATACAATGTCATAGGGTCCGCTTGGTCTGGCCCACAAAATGGTAAATGGCATTGGCAAAACACACGATATATACCCTAGCGTGGTAGCATCGGGATGGTGTCTTTAAGGTGAGAGGGCCGAATTTTGGTATATGGTGAGAAGATGACTCGAAAGTGAGCTCTGCCAGTATGTTTGCCGCGGCGACACTGATTTTAGGAAAGAATGGAAAGAGTGACTGTACCCGAAAATTCAACTGTAGAACTGATATTAAGAGTGGAGCGGTGAGTGAGTTTGGTGAGTTTAGAAAGCACGTTATCGATGATGCTAGGACTATAGCCTCTGTCCACGGCGATGGTTTTTAAAATGTTAATTTCTTCTGTAAATGCTGACTCAGTAGAGCAAATATCTAAGGCGCGAAATACAAAGGTGTAGAATGCCGCCATTTTTTGTTGAAGAGGATGGCAAAAATTCCGATATGGGGGCAAAGGGATCAACGAAAAGCTGTCGGTATACAGATGTCTCGAATTGATGACCAACTTTTTTATTAAAACGTTCAGAAAGTGAAGAGACCTTTCTGACTCAACTTCAATAGAAAATTAAAGATGATCATCAATTGAGTTGATGGTGGGTAGAATTGAGTAAAATTGGTCTGGTGAACCATTCCAAATGAAAAAAATATCATCGACATAGCGGGTCCAAAATTCAAACGCAATTTGAGAAAACAGTTTGGTTTCAAAGTCATATATGTGATATATAAATATATATACTCAATAACACATAAATATATATATTAATAAATAATATAAATATATATACTAATAAATAATATAAATATATATATACTAATATATCAAGTAATGAAGACAAGGGATTCCCCAGTGCCAACCCTTCGGTTTGTTGAAAATGTTGACCATTGAAGATGAAAAAGTTACAGTTTACACAAAAAGAGGTCAATGATATTAGTTCATCAATCTCAAGTTGCGCGAAATGCAATTCGGTTAAGCGGCATCGTAGACATTCAAGGGCGCCATCTACAGGAATATTGGTGAACATCGATTTGATATCCAGCGAAGCTATGGTACGGTTCGCAGGTGAGAATTAATGCAGTTTAGAAATAAAATCAATGGAATTTTTGACGGTAAAATAATTGAATCAGTGTCGCCGTGACAAACATACTTCGCAGAGCCAACTTTCGAGTTATCTTCTCACCATATAACAAAATTCGGCCCTCTCAACTTAAAGATACTATTCCAATGCTACAATGATGGGGTATATATCGTGTGTTTTGTCAATGCCATTTATCATATATAGGCCAGACCAAGCGGGCCCTACGACATCGTATAAAAGAACACCAAAGATGTGTCACTAATGCTTAGTTTCAAAAATCATCCATTGTAGTTCATTGTTGGAATAATGACCATCAATTCAACTTTAAAGAAGCAATGGTCATTTGACAACCTTTTTCGGTCATTGAACTTGACTTCTTAGAACCGTTTTACATCCATAGATTTGGTGCCTCATTTGTAAATGATCATAAATCAACTCCAAGTTTTAGTAGTGCATGGAAAAGATCTGTTTAAACTCTCCCCTCTCCTTCAACTGTATCCGCTACTTAACTTTGTGAACAAAATTGACCACTTTCAAAGTTGGCCACCAAATACAACTCTGTACTCCTGTAAAAAGCACTAACCGCTTACGACAACATATTAACCACTGTGAGTTGGCAATACTTCAATGTTGTTTATTCCATGCTAGTTCCAGACGAGGAGAGACCTTATTCTCTCGAAACCATGGCGTCGAACCATCTTTTAAATTTGTAACTACGCCAAAAAACGTTGTTATTTTTCCATTATTGTTATATTTGCGTAGTGTTCGTCACTTTTCCAGTCTTAGCTAATTTTTCTTTCCTAAATTAAGATAAGATAAACTTTATTCAGGAGAATCACACAGATTACAAACGCTTTAATACAATTCTAAACATGGAATGATTCACCTGGGCAGCAATGGATAAAGATTATTATGTCTGACAGAGACCATGCTGCCCCAGGTAGTGATACTTCGTTGTATAAAATAGAAAAGTGTAAATCTAAAAAATGTTCATAAAGAAATTTTTTAAACAAAGGGAGTGAGTTTATTGATTGTAAGTAAGTAGGAAGGGAGTTCCATACTCTGGGACCACAACAGCCCATTCGCACCATTAATATCACAATGACTTTAAATTAAAAGATCGATTGCATAAGTCATTGATCTTTCGTTTGTGCTGATCTTGGTTTAGCTGATCGATATTCATATACGTGTAATATAGAATTCACTATCTACGTACATGTGACTTTATTCTATAATTCCCTGCTAATTTAATTTCCACACTTTGAGCAAAATAGTTTGAATTGAAAATAAAGCATTCATTGAAATTTCAATCACAGTAATTTTCCCTAGATGTTGTTGTCCGTATCTGATTAATAGAATTCAAGTAATTGTTTCTTAACGTTTAACAACGCAAGATCCCGAATAATGTCATAATGAGCCTTCTCCCATTATTTCAATCAGATAATGAAACTCTAATTCGACTTATTTGACAGTATCTGAAAGAGATGGGATAGATTTTGTATATTGAACTAAATTATTTTCGGACTGATGAATCTACTAATGTTGTTTGCCGAAGAAAAATTCCGGATGAAAATTAGAGAGTAAATAAGTTGCTTTTCTCTTTTTATTTCTCTTTATATGCTCTTGAACATAATGCCTTTCCTTGGGTTCTGTATTCGTTATTGAAAAGGACAAATCCTTCAGGTAATACCCTGTCCTTTGGCGAAGGGGATCCAGTCCTTACAATCAATCATTCATTCGGAAGAGGTCCAAAAAGCTATCCCTTTGTGACGCCGAAGAATATCCAAAGGAATATTTGTGTAGGTCTTGAACCACCATTGTGTTCTTGATAGATCAAGAGATCTATGTGTGTGTGGCGTGTTCGGTTCCTTACAGATCTTTTTCTTGGGATTCGTAATGGGCAAAATAGAGCTACTGTACCGAAAGAAGCACAAATCTGAAAAGTTTTCCGCTGATGAATCATACCGTTATTGAAGTATGTATAGAAACATAATAAGGAAATGTTTCTGGAGACCGATTTATCATATATACTTTTATATAGAAGCTACATTGAAGGTCTTCCTACAGATTATTAGGCAGATCTTTATACGGGGGTTATTTTTTAAGTAAGGTCCATTTGCAGGCTCCCGGCATTCTTTGAGCAGAATCTGACAGCTTTTCTATTCACGCCGTCATCAGTCCGTAAGCTTTGTATGCTTCGTTAAAATGTTTAAGAAAACTGAACGCCACCGTCAACTGTGAAATAAGGTCAGTCATCCGATTTTTAACAACAAGAAACATGAAATCTGTGGATATTCATCAGCAGATATTCGAAGTTTACGGTGACAACGCAATGAGTGATTCTAAAGTGCGCAAATGGGTAAGATTGCTCAAGGAAGTTCGGAAAATATCCATGACAAATCGCAAAATTATTCAAATACCGTGTATTCTGTCAATGTTCGGGTGAATAAATGTTTCCTTAATGTAGAGTTCATATTTGAGCATAAAAAAAGTTAATTTGCAGCGGTGTTTATCGATTTTTAAATAATTGCATAATTCTGTTATCTTTATGCAATAAAGACATGCATAAGTACAAATTAAATAGTAGGTTGATAAGTATTATCATGTTATCCTCTTCTAACCAATAATTGGTATTTATTAAATACTTTTACGAAATTAGGTATGCAAGGTACATTAAAATATTCATTCAAATGCACATGCAAATTTTAAATTCACACCCGAACAAATTTAACCGAATAAAATAGTTTTCGTACATTTATAATAATCCCGAGAAACTAACGCAGTTTAAATGTTTTTAATATGTTATCAAATGTTTCGATAGCCAGGTGCTAGCTTCTTCAGAACCAAACTTACATATTTCACCCACGATGCCCACCAATGTTGCCAGCTCACTTATTATAATTCCACTGGTTAGTGGAAAGAAAAAATTGGCGTTTCTTGGTGAAGAGTGGAGAAAATTTTTCCAAATTTCTGAAATAGTAGAAAATGGGAGTTGATCATTTATAATTGTAATATCGACATCGGAAAGGATGTGAAAGGGATTTTGGATACTGAGAAGGATATTTATTCCAACTAGCAGATTTGTGAACGGTAAGATGGCATCACCTGCGAAAGATGTCAGTTACACTCTAAGGGAGGCAATATTTGGCTATTGAAAGAGCTATTAAAATATTGAAAGCTTTACAGCTGCGATAAGCTGCTATATTTATCCTATTTCTTATTTGCATAGAATGCAGAGACAGATTTAGGTCATGCGGGGCCAGATATGAGCCCAAAATTTGGCGCCCGCGTTAAATATTTATGAATTGCAAAATAATTCATTTTGTGCTTTTTATTTCTAGGAATCTCCTCAACAGTCAACTGAATCTTATCACAAAAGACACTAAAAATTATTTCCAGGAGGAAAATGGCGATGACAATTAAAATTTCCTATTAACAAATGACATGTGACTAAACCCCAACTTCTTTTCCTGATGAGCCAAAAATTAAATGGTTTTATTACGAAAATTAAAACCTTGCACCAGTTTCAACAACTTGGAATGTCCTCTGTATAAACGAGTAAGCTCATCCATTTTGATTTAGTTTTTACTTTTCTAATTTTCTATCTGCAGTGTCATATCATATCATACGTAGAATCTATATTCAATTTTAATTCTGTATTAGCCTAAATTTCTTCTTATCTATTTCAGTAGTTTCAGAGAACGTGTGGGAGTAAACATAATTTTTAGTGGTAGAATGTTGATGCATTTTCGTCATTTTTAAATGATAGGCTTTTTTCCATATTTTCCATCAGTTTAAGGGCATGTTTGGGAATTCTTTGGGTCATTAATTTGAATTTTCTTATATTTTCAATAAAAGTGCATTTTTTCATGAATTTCTCAGAATTTTTTTTTTTAAAAAATGTAGATTTGGAAAATTTCCAATTTTTTTTGTGAGAATTTACAATTCTGTTAAAACTATTTATTATACTTACATACGTAGTTACATACATTGTATCTCTACAATTACTTACTATTAATTACTACAAGTTACTTACTATTAATTACTACAAGTTACTTACTATTAATTACTACAAGTTACTTACTATTAATTACTACAAGTTACTTACTATTAATTACTACAAGTTACTTGGCTACAATCAATTATTACAAGTTACGGCAATCACTATTATTATATTACTTACAATCAATTACTACAAGTTACTTACAATCAATTACTACTTACATACATTGTATTCTACAATTATTTACTATTAATTGCCACAAGTTGCTTTATTATTAATTGCCACAAGTTGCTTATTATTAATTACCATGTTGACTTAATATTAATTATTAATTACTACAAGTTACTTACTATTAATTACTACAAGTTACTTACTATTAATTTCTACAAGTTACTTACTATTAATTTCTACAAGTTACTAATAATTACTACAAGTTACTTACTATTAATTATTACAAGTTACTTACTATTAATTACTACAAGTTACTTACTATTAATTACTACTTACATACATTGTATCTCTACAATTTATTATACTTACATACATAGTTTTGATTATACTAGTTTATATTATACATAGTTTTAAAATTAATGTAGGGAATACGCACCCCACTCCGCTTAATCAATTTCTGCAATGGCTTTATTGAAAACCGGAAGTAAAGGAAGGGAAATAGAGCAAGTTCTAAAGAAATATACAGGGTGTAAAAACCTGTGTTCAATTGCAGGTATGTTGTCAGTGGAAAACTGTCCTTCAGTTAAATTTCTCACGAATTTGAACGAAGGAATCTGATTTGTTTTAATTATACGCCCATGGGGGTCAACGTAAGTTGAAAGGAATTTTTTATGTTTAAGTCGTTATTAACTGATAACGGCAAATAGGTTTGTCTTAAAACTGTACACATGCTTATAATCGATGCATTGCAATTCTGCAGTACTGAAATAAAAAATTTCAATTTTGCTCTGGCTAATTTTAAATATTGAATAATATTTTTTTGTAATTTTTAGTTTTTCAAAGTCTTCTTTTTTTGTTTATGGGGTATTTTCTTTTGTTTTTTAAGTCACTAATGGATTTTTGTAGGTCATTTCTGATTTTTTTAAGGTCATTAAAATCCTAGCCCTAATAATTACATATTGCCTCAGAGAACTTATAAAACATAAATTTGATTTATTGAAGCATATTTCAGAATTAGCAAGCGCCTAGATAATGGAAGTGGATTTTGGCTTGGCTTGCATTTTGGAGACGTTAGGTCGTTCCCCCCCCCCACACACTTTGCTTGGCGCCCTGTGTGACGGCACCGGTCGCACCGCCCTCAATTAATTACTGACACAGTGTGTCGGAAAGGAAAAACATCACACATTAATAGTATTAATGATAGGGCGTCATGGTTTAAATTATTATTGCATTAAACTATACACAATCTTACTACATAATTATATAAATTTACTTCTTTTAAATTTATAGTTTATTGCCTACACCGCCAATACCAATATTTTTCGGCTGCAATAAAAGACAAAAGGAATAATTTTACCGTATTTTATAAGAATTCAATTGATTTTGCTCATAATGTATTTAACCCCATTAGTAATCCGGTATGAGAAAATTTGTGGGATATTTTTAATATTTAAGAAACAAAAAAAGGAATTGCTGGAATTTCTATAAATATACCCGATTTAATTTGTAAATATAATGGGGCTATTTTTTGGTTTTGTTTTTATCCGAATCTTATAAATCAGGCTAATAATTTTAATCTAAAGTCCTGTTTTCAAATTATCCTTTTTAATTAAAAATTAATCAAAATTTTTAATTTGGGACTAAACGAAATACTTGCAAACATAATGAAAGTTCTGGTAAAAAATGTCATTAATAACCACGACAAAAAATTCTTTTTCCATTTAAATCGAATTCTCTATATATCGATTTTTTTCCATTCCTCAAAAAGCCCGATTTTCCAGTTCAGGTAACCCCCATTGTTATTGGGACTCTGCTATATATATATAAATATATATATATGAAATAGCCCAGGCTGCCGTTTGTTATTGACCTTGGCAACGTATAATGGACGATCCCTTGCTTCTGAAGCAAAACTTCAGGAATTGGAAGAGGAACTTGAAAAGATCAATTGGGACATTATAGGACTCAGTGAAGTCAGAAGAAAAGGTGAAGAATTGGTGGAACTTAAAAGCGGACATTTGTTTTATTGTAGAGGAACGGAAACTGGAAGAACAAGTGGTGTTGGCTTCTTAATCAACAAAAGAATTAAAGGCTACCTTCTTGAAGTTGAAAGCACGTCGGATCGAGCAGCGAGGCTCGTTGTTGAATTAACCCAGCGATACCAATTTCAAATAATACAGGTATATGTACCAACATCAAGCCCTACCGACGAAGAGGTTGAGGAATTCTATGAAGAAATCAAACAGTTACACATTAAGGGGAAACAACGCATCAAGCTCATCATGGGGGATTTTAATGCAAGAATTGGACAACAGGAACAAGGGATGGCATCGGTTGGTAAATACGGATACGGGGAAAGGAATGAACGGAAGGAATCAACTCATTGAATTTGCAGAAGCTGAAAATCTTAGCATCATGAGTTCATTTTTTAAGAAGAAACCACACAGAAAATGGACATTGAAACACCCCAATGGAGGAGCCAGCGAAATTGACTTTATCTTTGCAAACAAGAAATCAATGATTGAAGATTGCGGCGTGCAGAACAGATTTAATACCCGAAGTGATCATTGAATGGTGAGATGTAAAATGCACTTAAATATTAAATTAGAAAGAGAGGAGCACGTTAGAAAACAACTATAAAAGAGGGTGGATGTAAAAAACTGAAAGAAAATACCGAGGTATTCCAGTTGGAATTAAAAAGTCGCTTTTCTGCACTGGAAGGACTTGTTAAAGAAGTTGATATTTCAGAAGCAAATGATAACATTGTTAAGCCAATAATTGAAACTGCTGGAGGAATTGATGGTATAACGTGTAAAATCTACAATAGCAAATTACCAAAGAAGACAAAACAACTCATGAAAAGGCAAAGAGATATGGAGGGGGACAATTAAAATACCAGTTCTAGGATTGAATGTGTAGAACTTTGCAAAAATTTACTCAAAAACATGAAAGAAGACATAAGAAAATTCAGCTGTGAGTTAGTAAGGAAAGCCATTGAAAAAAAACAGCTATAGGGTTGTTAATGAAGAGTGTCAGTTGGGAAGATACGCATCATTGTATTGAAATTAGAGGATGGCACCGTAAAAAGAAATAATGAGGAAATAGAACAGGTGAAGAATTCTACAGAAAGCTATATGAAGGAAACAGTGGATTAAACGAAGACTCTGAGATAGTCGAAGGAACAGTTCCTGAAATCTTAAGAGAGGAAGTAGCATTTGCAATCAAAAGTATGAAGAAAGGAGGAACCACCGGTGATGATGGCATTAAATCGGATATCCTAAAAGAAGCTGGAGAACATATAGAAGCGATACTTGCAAAATTCTTTACCAAATGTCTTAACAGCGGTAACGTACCAAACAAATGGGATTCTGAAGCAGTAATACTTTTGCATAAAAAAGGGATAAAAAGGATTTGAAAAATTTCCAGCATATTAGCTTGTTACATACTATTTATAAAATTTTCACAAAAGTGCTAACACATCACTTACAGAATAAACTAGATGCAGGTCAACCAAGAGAACAAGCTGGGTTTCGAAATGGAGTTAGCATGTAGAGCATATTTAAGTATTAAGAAAACTAATTGAAAGAACACATGAATATGAACATCTGTTGTGTGTGTGTGGCATTTATTGACTTAGAGAAGCGATATGAGTCTATTAAAACGTCAGCAGTCATCGAATCTTTAAAATCGACAGATGTCGAGGATATGTACATTGACATTGTAAAATGTGTGTATAAAACTGCAAGTGTAAAATTTCGGTTACATAAAAATACCAAAACTATCAAAATTAGTAAAAGTGTGAGGCAGGGAGATGCCATTTCTCCAAAACTTTTTACTTCAGCTTTGTAGATGATTTTTCATCTGATAGATTGGAATAACATAGAAATAAAAATAAATGGTGAATATTTAAATTATCTACGATTTCCTGATGGCATAGTTATTTTTTTTCAACGAACCCATCAAAATTCCAAGACATGGTGCAGAAACTCTCAAATAGAAGTAGAGAAGTTGGACTCAAGGTGAACCTGCAAAAACTAAAATCATTTTCAATAATTTCGTAGAGAAAACAAATATACAAGTTGACAACATTGATCTAGATATTGCTAATTCATATATTTACCTTCGCCAACTGATTTTACTGGAAGGCAACGTTATGTAAGATAAGGATGAGGACGGCGCCTCTTTTTCTCCAAAAAACGAAAAAGCTCTAGTTTGAGCAACTTAAACGTGGGTGGCAAAAATTATTGTATAATAAATTCCCCCACGAAAAACTCACAATAATCTCACCCCAGAGGCTTTTCTGTGTTGACCATTATTTGGCAATTGTGTTATCCCTGTGAAGGGTAATAATATCTTACATCCTAATATACGGAGAAAAATGCATTTGTTCTTATCTACATTCGTCTAGTAGGTCAAGACACCGCGTGCTAAACGCGGGGACCCTGGTTAGAGCCCAGGATGAGGTCCGCGCCTCTTTTTCTCCAAATATAAAAAAAGCTCTAGTTTGAGCTATATGAACGTGGGTGGCAAAAATTATTGTATGATAAATTCCCCCATGAAAAACTGCTCCTGCTGCCGTTTTTGCATTATCCCTAGGTATTTGTAGGTTTCGCCCTCGTCCAAGGTCTTCAGTAGTCTCCCGTCTTCGAGTTCGATGCCTGGTAAATCTTCTTTGCTATTCTTCTGTATTTTGCACTTATCGAGGCCGAATTCCATTCCTATGTCCTTGGAGAATGTCTCTGTTATACTGATGAGTTGTCGGAGTTGGGTGATTGTTGGCGCGTATAGCTTGATGTCATCTACGTACATGAGGTGGGAGACTTTATGTAGGTTTCTCTTGTCTTTCTTCAGCATGTATCCGTATTTACTTGTGTTTGTATGTATGTATATATATATATAATGTGCTTTTTTAACTTGTGTCTATACTTTTACTTATTCAGAGCTTTGGCTTAAAAATTGCCTAAACTTTTTTTTTTTTAAATCAATACAACATTTTTTATTTTATGATTATATTAAATTTAACTTTACTACCAAGTTGCACTTCAAAGAAATATTTTTCCTTAATAATGCCATTCTCATCGCACGAAGACGTAAATTTAAAAACACAATTTACGAAAAATAAAATAAAAAAACTCTGCGTGACGCAAGAACAATCCCACGTTCAAATTTAAAATTTTTGAAGTAAATTACTTTTTCCAGAAAACTTCATCGAAAATGTGATTTGAATTTTTAACTGCTTTGCTGCATTTTGAGAAAAAAATAAATTCATTTGAGCAGAATTAGAAAACTTGGGTTTTATTATTTCGTACATCTTTGGTATTTTAAACTCAATTGTCTTGCTCCTATTCTAACAGGCAAGTTAGGTCTTAATGGGATAATAAAAGTGCCTAATGCTGAAAAACTAAGAACACGTAAAAATATGCACATATACAGATGTTAAATGTATTATACATATCCTAATTACATTTATAGATATTTTAAAAACTTAAGATATGTATTTACTGACAAAACAACATCACACAACCGACCAAATATAACTCTAATTAATAAAATTAACAAAACCGTAACTATTATAGATATAGCATTTCCAAACACGAACAATATAAAAACCACATACACAACAAAATCGCCAAATATCAAGACCATAAATGTGAACTTAAAAACATGTGGTCTTTTAACTCTTCATCACTGTCTGACATTTTAAATGACCATGCTGACCATACGCACGTTTTTAAATTTTTAAAAAGTACTGGCTTTTACTACAGTCTTTGATTTTACCATGTTTGGCGCAGTATAGCCCAGATGCTCTTGCGCCATAAAAAAGCCAAACAAACAAACAATCATGTGGCATACAGAAATTGTTGACATTATACTGTCATTTTGTAAGCCATAAGTCTAATACCAACCACACGGCACAGAAGCCTGGAAACACTAGAAATCGATCCCAACACTTACACTGAGCTACAAAAGGACAAAATTTTAAACACATGCCGAGAAGTCAAGAAATCCCCAGACACAACACCCGAATAATTTACAGAAGAAAATTTTAAATACTTAGCCTTGCCCGTTTCAAGTCCGCACCATTAAAAGCGAGAAAACATATAAATAATAATAACAAATAACAATAATGATATTTTCAAATTTTCACACTGAGTACAAATATGTTAAAATTATTTACAGGTTACGACGTTATTCGATTATAGCGTAAAAATTTAGGTGGTCTCATGAATGTCGTTACAGCAGTAACCGACACTATGTACGCTGAAGAGCCATTCATTCAAGGGTATATTTCTAGTTATGTCTAATTTCTCTTTTCTACCATTTACTAAAAATTAAATGTATATTTATGTTGCATATTCAAAAGCTTTTCCGTTGACGATATAATAATTTTAAGTTGGGCTCTAAATTGCATTGATTTCTTTTAAATTTTGATTGTTCAAAAACGATAGAGGGAAGGTTCATTTGGGGCAACATTAAACTTAGAATTGGAAATTTTCTTGGGAAGCAACTTAAACTTCTTATGTTTATTCTGAAATTGTTACTGACATTTAGAGTATAGTTATATGTTGTTTTTTATTTAGTTAATAATTATTATTGACTTTTATTTGCGAAATAATTTCCTAATTATTAAAACATTTTAAATTTCCTCAAATTATAGAGTTTTAAATCCCGCATATTTCTACGTTCGCCAAATCTACCGCCCATAAGTTTAACATAGGGAAATACCACTTTATCATCTGCACTAGTTGTTTGAACTTTCTACATTTAATCTTAAATTAACCTAAAAATGAATGATGTAACTAAAAGAGAGTAGGAATGGATTAGCTTGCTCTAGAAACAGTTCAGCCTGACTAGAAAAAAGAAACATGCCTATGACATGTATACATATTATTGACTTCACTTTATACATCATATGAATAAAGTAAGTAAATCGCATCTATAAAAAATACATTAAGTTTTAAAAAAAAATTAATGTTATGTATAGAGAATTGTTGTAGGGACTAAATACCCAATAGACTTCGAAGCTGGATGAAAAAACGCAAACAAGTAGCTAGACGCTTTTACAGTGGGGCCCCGTATAACTCTGAATGTTATGGGGGGGCGGCTCAGAATGCTACCGGTGATTTAAAATTCGTAAATGTTTTCATTTGTTTTATAAATATATTTAATAATACTAAATATCTAAGCAGGCTAATAATACATATTAATAATAATAAATATTTATAATAATTTATAATAATTTATAATAACAATTCATAAAATATACATAAATAATTAATTTATAATGAATATACATAAATAATTAATAATGATATACATAAATAATTAATTTATAATAATATACATAAATAATTAATTTATAATAATATACATAAATAATTGCCTGCATAATTTGCCTAAATATGGCCTGCAAAAGGGTTGCTGGTATCTAACTGGAAGGAGACCCACACGCTGAACGTATGTGACGATGTGTGGAACCGGCCAGGCCAGTAACCTAGTGTCCTACCCCGCCTTCAAGTGGTGCAGGCTGAGCTTTCTATTTATGTGGCAAATTAATATTTGCTACACGGATAGAAAGGCGGAAGGGGAGGGCTAATTCACCAACCCGTTTAGCCAGCGTGGTGAAATTATGGCTAATTCCTCCATTATGTTGACACACCAGAAACCATGGCCCCTAGTCTCCAGGTGCTGGAGTGCTCCTGATCAAGGCAGCGGTCAGTGTGGCATGAAAGCAGGGGGTGCTAAGAATCACTGGAATGGCCCAGGCTGCCGTTTGTTATTGACCTTGGCTACGTTTAATGGACGATCCCTTGCTTCTGAAGCAAAACTTCAGGAATTGGAAGAGGAACTAGACAAGATCAAATGGGACATTGTAGGACTCAGTGAAATTAGAAGAAAAGGTGAAGAGTTGGTGGAACTGAAAAGCGGACATTTGTTTTACTATAGAGGAACGGAAACTGGAAGAACAAGTGGTGTTGGCTTCTTAATCAACAAAAGAATTAAAGACTGTCTTCTGGAAGTTGAAAGTACATCAGATCGAGCAGCGAGGCTTGTTGTTCAACTAACCCAGCGATACCAACTTCAAATAGTACAGGTATATGCACCAACATCAAGCCATACCGACGAAGAGGTTGAAGAATTTTATGAAGAAATCAAAGAGTTACACACCAAAGGGAAACAACATATCAAGCTCATCATGGGGGATTTCAATGCAAGAATTGGACAACAGGAACAAGGAGAGACATCGGTTGGTAAATACGGATATGGGGAAAGGAATGAACGTGGCGATCAACTCATCGAATTTGCAGAAGCTGAAAACCTTAGCATCATGAATTCATTTTTTAAGAAGAAACCGCAAAGAAAATGGACATGGAAACACCCAAATGGGGGAACTAGTGAAATTGACTATATCCTGGCAAACAAGAAATCAATTATTGAAGATTGCAGTGTACTGAACAGATTTAATACTGGAAGTGATCATCGAATGGTGAGATGTAAAGTGCACTTAAATACTAAATTAGAACGACAGAAGCTCATTAGGAAACAAGTAAGTAAGAGGGTGGATCTAATGAAACTGAAAGTAAATACCGAGGCATTCAAGTTGGAATTAAAAAATCGCTTTTCTGCACTGGAAGGACTTATTGATGAAAGTGATATCTCAGAAGCAAATGAAAACATTGTTAAGACAATAGTTGAAACTGCTGGGGAAATTGGTGGTGTAACCTGTAAAAAGCACAATAGCAAATTATCTGAGAAGACGAAACAGCTCATGAAAAGGCGAAGAGATATGAAGGTGGACAATCGAAATACCAGTTCCAGGATTGAGTACATAGAACTTTGTAAAACTCTGCGCAAAAGCATGAAAGAAGACATAAGAAAATTCAACTGTGAGCTAGTAAGGAAAGCCATTGAAAATAACAAGAGCCTTAGGGTTGTTAAAGGAAGTTTATCTGTTGGGAAGAAACACATCATTGCATTAAAAGGAGAGGATGGCACCGTAACAAGAAATAGGGAAGAAATACTTAGAAGAGTTGAAGAATTCTACAAAAATCTATACGAAAGTAACAGTGAATTAAACGAAGACATTGAAATAGTCGAAGGAACAGCTCCTAAAATCTTAAAAGAAGAAGTTTCATTTGCAATAAAAAATATGAAGAAAGGAAGAGCCCCTGGTGATGATGGTATTACATTAGATATCCTAAAAGAAGCTGGAGAATATGTAGAAGACATACTTGCAAAATTCTTTACCAAATGTCTTAACAGCGGTAACATACCAAACCAATGGGATTCTGCAACAGTAATTCTTTTGCATAAAAAAGGTGATAAAGAGGATTTGAAAAATTACCGACCAATTAGCTTGTTACCTGCTATTTATAAAATCTTCACAAAAGTGCTAACACATCGCCTGCAGAAAAAATTAGATGCAGCTCAACCAAGAGAACAAGCTGGATTTCGAAGTGGATTCAGTACAGTGGACCATATTCAAGTATTAAGAGAATTAATTGAAAGAACACATGAATATGAACTTCCATTGTGTGTTGCATTTATTGACTATGAGAAGGCCTTTGACTCTATTAAAACATCAGCAGTCATCAACTCTTTAAGATCAACAGACATTGAGGATGTGTACATTGACATGGTGAAACGTGTGTATAAAAATGCAAGTGCAAAATTTCGGTTACATAAAGATACCAAAACTATCAAACTTGGCAAAGGTGTGAGGCAGGGAGATACCATTTCTCCAAAACTTTTTACTTCAGCTTTACAGATGATTTTTCAGCAGATAAATTGGAATAACAAGGGAATAAAAATAAATGGTGAATATTTAAATCATCTGCGGTTTGCTGATGACATTGTTATTTTTTCAACGAACCCATTAGAACTCCAAGACATGGTACAGGAGCTCTCAACTAGAAGTAAAGAAGTTGGACTCAAGATGAACCTACAAAAAACTAAGATCATGTTCAATAATTTCGTAGAGGAAACAAAAATACAAGTTGACAACATTGAGCTAGAAATTGCTGATTCATATATTTACCTTGGCCAGCTGATTTCAATGGATGGCAACATTATGAAAGAACTCAACAGACGTATTAAACTTGGCTGGAGTGCATTTGGAAGAAACAGTTTTATCCTGAAGGGGAAATTGCCTTTGTGTCTAAAAAGAAAGGTCTTCAACCAGTGTGTATTGCCAGTCCTCTCTTATGGATCAGAGACATGGAGTCTAACAGTTGGAGCAATACGAAAGTTACAGACAACGCAAAGGAGCATGGAGAGGTGCATGCTTGGAATAACTAGGAGAGATCGAAAAAGAAACACTTGGGTGAGAGAGCAAACTAGAGTAGAGGACATCATTGTTAAAGTAAAAGGGCTGAAATGGCGATGGGCTGGGCATATTGCAAGAAGAACTGATCAACGATGGACAACAGAAATTCTGAACTGGATTCCAAGAGACCACCGAAGACCTAGAAAACGTCCTCAAACTAGATGGGTGGATGAAATAAGAAAACAGGTTGGGGTGACGTGGAAGCGAATTGCTCAGGATAGACTTGTGTGGAAAGCATTTGGAGAGACCTTCATCCAGCAGTGGATAGATAATGGTTGAATATGATGATGATGATGACATAAATAATTAATTTGTAATAATATACATAAATAATATACTTAAATAATTAATTTTAATAATATACATAAATAATTAATTTTAATAATATACATAAATAATTAATTTATAATTATAATATAAAAATAATAAAAATAATTACCAACATCAGTTAATAAATTATTTTACGTTGAAAATTTATAGAGGTGTACTAAAATTTTTAATTTCCCTTATCACTATTATAGAGTACATGAAGACTCAAACCTCTGCAAAATACATGATGTACACAAGATCTACCTTAGAAATCTATTTTGAATATATTTTTAACGTTAAGAACAATTTCCATTTTCATGTACAATTTTATACAAAAAAAATATAAAAGAAAATTATAAAATAATTTAATTGAAAACTATTTTCCAGGCAGACTAACAACGTTTCCATAGGGGATGATTTCCCCAGAGAAACGTGTCCCCTCTATCAACAAACGTCAACTCCCCATACATTGTGTGGCTACGGCTCTGCATCAATGATAAGGGAAATTTGGTGTTAATGCAAAAAAACTAAATCACATGAGAATGAATTAGACAAAAAAAACCCTAAAAATCAGTGGTAATTACCATCCATTTTGTTTATTAATTGCTGAGAATTAATTCATGAGTATTAAAAATTAATTTAAAAAGTATTTGTTAAGTGATTTAATAAATGGCAGCAGTTTACCGAAGTACCTAACCTGCATTTGTCTACCATTTTTACATTTCAAATGACTTTATTAGTGCATTTGGGAATGATAAGCATACCATGCTCTGCCACTGCGGAGAAAAATGGAATGTGTTAGACCTGTGAATCAGTAAATCCTTGTTACATAGAAGAAAAAGTTGCCCGAAGGAACTATCTACTCTTGTTGATGGTGCTATCGACCTGAAGATCGATCAGCATCTGCCAGCGGAAGTATTTTCATCCTCAGGATGTTACTCATTGCTATAACGAAAAAGAACTTGGAGCAATTTGTCCAGAAACTTAGCAGAGTATAAATATTACAAAGAAAGAACATTCGTTAGAGATACTGTAGGGATTTCGCATACAAACTCTGTTAACGAGGAACCATCACTTAAAATGTCACGAATGGTTATCGATCCAGAAATATATTAGCTTTAGTTATGCCGTTTCAACTGTACTCTGTATTTATGTATTGATTTAATGATCTCTTATCTTATTATATGTTATGCGCGCGTATAAGAAAAGTGAAGGAAACTGTATTATAAGAAAACTATATTGTTTTAAGCAAGATATTAAAATCAAAGTTATACATTTGCTTTACATCACTAAAAATTTTATCTTTTAAATAATGTATTAGGCTCTATACGTTACAATTATATTTATTTTAAACGTTGCTTATAGAAATATGTTGAAAATTAAATTAATTTTACATTATAAATTATAATAATAATATATATATATATATATATATCATCAGGATCCTGGATTGTATATATATATATATATACAACTGAAACGATCCAGAGAAAAGACCTAGAAAGCGACAAATGCAGACACTGTCATGCGGCATCGGAGACAATCCAACACGTGATGGCAGGATGCAAGATCCTTGCGCAGTCAGACTACAAACATAGACACGATCAAGTAGCGAAAATAGTCCACCAGAAATTGGCAGCGAATGCTGGCTTTCTGACAGAAAAATGCCCGTACTACAAATATGAGCCAGAGACCGTGCATGAGAACGAAACACACAAGCTTTACTGGGATAGAGCAATCATAACAGACAAGACAGTCCCACATAACCGTCCTGACATAACCCTCGTCGATAAATCGAGTAAGACCACGTACTTAATCGACATAGCAGTACCCAACACCAATAACATACAGACAACCTACACAACGAAAATCACCAAGTACCAAGATCTCAGACATGAAGTACGAGATATATGGGGTATGGAAAAGATCTTCATCATCCCGTTAGTCATCTCAGCAACAGGGATAGTACCAAAAACGCTTGCGACGAATTTGGAGATACTCAACATTGACCCAAACACCTACATTGAAATACAAAAAGCCACAATCCTAAACACGTGTCACATTGTCAGGAAGTTTCTAGACATGGCACATTAAGAAGTGATGTAAAAAGAGGCTTGGGAACATGGCGCTCTGCCCGTCCCAAAGCCTGTTACCGCCAAGAATGGGCGAGGAAAATTTTTTATATATATATATGTATAATACATAGTAAATTATAATACCTAATAAATTATAATACATAGTAAATTATAATGAATTTTACATTATAGTACATTATAAATTATAATTAGTTATAAATGCGTTTATGAGTAGAAGTTGAAGACAGTAATTCCTCCCATTAATGATTTTCAATGGACGAGGGAAAAAACGTCCATGAATAGTAAAAGATGCCAATCAGACAGCAGTAAAACCAGCCTAAAGTGACCACGCTTGGGACTGGACAGTAGTGGTCACTATAGACAGGTTGTCACTATATATATAACAAACATGGGTAGAGGCAAGAATAAATCACTACCAGTTATCTCTTTTAAAAAGTGGTCACTTTATGAAGGTGGTCAATTTACAAAGGTGGCCACTTTACCTGGTTCCACTGTAAATACAATTTTATGAATCCTTTGGCGAGATCCTAAAACACCGTCGTTAATTAAACAGACGTTACCTAGAGAAATCACTGTACACAAAACGATGTAATTTGATTATGAGTATTTTTACAGCGGAACAGCAGTAACTGGCGAGCTGCATCGGAATTTACAGTTTACCGAAAATCCAAACCTCGGGACGAGGAGACCAAACCCAGTACCACGATTGGTAGAAAGACACCACCCGTTCTATTGTAGAATTAGGAGTTGTAGCTAGATTGAGGATACGACAGGCGAATGCGTTGCAATTACGTCACTGTAGGAGAGGGGACTTTTTCGTGAAATTTGACCTTCTTAAAGTCTAGAAAACCAGCATCCAGACAAAACGGATTAGTTAGCCGGTAAGCCATTTCTATTTTGTTGATACCTACAGAGGTCGAATCCAGATCAACAGTACATTAGGCAAAGGTGTTATGTCAGAGCAAAAGATTAGAAAATAACAAATATGGAAGGAAAAAAAGGAAATTTCAATTTTCCTGTTTCTTACTTTTCTTTTCCTTACAAATGGATATGAACTTATTTTGTGCATGACATTTATTGACCATGAGAAGGCCTTTAACTCTATTAAAACATCAGCAGTCATCAACTCCTTAAAAGCAACAGACGTCGATGATATGCATACTGACATAGTTTAACGTATGTATAAAATTGCAAGTGCAAAATTGCGGTTACATAAAGATACAAAACTATCAAAATTGGCAAAGTTATGAGGCACGGAGTTACCATTTCTCCAAATTTTTTTTCTTCATCTTTACAGATGATTTTTCAGCTGATAAATTGGAATAATAAAGGAATAAAAATAAATCGTAAATATTTAAATCATCTGCGGTTAGCTGATAACACTTTTATATTTTCAACCGAGCCATCAGAACTCAAAGACATGGTACAGAAGCTTTCAGCTAGAGGTAGAAAATTTGGACTCAAGATGAAACTACACAAAACTAAAATTACGTTCAATAATTTCGTAGAGAAAACAGGAATTCAGGTTGGCAACATTGACTTAGAAATTGCTGATTGATATATTTATCCTGACAACTGATTTTAGTAGAAGGTAACATTATGAAAGAAATCAACACAAGTACTAAACTTGGCTGGAGTATAGTCGGAAGAAACAGTTTTATCTTGAAGGGAAATTTGCCTTTATGTCTAAAAAGGAAGGTCTTCAACCAGTGTGTATTGCCAATCCTCCTCTCTTATAGCTCAGAAACATGGAGTCTAACAATTGCAGTAATACGGAAGTTGCAAACAACCCAAAGGAGCATGGAGAGATGCATGCTTCGGACAACTACAAGATATAGAAAAAGAAGCACCTGGATGAGAGAGCAAACTGAAGTTAAAGATATTCTTGTTAAAGTAAAAAGACTGAAATGGCGATAGGCTGAGCCTATCGCAAGAAAAACTGATCAACGATGAATAACTGTAATTTTCAACTGGATTCCAAGAGACCACGGAAGACCTAGAAAATGTCTTCAAACTAGATGTATGGATGAAATAAGAAAACAGATTAAGGTGACATGGAAGCAAATTACTCAATGTAGACTTGCGTGGAAGGCATTTGAAGAGAACTTCATCGAGCAGTGGATAGATAATGGTTGAATATGATTATGATGATATATAGTGGAACATGTTCAAGCGACCACCTTAATAAAGTGACCACTTTTATAAGGGAAAACTGGTAGGGACTCAATCGTGACCATACTAAAGTCTGCCATGTATAACGAACACCTGTCTGATGACCATTGCAGTCTAGTCCCAAAGGTGGTCATTGTAGGGCAAGTTTAGTACACTTTATAGACAAGTACTATGTCGATGTTTCCTTTACCTATTCCAGTGTTTCCCAACCTTTTTCAAGCTGGGACACACTTTATAGCAGCCAAGTAATCCACGACCCCCTTTTGGAGTTACCAAAAAATCTGCGAACCCCTGTCCGCCACCGCCACATTTGTTTATTAAAAGCATTTTTAACAGAGTAAGGGAAACATTAAATATAACAATAATAATAAAAACATTTATGGCAATATTTTGGACATATAATAAAAACATTAAATAAACATTAAATATAAATTATATTAATGTATATTAGAGATATAAAGATAATAACTAATCATTGTTTGAATCTCGCTGTGTTTGTAGCCATATTGAAGTATAAAAAGGTTGGAAACATTTGGCATAACATTCCTTTCAAAAATAATTCCAACTAAAAATAGTTGCGGCGACCTCACCCCCCACACCCTGGAAACCTATTCGCGTCCCCCAAATTGGGAACCACTGATCTATTTGTTCATAAATTTACCACTTTTCACACACACACATACAAACAAACATATCTACACGCACATACATACAAACATACAATCGCTGTCAGAACATTTCCAAATGAGACAGATGATGATAGCCATGGCAGAATTGTGAGTGCTGATGCTGATGATGTAAATCGCAGTGGTAGTGATAATAACAGGAATTGTAATTATTAATCCACAGCTTTGTAACTGTTGATCCGCAGCTTTGTAACTATTGATCACAACTTTGTAATTATTGATCCACAAATTTGTAATTATGGATCCACAACTGTGCAATTATTGATCCGTATCTTTGTAATTATTGATCCACAGCTTTGTAATGATTGATACACAACCTTGTAATGATTGATACACAACCTTGTAATGTTTTATCCTGAACTTTGTAATTATTGATCTACAAATGTATTTAAAACGTACACACTCAATCGGCTTTTGTTCCATAGCAATAAAATTGCGATCCGCACATTTACACACAAATGTGCATTTTTTGATTTAACGTAACAAGTAAATTGAATTACGTAATGATACTTTTTCGCCCCTTTTTCCCAGTGTAATAAATTTTTACATAAATTGTTAAGAGTTTGGGTTTGGGATCATTTACTGCTACGTGTCTCCCATTTGAGATAAAAGTATTTTACGATTTTAATAAACCAGTGTAATAAGTATTGCCGTTAACCTAAAAAAGGAAAAAGAAAGTCATTGATAGGCAGGAAAAAGGGCATTAGTGGATTAATTTCAATCGTGTTTTCGACTTGGCTGACGTCCTGTCGTAATTTAAGTTTCAAATCACCGTAATAAAACAGCCAATCGAAACAAGAACTGAGATATTCAGAAGGCATTTGATTAACTGTATTCTAGTATGACATTTAATGCACTTTTCCTTACGAAATTAATTTTCATTTGTGAATATGTTTATCCGTTAATTTGTAAATTAACGTGAATGAGAAGGAAGTTTTTATTTAATCGCTCGAAAATAAATTTAATTGTTAGAAACTACGCCGGGAAAAAAAAAATGCAAGTTCGAACAAAAAATATATTTGGCTTATCAAACTACAGATTCAATTACGGCAGATCAGTCTTCAATGACGTTACAAACATGAATGATAAAAAGTGGAAATTGGCATTGAAAAGTATGATTGTAACATGAGACTGATCAATCAAACGTTCTTAAAAAAATTTTTATATTTATTGAATGTCTCTTCTAACATATTTTAGACATTTTGCATAGAAATTTATACGTAGAATAATTTTTGTTAACCACTGATAATTATGCAATCCCTAAGAAGAATTTATGTGCCTTCATAACACATATACCACATATACAAAGACGAGGATCGTCTCTTCTGTGTTGGGGTCGTCTAGCTAGCATTATGCGAATACCGCCATGCGAAGTATTTACTGATTCGTCTCTATCTCCAAAGCATTTTTCTTTTCTTTAAGAACGACCAAATCTTACAAGGGTGGATCATATATATAGCTCTAATTAGAGCATAAAATATAGGTTGTCAGAACATCTTGTGTAATTAATTTCGCCGCGAAAACTATAAAAAGAAACTTCTTTCTCTGAGGCTTTCTCAAATAATATGCTTTTACAAATAATGGCGATTGCACTTCACTGAGCAGGGTAACGGTACGGTGAAAAATAAAATATGATTATGATATTATATCGTGATTATGATATTATATCGTGATTATGATATTATATCATGATTATGCTTTTAGATCATGATCATGCTATTATATCGTGAAAACCAAAGTATGATTATGTTACTATATCGTGATTATGCTATTATATTATGATTATGCTATTATATCATGGAAAACGAAGGACGATTATTACCAGCATAATCCCCATGGTAATGATAGTATCGATTAGGATCTATATTTTAAACCAGGAACTATTTAACCAGGGTCTCCACATGTATAAGAGGCGCCTGTGTGCAATGTTGGAATTCAGTTCCCATTATAATGTATTTACAAATTGAAATGAAATTAATTTCAAAATTTTTTTATTTTTTTAATACACAAATGCAATATATATTTACACGTGTATATGTAAAAATGTAGGACACATAACAAATTTTTTTCAACTATTACCAAACAATCATAATATAATAATATATTTTCTGGACGCCTTAGTCCATATCATATGTTGTTTTATGACATGTTTATCCTTCCGGCTTTAGATATCAAAAATACTTTAGATCCTTATATCTATAATATCTAAAATATCACGTTCTGTTAATATTATTGATAATCAATACGACGTTCTTTGGATGTTTTGATCCCCTATATTTATCCACTAAATCTATTTTTGAAAATTAACTTTCCAAGATGAAGGGAACGGAAAGGATAAAGAAATATTCAATGCAATGGCTGAATTTGCAAGCGTATCCTTTAATTTTTATTTACGAAAACAGTTTAAAACATCGTGGGGAGAAATCGCTATTTTTATAAAACATTACGAAGTCTTTAATTCTTCAAAGTCGTATTGTAAGTATCCCGTCCATGGACGTCCATACGAGCATTTCTTGAGAGAATGCTTAGAAAAATTAATGAGTATTTCTAATAGGGCTGCGAAAAATTAAGGTACTTCTAAAATGGCTGAGAAAAATTATTACCTCCTTCTCAAAGCTGTCAAGAATTTTAGTGAATGTACAAGATACCAAAACGCTACAAAAATAATTGATACTGCTTGACAATTAGTAATGAGCTAAAAAGTACCTTATTTTAAAATGTGACTGTAAAACTTTTGAAAGTAAATGCATAGTACGTCCGAGCAAATCAAAATTTAAACAATTATGGGGCCTTGAGCCCCCCCCCCCATATGCCTCCCATATGGGCACCCATGGTCCACAACTTCAACATTTTTATTGACGCTTATTTTTTATTTGCATACCTTTTCAGTATTTTAATAACTCTTTATCATTCCAGTTTTTTAATTTGCTTCAGTCTTGGATAAACTTAATATCTTTCTTTATTATTTCAAATAGAAGGACGACATATGTAAAATGACATTAACAAAAATTAAGTTAAGAGCTCGGATACCCTTTTCGTTTTGCGATATTTGCATTTGCTTAGCGTGATTTCTATGAAAAATAAACTGTTGTATTTTGGCAGCAAACCACTTTGGGAAACCCACGTGGGTGCTTATGGCACTATTTTCTTTAGTTTTCCTTTTCCTTCGCTTTCGTTACAACATAGTGGTGATTGGGGTTTCTTACACATTGAACATGTTCAAACATGTTTCGGCGTATCATAGGGTCTGGATTTATAAAGAGGAATTACGCAAAACGAAAAAATTTTCTGGGCACAAAACCTTAAATGGCAGCGGACTTAAAAAAAATGTAATCAATCATAGAATTCAATCGAACCGTCTTCCCCCATAAAACGCTCTAATTTGTATCATAATTTGAAAATCTGAAAAATTTCGTGGAGCATTCATAAAATGTCCAAAAAAATAAGAAAATTCCTCGTCGAATAAAATAAATGTACTCATAAAAATATCTTTATTTTATCTTATAGTATTGCATACATAGTAATCCTAAATATCTTTCCCATATACTGTGAAGTTTTCGTTGTATTTAAGGGGCGGACGATCTGAATTTAGATGGAGGTGCCTCGTACCCTAAATTTGGGCCTGCGTTTCACTCATATAGTAGCAGTACATCGAGGCTAAGCAGGTAATCTATTATTACTGTTCGTTATTTATCGCCTTACTGTTTATTTGAAGTTTGAAATTTTTGCAGCGAATTATTAATTCACGAATTATATATAAAATTTATCGTTTATCGCCTTAATGGATTTAGTTGTTCATTTATTAAATAAATTTACCTTGATGTATTTAATTTATTACTTCATGCATTGTATAAAAATTGCCATTTGTCTTTTGTGAATGGCGTCACTCCTGCTTAAGCGCCTTTGTGCGGGGCACAACCTGCACACCCGCACGCAGCGGACTTACATTTGACTACGCGTGCGTTTAAAATGTGCATATATTTACGACTTTCACAATTACTTTCATTGTAAATCGTAGCGATAAAACAATAGTTTAAGATCGAACAACAATATCAATCAACGTTTATTGGCGTAGTGATACCAACGCCGATGGTATGGCGTGATTAGATGGTGAAACGTTCGAAAGAAAATAAATATTTCTGCCTTCGGTGGGACCTGAACCCACGACCTTCCACTTGCCGGGCGGAGGCTCTACCTAACTTCATATCCCACCGAAGGCAGAAATATTTATTTTCTTTCGAACGTTTCACCATCTAATCACGCCATACCATCGGCGTTGGTATCACTACGCCAATAAACGTTGATTGATTGACATTGTTGTTTGATTTAATCTGCGTAGTGTTCGATTTATATAAATAGTTTAAGAGTTTAAAATATTTTCAGTGAAAATTCGATTAGTCTTAAAATTTGGTTAAATATTGTTCATTTAGTGAAATGCCCGTCGCATTTCAAATCAAGACCTATGTAGTATGAAAGATCCATATGAGTAATGAACAAAACCGAAAGAAGGTTTGTGTAAAACTCAATTTTTGAATATTTACGAATTTTGAAAGTTTTCAAAATTACACTAAAATGTAGCTTAAGCCAGAGATGCCAACTTGTACGGATTTTAACTCCATCTTATGGTTGTACGGTCGACACCAAGAAAACTAAGGAAAACCTCATTCAAGGCCCTCACGTACAATTTTCTATTAGCCTCACAAAAATCCACATTTTTTATGGTTTTTTGGTAAAAACAACAACGCACTTTCTAGATGGCTCGCGCCTTTACGTTTGGACGCGACGTTTCCGGCTCGTATACTTGTTTCTCTTATTTTTTACGTCCAGCTTTGTATGTGAAACTTGCTTCAAATTTGGATTAAAACAACGAAATGAAATGCAGCCATGATTGTGGAACAGCTGTAGAAAAAAAAAAAAAAAAAATTCGGCAGACAAAACTTTATAGGCAAGTGTATCGCGATATGTATTGTATTTAATGGCCATTCTACAAAGCATCGAAAGTTTTTAAATTTTTATGTGAACTCGCAGTTTTACCATATTTTGAATAACTTTTTACTCGCAGCATTTTATTAAAAGTTCAGAAAATTTTCGTCATGATACTTTAAAAAATAGCGTGTGAATTGCGCCGAGATTTTGCGGCATATATTTCGGGATATTTCCCCCTTATGCTTTCGTTATCTACACATGCAGAGGCTTGTAGATTAATTTAAAAGTAAATTTACCTATTAAATAAATTTAATTAATTTACGTAATTTATAATTCTATTCCGTAAAAAAAAA
>QLNU02014802.1:13469499-13483233 GCA_006491805.2 Dysdera silvatica
AATTGAACGGCAAACACTACCCCGGGAAGAAGGAGGACGCGGACAAGCGGACCTCAAAGACTTACATGACAAGCAGATCCAGAGCATGAGGCAATACTTCCAGTTGAAGAGTCCCCGATCGCCACTCATCCAAGCCATAATACAAGCAGATGCAAATTACACGCCACTAAACCTGTGTAGTACCGAAGAGCGTGTCCTGGAAACAGCCAACGAACAGAAACTGAGAACTTGGGCCGGAAAACCATTACATGGCAGGCACTACAATGACCTGCAACAACCACACGTTGACAAAAAGGCACTCTCCAGCCAGAGACAGAAGGATTCATGCTAGCCATCCAAGACCAAGTGATCGCAACAAGGAACAATCAGAAATTCATCCAGAGAAAAGACATAGAAAGCGACAAATGCAGACACTGTCATGCGGCATCGGAGACAATCCAACACGTGATGGCAGGATGCAAGATCCTTGCGCAGTCAGACTACAAACATAGACACGATCAAGTAGCGAAAATAGTCCACCAGAAATTGGCAGCGAATGCTGGCTTTCTGACAGAAAAATGCCCGTACTACAAATATGAGCCAGAGACCGTGCATGAGAACGAAACACACAAGCTTTACTGGGATAGAGCAATCATAACAGACAAGACAGTCCCACATAACCGTCCTGACATAACCCTCGTCGATAAATCGAATAAGACCACGTACTTAATCGACATAGCAGTACCCAACACCAATAACATACAGACAACCTACACAACGAAAATCACCAAGTACCAAGATCTCAGACATGAAGTACGAGATATATGGGGTATGGAAAAGATCCTCATCATCCCGTTAGTCATCTCAGCAACAGGGATAGTACCAAAAACGCTTGCGACGAATTTGGAGATACTCAACATTGACCCAAACACCTACATTGAAATACAAAAAGCCACAATCCTAAACACGTGTCACATTGTCAGGAAGTTTCTAGACATGGCACATTAAGAAGTGATGTAAAAAGAGGCTTGGGAACATGGCGCTCTGCCCGTCCCAAAGCCTGTTTCCGCCAAGAATGGGCGAGGAAAACCTTATATATCATCATCATCATCATATTCAACCATTATCTATCCACTGCTGGATGAAGGTCTCTCCAAATGCTTTCCACACAAGTCTATCCTGAGCAATTCGCTTCCACGTCACCCCAACCTGTTTTCTTATTTCATCCACCCATCTAGTTTGAGGACGTTTTCTAGGTCTTCGGTGGTCTCTTGGAATCCAGTTCAGAATTTCTGTTGTCCATCGTTGATCAGTTCTTCTTGAAATATGCCCAGCCCATCGCCATTTCAGCCCTTTTAACAATGATATCCTCTACTCTGGTTTGCTCCTCTCACCCAAGTGTTTCTTTTTCGATCTCTCCCAGTTATTCCAAGCATGCACCTCTCCATGCCCTTTTGCGTTGCTCAACTTCGTATTGCCCAACTGTTAGACCCATGTCTCTGATCCATAAGAGAGGACTGGCAATACACACTGGTTGAAGACCTTTCTTTTTAGACACAAAGGCAATTTCCCCTTCAGGATAAAACTGTTTCTTCCAAATGCACTCCAGCCAAGTTTAATACGTCTGTTGAGTTCTTTCATAATGTTGCCATCCATTGAAATCAGCTGGCCAAGGTAAATATATGAATCAGCAATTTCTAGCTCAGTGTTGTCAACTTGTATTTTTGTTTCCTCTACAAAATTATTGAACATGATCTTAGTTTTTTGTAGGTTCATCTTGAGTCCAACTTCTTCACTTCTAGTTGAGAGCTCTTGTACCATGTCTTGGAGTTCTAATGGGTCCGTTGAAAAAATAACAATGTCATCAGCAAACCGCAGATGATTTAAATATTCACCATTTATTTTTATTCCCTTGTTATTCCAATTTATCAGCTGAAAAATCATCTGTAAAGCAGAAGTAAAAAGTTTTGGAGAAATGGTATCTCCCTGCCTCACCCCTTTGCCAAGTTTGATAGTTTTGGTATCTTTATGTAACCGAAATTTTGCACTTGCATTTTTATACACACGTTTCACCATGTCAATGTACACATCCTCAATGTCTGTTGATCTTAAAGAGTTGATGACTGCTGATGTTTTTATAGAGTCAAAGGCCTTCTCATAGTCAATAAATGCAACACACAATAGAAGTTCATATTCATGTGTTCTTTCAATTAATTCTCTTAATACTTGAATATGGTCCACTGTACTGAATCCACTTCGAAATCCAGCTTGTTCTCTTGGTTGAGCTGCATCTAATTTTTTCTGCAGGCGATGTGTTAGAACTTTTGTGAAGATTTTATAAATAGCAGGTAACAAGCTAATTGGTCGGTAATTTTTCAAATCCTCTTTATCACCTTTTTTATGCAAAAGAATTACTGTTGCAGAATCCCATTGGTTTGGTATGTTACCGCTGTTAAGACATTTGGTAAAGAATTTTGCAAGTATGTCTTCTACATATTCTCCAGCTTCTTTTAGGATATCCAATGTAATACCATCATCACCAGGGGCTCTTCCTTTCTTCATATTTTTTATTGCAAATGAAACTTCTTCTTTTAAGATTTTAGGAGCTGTTCCTTCGACTATTTCGGCGTCTTCGTTTAATCCACTGTTACTTTCATATAGTTTTTTGTAGAATTCTTCAACTCTTCTAAGTATTTCTTCCCTATTTCTTGTTACGGTGCCATCCTCTCCTTTTAATGCAATGATGTGTTTCTTCCCAACAGATAAACTTCCTTTAACAACCCTAAGGCTCTTGTTATTTTCAATGGCTTCCTTTACTAGCTCACAGTTGAATTTTCTTATGTCTTCTTTCATGCTTTTGCGCAGAGTTTTACAAAGTTCTATGTACTCAATCCTGGAACTGGTATTTCGATTGTCCACCTTCATATCTCTTCGCCTTTTCATGAGCTGTTTCGTCTTCTCAGATAATTTGCTATTGTGCTTTTTACAGGTTACACCACCAATTTCCCCAGCAGTTTCAACTATTGTCTTAACAATGTTTTCATTTGCTTCTGAGATATCAATTTCTTCAATAAGTCCTTCCAGTGCAGAAAAGCGATTTTTTAATTCCAACTTGAATGCCTCGGTATTTGCTTTCAGTTTCATTAAATCCACCCTCTTACTTACTTGTTTCCTAATGAGCTTCTGTCTTTCTAATTTAGTATTTAAGCGCACTTTACATCTCACCATTCGATGATCACTTCCAGTATTAAATCTGTTCAGTACGCTGCAATCTTCAATAATTGATTTCTTGTTTGCCAGGATATAGTCAATTTCGCTAGTTCCTCCATTGGGGTGTTTCCATGTCCATTTTCTTTGCTGTTTCTTCTTAAAATATATATATATATGTGTATATAATTAAACTTTACTATATATAATTAAATTGAGTTATTATGCAAGCATATTTATTTATACGGAAATACATTCTCGTATTTTTTCCAAACAAATGAATGAATCTTATTCTGTTTGCATTGCCACAATGTAATACAGTGAAACCCGTCGATACTGCCTACAATTTTATTTTTTGAAGGATGGGATATTTATAGAGTGTATTATGTTCATTCGTGTCTGTAGATATAAAATGCTTTTAACGAGATCTTTTCCCAGCCCTTTAAATAGCATGATAGATATAGTTTACTGTGATGAAACGTATTAACTTAGACAACGATATATTCTCAGCCACATGCATTATATTGGCTTTTATAGATTTTTATTTGAGTTTGAAAATTGGTATATGTAACATCACCTTGTATATGTGTAATATTGCGGGAGACATAATTTTAAACTGTTATTGTAGATTTTATATAAAATTTCGGTGGTATTAATCGAGGTTTTAGCATCACATTATCGTATTGGGTATTTTCATAAATAATATATAAAATTTATTTACTTTACAGCCGAAAAGCCGATATGTAGTTTAATATAATACAGAAAATATTTTTTCACGTGCAATAAAACGAAAACACAGTGTCATTTATTTCTTATTTGAAAAAAAAAATTCATTTCATTTTTTAAACTCATTTCATTTTCTGATCTTTTGGAAATTGGCTGATAATTTTTCCCGTTCTGTAAAAACGAAACATTTTCGTTGCGCTTGTTATCAGATAACTCGATAAGAAACACGTCGGTGATTCATTTTAAAGCGACTTTGAAAATAATAGAAAAATGGATATTGTTTTAAATCACACGTGGAAAACTCTCTGTCTCAATCAATGTCTTTAACTTAATAAATCTACGAGTAAAAATAATATGCTTTGATTTATAAGCTAATTAACTATTGAGTTTCAGAAACACCCAAATGTCTCAGCCATTTGCATATTCTTTTACACTTTTAATATGCATTACTGCGCATTACTTATCAAGCACTGCGAGAATAATTTCCGAAGTATCGTTTATCCAATTGGGAAAAGATTTTCGTAATTAACTGACTCTGATGGCCCCTTTGAGTCATTACCTTACTGTCTGGTCTGTTTATCTCCTTGATCACTGGGAAAGGAAGGAGTGAATGAAATCGTTGTTTTATGACCAGAGGGCATTATCTCCTCAAGAGGAAATTTTAATCCAATTTGGAGCGGAATACGCATGCAAATGGCGTTTGGAAACGCCAGAAGGGCATTGCATTGTAAAATAATAAAATATATTACGTTAACATAGAACTTTTCGCTTCCCTTGCAAAAACAACTCAACAATTCTCAAAATTTAATTCATTTTAAAACAGATATGAACAGTAGAATGGAGGCTGAAGCGGAAGGGAGAACGTAAAAGTCCTCCGAAATATTATAATTTATCCCAAGTCAGACAAGTACTTCTCTTTTTATATAAAATAAGCGATGTTTTATAATTGCATTATATGCTATATATCACGTTTCAAAAAAAAAATGGAAAGAATATTTAAACACTGCGTTCATTTTACAAAGAAATCAGAACAATTATTTGAAAATGTAAAATACCATTTTACAGTAAATCTTATAGAACGTGCCGTATTGTTTTATATACAGGGTGTCTCAGCACCAGGGTTGCAAACATCTAGGAGGGGTAGGGTACACCTAGACGAACAATATTTGTCATAGAACCTAGGATCGCAAACCACTCGCAGTTCTAAAACCGTCCAGCATACACAAATATTGACAACCAGTGCATGAGAAGCGCAAAATGCGATGTCCTAATCATCTATGCACTTCAGCAGCTAACCTGAGTTTATCTGGTGCTTTTCATGCACTGGTTGTAAATATTTGTGCATGCTGGACGGTTTTAGAACTAGCGCTGTGAGTGGTTTGCGACCCTAGGTTCTATGACAAATATTGTTCGTCTAGGTGCACCCTACCCCTCCTAGATGTTTGTAACCCTGGTGCTGAGACACCCTGTATAACGATCATTGTAAATAACATACGCAAAGTATAATTTGTATTAAATTAAGTAAATAATTTGATGCGTGCTTTTCCACAAGACTTTGTCAGCTTTTGTTCTATGTTTTACACGATAACAAAGGAGAGAATTTATACTTTACTTACGGCATCGAGATAGTTTATTTTATATGTACTTGGAAATTAGGAATTGTAGAATATGCACTATCTCAATAAACATTGCAATATCATATAATAATTGACTAACTCGTTGCTCTGGAGACCCAATTCATTGCCAAATGGAGTAATTTGCCTTTTCGTGTCACCGTCTCTACTCTCATAAAGACAGAAAGAAAATGAAAGAAGACTTAATTTTTTATCACATAGCGGTTCAATGACGCTTCTATCCGTATAGTTGCTTTTCATATAATATATTCCCTTTATTATACGTGTTTACTCGTAATCAGATTTACGTGGTTCTTCTACAAAAACGCCATCTTTCTTTTCCTGATCGCCTTTGATTTATTGTGCATTAGCGCTCAGTTGGCGCGTGATACCGTTAGCAGACGGGTTAGTCCATTGCAGTTTAGGGAAGGCCGTCTTGGAGGAACTGGTTTTTCTGGCGCGAAAAACCAGTTTCGGCAAGACGCCCTTCCCTAAACTGCAATGGACTAACCCGTCTGCTAACGGTATCAGGCGTCAGGTCTGCGCGAACGCGCGTTTGGGAATCACATAAAGTTATATAAAAATTTATGAGAATATACCTATGAATACAGGCATTGTTTGAATCAAAATTATTTGCACCTAGCATCACAGTTAAGGAAAATAGAGAAACCCCCCTTTTTTTCCTTTACGACAAAGAAGGAGAATTTATTTTAAATTCGACTTACGTGAATTAAGAGGAAAATTTAATAGTTCACTAGAACAGATTTTCTCCTGCAAAAAAAAGTTTTTTCATCCTGTATGTTTTGAATTTAAACAAAAAAAAATTCTATTTCTAACTCGTATTTGTTTCATTGTGGTACTCATGAATGATAGAATGAGAACATTTCTTGAAATAAACACTTCTTAATTTTTCGTCTTTTGTGCATGATATCAAACGTACCAATAATGAACAGAGAAGTGAATAAATTTATTCTCGTATTTCTGGAAAAACTTTCCACCTCCGTTCAGCATTTGTTGATATACAAACATTTACCTCAGGTACATTCTTATAACTTAATCTATTAATCATCCGATGTTAGATAAACGGATGCATGTAAGAAACGAAGTCGGGAAAATTCTGCTGTCGGAACCAGTAAAGCCTGCTTTTCTTAATACTTGCGGCCTCAAAAGCAATTATCGCTGCCAGGATCTTTGTGGATGAAATATTCTTCTTCTTTCCCTTCAGCATTCAAATATTACACATGAATATTCAGCAGGTGAGGAGAACATTTAAAGAGTCAATATTGAAGTTATGGGAATGCGCCCTTTTCGCATTCTTCTGTTCTGATTCGCTTCTGTGGAGCTGAGGAGAGGAGTAGCTGTTCTGGGAGGGTAGAGAGAGAGAGAAGTCACTTACATTACGCCGGAAATCAATAAAGCCCATTTGCATTTAGTGGTGGGGAATGAACAGAAAGCAATTTCTCCATGTCGGGCAACTGGAGCCCCTGAAATTCATTTTTATACTAGAGAAACATAAAATTTGCCCCATAATGCAAAATGGAAAAACGCATAATGATGGATAAGTCATGAATATTAGAGCAATACGTGACAGACAGATTGGTTATTCAAATCCCATTATTTGATTATAAGTCAGAATATTATACATCGATGTCATATCTATTCGCGGTATTCAATAGTTTTCGTCGCAAAATATTTTATTCAAGTTCATAATTTCTACTCTGAGTCTTCTAATGTACGATAAAATCATCTAAAGAAATTAAACAACCGACTTCCAAAAAACTTGATTCAAATATTTAAATGTTTAACAGTTGAAGTAATTCCTGTTACAGGAGGGGGAAAATCCTCTATTTTATAAACAAAAACGTTTATCATGGGAGCTATGAAAGGTTTAATTTATAGATTAAAAAAAATTGTTTTATTTTATCCCTCTAACGCTGCTTTAATATTATCATAGAAATCGAGTTTATGAAGTTATTTCTTTCAGTATTGTAAAAGTTGGAAAATGCCGAAGATCAGATCTTTCCATTCTTCATTCGGAAATTTCAGAAACAAAATATTTTTGTAAGAAAAACTGAACGAAGTATAACGTGCAATCTAAACAGTAAATAAATTTTATTTGAACGATTAAAGTAGATTTCAATGCTTAAAATGCTTTTCAAAATTAAATACTGAAACAAGAAGTCACTTCTAATAATAACGAAAAAGGTTAAAAAATTCAAAAAAAGAAAATTAAAATGTATATTAACATAATCTCATTTTTTTAAAATAAATGTATCACTCATGTAAATAAAAAAAGTAAATATTCTTCCTTCTGTAACTAAAAATTGCATACTCTCCCTACTGTAAGCATAAAATTAAGTATTCTCCCTTCGGTAAATACAAAATTACATTTTCTTCCTTTTGTTCAACAAAATTATATCTTCTCTCTACTTTTAAAAAAATTATATCTTCTCTCTACTTTAAGAAACATTATATCCTTCCCGATTAATAATCGCGCGGACTCTTACACATCGCTACTCTTTAAAATTAAGACATGGCCGTCCAAGAAAGCGTATGAAATATTTAATTATTTTAATCATAAATTAATTGATATTTTAAAGCAAGTTCGTAACACAATCGGTTCACGATAAAAAAGTACTACGGAATTTTAAATGATCACAATTGCTGCCTAACATTAAAACGGAATAAACTCAAAACTGCCCAAATACAAAGAGACTGAGCGATTATATTTTTTACAAGAATCCATGAGAATTAAAAAGTATATCAAAATACATTTTTGAAAGCCATCTAAAAGGAAATATTTTTTCAAACTCTTGTGAAAGTGAAACTACACTGTCGTCATCTTAGATGTAGATTAAATAAGTCAATGGACATTTTTGAATAATAAGGCAAAAGATAAAATTTTTGATTAAATGTGCTCCAAGAAAATACTTATGATTTTCGTAACGGGGGCACTAATTAACGGTAAAATTTTAGAGAATCGAATTAAAAACGACTTAATTAAAAAGCGATTTTTTCCACCGAATTCAAAAGTCAAGTTGCATGAAAGAGAAATTCAATCTAATTAGAAATCTTTCTTACAAAAACAAACATTTCTGATTTAAAAGTAATTCTTGTACCCACTAATTAAATTCTCTTTGCAGCAAGTTTGCATATGTAAATTTCAAAATTCATTTAATCTAGTTTTTATCAAAGGGAAACTATTTAGCTTAAAATTAATTTTTACTCTATTTTAAAATTTGTACCTATATAATATTCCACTACAAAGGTTTCAGTGTAATTTAAAAATAGATCGAGATATATTTTCGCTTTAAATGATAAAGCGCAATTGTAGAATTTCTAGAAAACGGATGTGAAAAATGTCATATCAGAAATTAGTGAGAAATAAGAAATTTTCTCCAGCCCTCATATAGGTTTGTCATCCGTTGTTAAGAGTTAAAATTTAGTAACACGTAAATAATATGAAGAAATATATATTGAAGGTAATGCAGTAATTCATTATGTTGAAAATAATATTTAATTAATGCTTTACATGTTCACATTAATTCCTTAATTCGCCAAAATATAATTAAATTATAATACCATGATAAAAGTTTTTGTTCGCCTTTTTGGCGGAGCCTCCGAGAATGACATGTGCACACTTCGATGGTAAACGGAAGACTGATTTGATTTTAGAATTCGAAAAACAATTGCACGTACTGTTGCCAAATATAAAAAGTGGTATTAGATTTATACGATATATATATGAAAAATATGAAATAAAAGTAACAGATTTGGCATGGTGTCAATTTTAGAAATTGAACTTTTTAAGTTTATTTTCTTGCTTTTCTAAGTGGCAACAGTTAAGAAAGCCTGCAAAGTCAACCCTTATATTTTGACACACAAATGTACAAATGTGGTCTAATGAATAATTTTGGATACCATAATAACGAATTTTTCACCCTGTTTACAGTTTTGGTAATGCATTCCCTTACCTGATACCTTTCATGTCACATTGACGGTTTTGATGTTAAATTTGTTGACTGATGATTAGGATAGAAACGAAGGAGATCAGAAAACTGTAGCTTGTTACACTACTCTCCTCTAGAAAAGGCTAACACTTGCCGAATTTATACTTCGGAAAATGCCCAAAATGTATATAGAATCTGTTGTTCTAAAATTCTGTTTCTCACTCTAGTTAAATACAATTTGTTTCATGTAAATTGTTAGAAAGCATGGATGACAGATATAGAATCCTTAATGACTCGTACCTGCAAGAATTCCATGAAAGCAGAAGGACATAATTTTAATTTGAATGAACTAAATAACAAAATATTTATTATTAGTTAATTTAATACTATTGTGAACTATTAACTATTAGGAACTTACTTCTTTTCTTACGTAAATAAATATACAGGCAAATAAATTGTATATTTGGAAATGGCTGGCTATAGGTTTAGCTTAGAATACGACAATATTATTTATGAGAGATATTACTGTGTTTTTGTGAAATATAGGTTTAAATCACTAAATGAAACCCTGATATTTTAACACAAAGTATATAAGCAAATACAGCTCAACCCATTTAAAACGAGCATGAAAGAACCGGATACGTTTCTTTGGTGGTTATACCTTGGGTCTATTTAAAATCGGGTTACCATTTAAACTAGATTAAAAAACCTGAAAGAAAAATAAAAAATGCTTTATTATTATTATTTACGTATGCTATATATATTTAAATACCTGAATTTTACATGTATTTTCACCACAGTGATGGCATTATATGAGCCAATAAATAATAAACCAATGTGATTAAGTCCATTTTTTCCATATTTTCAGATTTTTGTAAATTTCAGTCGAATAACTAATATTCTTTTTAGTTATTAAACGATGTATTTGTTGCTTTGAGTTTTTTACGCTAGAAATTCCTTCTTGTCATGACTTCTGAATATGTTACGTCATAATTTCGGAACTTTTTATGAACAATTTTTCACATAAACTTTACAGCAATGACTAAGTCATTTTTATCATTTCTATATATCTTGGTAGCACATGAGAAATAACAAAATAATTCTTAAAGCAGTGTCATCGGGTTTAAGTAAACAAAATAATTTCAAAGTATTTTCAAAAATTAATAATGAATTCAGATTTGTATACAGTACAAAATCGAAACATAAAAACTGTATTAAGTTGAATAAACTCTATTCAGAATGAAGACGTAATGGTAAAAGATGAATTAATTGAGCTTAAACTTTATTAAGCAGCCACACTATTTGCCCGATGACGCTGATTTTACAGTTATAAAAGCTTATGCAAAAAGTCAACATATTTATAATCTTAGCAACTTGTATCACATAATTCAAAATAGTAGTTGAAAAAAACTTTTTTGGTATTTTCGAAATGAATTACCACGATTTCACTCAACAAAACCATTTTAGAATGTCAGTATAATATGACTTGCGGAGGGGGGATATTACAAAACTACAACTCCATATATTTACACGTGTGCATAAACATTTGATTGCAATGGAGGGTGGACCCTCGTTAACCCCCCAACAGAGGAATAACACTATTACCCCCCCCTGTGTACACCAATGTTTAGATAGCTCGGAATAAGACGTTTGTTATAATGATTAAACCGATTTGTCAAATTTTTTATATTACTTAACCAATAAAACCTACGGCAACAAATGCTATTATTCTATTTTCGCATAGTTTTTTCAGCAGGTAAAAGAAAAAGTGTAAATTCTCAAATTTTTAGTACGTTGCAGTGTTCCAACAGATATTTACATTTTATTTTGTACATCCTGTACATATCTTGTCTTTTAATAGAGCGTACACTTTGAAAAAACTTAATATGCTTTTCTGATTAAATTAGTAGAAAAACATTTTAAAATTAATGTGTTTAAAAGACTAATCTAAATTATTTCTCAATTTTTGCTTTATGGACTAAGCCACATTCGTTTCTGAACCACACATATATAAATTAGCAGTACATCGACATGTGATTCCTGGTTCTTAATATTGTCCAGTTCAAGGTTATTTTCTTCTTATATATCGTGGAGAACGTCTTCAGGCCAATGCCTACCTTCAGAAAAACAAAAACGGAAACTACTACCTTTTTAAAAAATTACGAAAAATTTATTCCTAAATTTAAAGTACGCATATTAAGGGGAGAATTTACCAGACAATTACTCGCTATAGGAGGTTTTGCTCGCAATAAATGGTTTTCATCCTGTATGTTTTGAATCTAAACCAATAAATACTTTATCTCTTATTATTATTATTATTATTATTACCGGATTCTCCATCTAACTGAGATCATTATAATGGGTTCGGCTGCACTAAAAATAAGATTCCAAAACTTTCTATTTTAAATTTAAAAGGAATTAACATAATACGAAATTGCTTGTCCAGTCCACAGCATAGGTATTCTTAACGTGGCTGATAGTATTTTACTTAAGCAAAATTTCACTGATGAAAATTTCACTGATGAAAAGGTAACGCAATAAATAAATGCGTAGATTTTCAGAGCAATATAAAAGATTTATTTACACGTTCAAGCAATTCCTTCACGCCAAATCAATCTATCTTCGAAAGTAATCCCCAATGCATCTCACAAAACGAAACAAGCGAAAACAGTAGTAAAAAACTGCAATCCCATAAAGCCAGCATTTCAAGTCGCTCGTCGCTTGCATATTCTTGACTAAAAGAGTACTGACTGTTTATTGGAATTCCGAACACGTATGAAAATATCGTTGCCAAACGTTCGAAATTAAATAATGAAGAAGAAAATGAAATTTATATAATTGTCAATGGATAAAATTGCAATTATAGCAGTGGCGCTACCAGACTTTCTCGGTGGCAACAGACCAGAAAACCTGAAAAGCGAAGATCTCACGGCATTGTTTTTATTTTTATAAATAATAACATTTTAGTGGAACACTATTGCCACTAGAATTTCAAATTTTTTATGGTAGTATTATATATAAGAAACACTGTGGCTATGACTTTTGTTTATACAATAAATGTTTTCGCGACGTTTTAATACACATTACTACAATTAAAAAAAAAATTCAGCTGAAATTTTATATCGCAAGGAATGTTTTAGCAAACTGCTACTACTAAACCTCTTTATACAAAAGAGAAAAGGATAAAACAAACTAACGTTTCATGCCCAGAAATAAGTCCAAACTAAAATTTTACAGCGACTTTCAACAAAGCCTGCGAAAGGAGAATCCAAATTCGTGACCCGCAAACGAATGGGAAAAAGCTTTAGGATAAAATCGCAGATCTCTGCGGATGAACATATTCATTCTGCCTTAGAAACCAAAGGTTACATCTAGGGGTGCTTTGTAAAAAGCTTTGGTATATTTGCCGACAAGAATATTTAGAATTCGTCGAAGAAAATTTTGTTTCAAAATTTCTGAAGTGTTGGGAAACTTCGTTCACCCTTTTCAACTTTACTTTTTTTTACTTCCTTGAAAAAATGTCCATTCCAATTTACGTTTACCAAATTAATTCTTAATAATATAATAAAGAATGATGATATAATGCAAGTGTGGAGTAAAATTGCCCTACATAAATTTTTCTCTACTTAAACTACATAAACCATACATATTTACACTACATAAGTGTCGAATTAAATTGTTAAAATGGCCTAAATCTACTCTTTTAGGATAGATGGGAACAATCTTTCACAAGTTCGTTCAGTGCACGCATGTGCACTTTACACCTACACATGCAAAGTAGTGATATTAGCACAAATTAGTGAATGTGCACCAGCTTAACTACAAAACTTTTCTTTTTTAATGCTCAATTTTTTTGGTGTCTGTCAATTAAACCGCCAACTATTGGCGGATGTTTTCAAGTCCTTGGTCGTAGAGGAGCCATGCTTGGCGACACCATGGGATACGTTTGTATTCAACCAAGATTACATAGAAGCTGAACCAGGTCCGTAACTCGGCGCTTGTTACAGGGGGTGATCTGAAAGTTACAGAAGGCTCTGAAAGTTACAGAAGGGGCTTAAATGTCGTAAAGTTTTTTATTAATATATTTAATAATGCTAAATATGTAAGCAGACTAATATATTTAACGTTAATAAATAAATTTCTTAATGTAATTTTTGCATTGAAAACTTTAGTATACCCCTTTATAATTTCCCCTGTCCTTATTACAAAGTATATGAAGATTCAAACCTCTAAAAATATTATACACATAAGATCTACCA
>QLNU02014802.1:13492852-13506771 GCA_006491805.2 Dysdera silvatica
TTTTTCAAAATTAGGTGAAATTTTGTCACAATTAGGTAAGATTCGTTTCATAATGTAGTTTATGTAGGTATTTCACTCTAGTACCAATACAGGACAACAACAATATTTACAGTTGTTAAATACAAAAACGTACGTAATGTAAATTTATAAATACAAGTAGGAACATAAGGTCTCGCGAGTTATGTCGCAGTCAGAATTACCTGTCTGTTTTCCAACACGAGGACAGCAAAGGTTATACCGCGTCCTCCGATGGGAACAACTTAAGGTTCTTAAGTTTTCCGAGGAATCCGAACCTCTTGAGAACGAGGGAAACAAACCCTGTGTCATAGCTACCAATTTACCAGTGTTGAACCATTCACAGTGTTAGATAATTATTGAAAACTGAAAGACGAATTCAGGGAAGCATGACGCATGCGCAAAAGTGAACGTTTTGCGAAAAATAAAGTTTGTTTTTCGATTTTTTTTTTCTTTTTTGTAATATTGATTCTGTTTGTATTATTGTATTTTGGCTTTTCTTGACGATTAAAGGAAAATTAATCTCTAACGGCGAAGCGATATATATTACATTTCAGAAGTGGGAGTTTATTTTCACGCAGAGGACATTGGGATACGTAGTGCAACGGATTATTCGCACAGAGGACATTAGCAAACGTAATGCAACGGATTATTCGCGCATTAGCAAACGTAGTATAACGGATTATTCGCACAAAGGACATTAGCAAACGTAGTGCAACGGATATCACAAAACGGATTAACGCATTGCAAATGGAACGATAAGAAGTATTTGTCAACTATTCGAATAGTCCAACTTGGATTCTCGTAAACAAAGCTTCAACGATTACCGGAAACGCAGAATAACGGATTTCAAACAAATAAAGGTAAGAAGATGGCTTTTTTGACTAAAGGTAAAAAAAGTGATTTAATAGAATTGGCAGATGAGCTACATGAAGTCGTGTCACCAGAAAACAAAATTGTGGATTTACGAAATATAATATTAAATTCGAAACGTTATGAAGAATCACTTGTTAAGCCCCTTTCCGAACAGATAGTAGGAGACCGTGTAGAACGGAATGAAAAAAGGAAGAGGAAATACAAAAAAAGGAAGAGGAAATACAAAAAAAGGAAGAGGAAATACAAAAAAAGGAAGAAAAAACTATAAGAAATTCTGAGATTGAAAAATTAAGATTACAAAACGCTACTATCATTAATGAGTCATTGAACGTAAACGGACCATCGAAACGCGACGTTCAACAAATAATGCAGAAGTGCGAACTAAACGGTGATATTAGTTTCTATTTAATACTTTTCGAACGACAAGCTGAACTTTAAAACAAGCTAACTTTAGAAGCTTTTTTAAGCTGAACTTTAGAACAAGCTGACTTTGGTTTAGAAGAAGGACAATGGATACTGAATTTATTGGGGTTGTTACCGCGGGAAATAACTGAAATTATTGCGCGCGAAGACGAAGATAAGGCCAACGATTACAGGTACATTAAGGACCTTCTTTTGAAAAGATTCAGACTTACCAATGAAAGGTTTAAACAGAAATTTTATGGTCATACCCGTGCTACTCGGATCACTTGGAGGGACTTTACTTATGAATTACGAAATTATTTTGAGGAATGGATAAGAGTCTAGAAGCAACTTACTTTGAAAGTCTCAAAAACGTTACGATTAGTGAGAAATTGAAGAAAAGAACTACCTCAGCTGTGGGAGAGCATTTTCTAGATGAATGGTCTAACTTAAATGATCCTGAAAAATTGGCAGACAAAATAGACCCTTATGAAAACGTGAGAGATAGCATGAAAAATAACATTGTAGATAATAAGTGCGGGAAGTTTGTAAAGCAGAAAATCTTATTTTAATGACAGTTCAAGGTTTAGTAATAAGTTCCGAAACAACAATATGGTTACTAAGGAACATATAGAAAAAGTAAAAATAATTGTTACCAGGGGAACGTTGGTGAATTTAGTTATTCAAATGGTAACAAACGTTATATTAACTTCAACCATCGGATTGGAAGAGGTGAGCCTAAGTATTACAATTGCAACGATTGTGACACTTGTCAAGGGACTGTCCTAAGAAAAAAAAAAGTAATAACATGTTTAGAGTGCGGTAAGGTGGGACATTCACAGAAGAATTGCGGAAAGAAAAGATGACAGTAACACTTTAATGGTAAACGCAAACGCATTTCATTCTCAATCGTATATAAAAGAAGCAACAATCATCAATTGCTCGTCTAAAATGATCTCTTTAATAGACACAGCAAATGGATTGACACTAATTAGGAACATGGTTATTTACCCAGAGGAGGCATGTGACTAACAACTACGAATTTAAAAAAAATAGACGTTTACGAAAGGTTAAGATAAAGAACAAAGATCAACTACTCTACGTTATACCCAAAAGCATGAGGGAAAGTTTAGTGATCAAATTTCACGAATTGATGGGTCATTTTTCAGTAGAAAGGAGAGTTTCTAAAATCAAAGAATTTTGCTGGTTCCAGGTGATAAAACGTTATGTACGACAACACGTTGCAATGTGCTTTGAATGTTTATTAAACGAAGTGACGGCGAGAAGACAACAAGGTATTTTCATCCGATTGAAGCAGATCGTAGACCCTTTTCGATCATACACCTGAAACATTTGGGCCCCTTTGAGAAGAGCTCTAAAAGAAATCATGAACTATTGGTCATCATCGACAATTTCACGAGATTTGTCCAACTGATTCCTGTTAAAGGATCGTCAACCTCACACGTGACGAAAGCCTTGAAAAATTTTGTAAATAGATACGGATTACCAGAAAGGGTTATCAGTGATAGAGTAACTTGCTACACCTCTCATCAATTTCAAGAATATTTTGCCAACAACGTAATTCATCATACACTTAACTCAACTAAGCACCCGCGTGCAAACGGGATGGTAGAACGGATAAACCGAACAATTTTATCTACTATTACAATGAGAATGACCGATGACAACCATAGCAATTGGGACAGTAATATTCAATAAAACGACAAACAAGACATCATTCAAAATTATTCACGGTTATTCACCACGTTACAATGATGGACTTCTAAGAAAAATAACGATGTCTATAGAAGTTCCAACACGTAAAGACTGACGATCCTGAATGAGCCCAAATTCGTGCAATCGGGACGATTGAAAAATCAGTATGGCCGAGTGTTAGATAATTATTGAAAACTGAAAGAAGAATTTAAAGAAGCATGACGTACACGCAAAAGTTAACGTTTTGCGGTAAATAGAGTTTGTTTTTCGATTTTCTTTTCGTAATTTCATTCTGTTTGTGTTATTCTACTCTTGGTTTTTTTTTGACGATTAAAGTAAGGTTAATCTCTAACGGCGAAGGGATATATATTACAGCAGTCAGTTACCAATGAGTTTTGTCGTACTGAGTTCACCTTAGAAATAGGGTAATTATCAATCAATTTGTAACGTTGATGAGCTTCAAGATGAGCCGAAAAACCTGGGTATTGATTGTTAGTTCACTATATACAATATATGGCATTTTACAATGCACTACATGGAATATTAGATATTAAAAATAAGCAAAGATGATTAGTTTGATGTCATATTCTTCATAAACACAAGTCATTCATAAGTATGATCTCTAGTAGTAATGCCATAGGAATTACTTTCTCCTAGTAGGAAAACTACAAAAAAAGTGGGGTCAAATTCTAATTTAAAATCAAATTACATAGCACTCGATATTAAATTTCAAATAAAATAAAGCTCGATCTTATATCCTCTAGACTTCGAACAGCAAAATATCAAAGTGCACTCCTTTACAAAATAAAAATCTGGAAAAACTTTTGAACATTAAAACTTAAAATGGGAAATAATTTTTTCATCATATTATTCGATTTCTTCTTAGAATTAATTATTTGTAAATCCCAACTTGGTTCTCTGTTTTCTCTTTAGCTTTTCTTCTATTCTTTCCTTATATTTCTTACTTTGTATTCGATATTTTAATATTATATTTTAGGATTTTATTTTTCATATGATCTATGTACCTGGTCTCTAGCTAAGTTTTGGAACATATTATTTGATTAAAGTATATAAATAAAAGAGATATTGTATGTGATGGCCAAAAGACTAGAAAAATAGTAATGGTTCGACTATCTGGGTCATTGAGTTTTTCTACGATATCTCTAAAAATAGCCAGAAAGATAAAAACATTCAAGTCTCGTATAGCTCTGGTATCATAAAGAATAGTACGTGATATGGCCCCAAACGATGATCCAAATTAAACAAAAAATAAAATCTTTTGCTCCATCATTTTTCCTACGAAATCTAAAAAAAAAATATATACGGTATAAAAAAAACAGCGAAAAATAAATTCCGACACTTTACGCTCATTAGATATAAGACTGAATTTTTTATGCATAAGAATTTAAAGATAAATAAAATAATAAGGGAGCTTTATAACAAGGAAATATTTTTTCCAGTTTTGTTGCTCTATCTTTAAATGTTGAATTTTTGCTCTGAGATACAACCTTTAAAGTTTTTTCGATTCCTCACACTTTCACAGGTCATGCATGAAGTTTCGCAAACTGAGTTTTTGGACGGATTTGCAGGTATTGAATGTTCACTAAACTTTCGGAGGCAAGGTTTATCAAAATACGCGAAACAAATTTCAAGACTCATTGAATGTAGGGAAGGAGAATTTTTGAAGTTGTTTCCTGGAATCCATCGTTTGTAATTCAAATGTTTACAATATAGTAGTATGTTGTTAAAATTTTAAAAACTGGTTATCTTAATTGAAAAAATTGTGCGGCCGTTTAGCTAGATTGACCTATTCTGCACATTGCAAAGAGAAAGATAACCGGTTTTATTTTCAAAATGATCCACAAACCGGTTCAAAAAAACTGAATCTAACTAACCACTGAATCCAACAACAACGTAAACAGTAGCGTAGCTAAGGGAGGCAAGGGGGGCGGTCGCCCCGGGTGCCACAATTAGGAGCGGTAATTAGCCTTTATAAAAACAAAAAACAAAATTTATTTATTTTATATTGCTACTTCATTGTGGGAATGGGGGCGGCAATGAGAGTTTCTTGCCCCGAGCGGCAAAATATCTAGCTACGCTACTAAATGTACACTGAAGTGCCTGACAAACTTGTATACTTGCCTAATATTGTATAGTACCCCCTCCCCCGAGCGCAGAAGTGCCGCAACACGACGTGGCATGGACTCGACTAATGTCTGAAGGTATCCTGGAGACAATTCACACCAGGAATCCTGCAGGGCAGTCCACAAATCCATAGGAGTGCGGGGTGGTGGAGATCTCTTCTGAACAGCACGTTGCAAGGCATCCCAGATATGCTCGATAATGTTCATGTTTGGCGATTTAGGTGGCCAATGGAAGTGTCTAAAGTCAGAAGAGTGTTCCTGGAGCCACTCGGTAGCAACTCTCGATGTGTGGGGTGTCGCATTATCATGCTGAAATTGTCCAAGTCCGTCGGAATGCACAATGGACATGAATGGGTGTAGGTGATCGGACATGATTATCATGAGTTGTTACCCCACCCTACTAATCAATGGTAGCTAACCGATAGTTAGAATGATCTCGTGAATCGTATCGGCCTTATAAGTACACTCTTCTCTCTCTCCCAATGCGTTTTTAATGTGCAGTTGCTCATCTTGTTCTGCAATAATCCATAAGGTACTCACTTACCCCTTAGGAATAATCTGAATCAATTTTACTTCTAAGCAGACAATAAGCAATCTTAACAAACTAATAATATTTAATATGTAGTCAGACACACAATACATTGGATAGTGACAGGCAACTCTGATATGCAATACTGGTATGCAATATTCCAGTGGACATACTCTTGCCAGTGGGTAACCCTGAACTATAACTTTAACTTACAATGACCAACTAACTATTAAACGCAATAAGGTGCATTACTTGCTCAAGGCTAACACCATAAGAATACACACCTATACTTAATTAGCGGAAATAACTAATTCTACAGCGAACTGGATTACCGTCCAATATGCATACATGCACTGGTTATACGATATGGATATGGCCATAACATTCAGATTGCATCTATAACTCTGATTCACCCTACATACCTAATAGAACCACCCCTCCGTTTTAATTGACTCAAACCTTACACTATCCTACTATTCCAACTCGTCGACTCACTCAGCCTGTCTCTCTTATTTCTACTCCCAATCGGTGCTACCTCAGTAAGGAAATAAAGAGATAATTACTCACCACTCTTCAGGGTCCTCATTCCTTCTAAGCACGCCACATTGTGGCTCTCTATACCTTCTGCGTACGACTGTGGACGATCGGAAAACACCCGCACTGCACTGACCGCACTACACTTACGAAATATTGTCCGCGTAACCCTATGGCGCTAGACACCTTCCGACTTGACTCTCGCTTGCTGTGGCTCACTTTCGATGCGCGGTCGGCCCTTCCTTCACTACAGCTCCAATGCTAAATCAGCTGGCGTCGCTCTACAATCTGGCTTTCTTGGTCGCCCCGGCTGCTGACGGGCACCTCCTTCCACTTCTGGCTATATTGTTTGATCAGATGGCGTCTCTAGACTTGCTTGCTTTCTGCTAGCCCGTTTCTCTCCTCGTATCTTTCCTAAGGTACCTCTTGTCTCCACCGGCACCTCCTATGCTTCGGCTCGGTCGCTGTTGTAACTCGCTTGCGGGTTTACCTTAGGGTACCTCGTCCTCGTCAACTTTCCGATTATCGTTGCTCACCAATCAGTTTGCTGTTCCTACCAGGAATCCCGGTTTGTGGGACTGGGTCCTCTGGTCTCTGTTACCCTATTCTCTGTCTCGATATCAACTATTACATCTCGGGTCAACGGACCCCGGACTCTACTCGTCAATCAACCTGTCCTTCCGACCAACTCAGACCGATCACCTTGACACACTCCCATTCCAATCATTCTCTCTATTTTTTCCAATTCCAAACTGTCACTCAAACCCTCTTTGATCAATACCAGCTTTTCGCTCTCTACGCCCACCAGTTCTATATCCCTTCCATATTAACTCCACTCTCCTAACCACTGCTCACGCGATCCTTGAACTTGGTCACAACCTGTCTCCGCCTCCTTCTGCACACGGTCCTGCTCCTCTACTTTTCCACTCGGAACCTTTATATATATGGATTCATGAGGTTGTCTCCATACCCATACACGTCCATCCGCCTGATGCAATTGGAAACGAGACTCGTCAGACAAGGCAACGTGTTTCCAGTCATCAACAGTCCAATGGCGGTGTTGGCATGCCCAGACGAGGCGTAAAGCTTTGTGCCGTGCAGTCAACAATGGTACACGAGTGGGCCTTTGGCTCTGAAAGTCCATATCAATGATGGTTCGTTGAACAGTTCGCACGCTGACACTTGTTGATGCCCCAGCATTGAAATCCGCGGCAATTTGAGGAAGTGTTGCACGTCTATCTCGTTTAACGATTCTCGTCAGTCGTCGAAGGTCCCGTTCTTTCAAGGTCTTTTTCCGGCCGCACCGCTGTCGGAGATTTGATGTTTCACCGGATTCCTGATATTCGGGGTATACCCCTGAAATGGTCGTACGCGAAAATCCAAATTTTGTCGCTATCTCGGAGATGCTATGTCCCATCTCTCTTGTGCCGACTATAACGCCACGTTCAAAATCACTTAAATCTTGATAACCTGCCATTGTAGCGGCAAGAACCGATCTAACAGCTTTGCCAGACATCTCTTGTCTTATATAGGCGCTGCCGACAGCATCGCGTTACACTGATTGGTTGCAAAGCTCCGTTATTTGCATACGCACGCCTGTACCAGTTTTTCTGGCACTTCAGTGTAAATGTCAGTTATTGTAACATATGTAATTACACAAACATACAATTTAATTGCCTAATCGAATTTTTTAACACTAGAAGCGCCATTGGGGTCATTTTGACCACTTTTTTCAATTTCCCACGCTTTATTTGAATATAGAGTTAAGCATCTAAGCTCATATTTTTTTACTTTTCCTAAAATACTTCCAGCTGTACTCTTACAATTTTCCATATTTTTGTGTTAATCATTAAAATTAATATTCATAGAAATACCTAAAACAGCCACATAGTGGTCATTTTGACCCTCACAAGAAAAATGCGCCATTTTAAAGTGAATATCTATTTTCATATCCCCGGTGCTTCATTTTTGTTTTCCACAAAGTTTTCCACACTTTTCCAAAGAAACAATGTCATGCAATTAGTTCCCAAATTTGATCCCCTTCTGATACCTGGTACAAGCTGATAGAAAACTGTTATTTATGCTATAATCCTGGGTATGAAGTACCCGTTGATGAATAGTTGCTGTCATGTAAATCAGGATGCAGGTATATCCAATAAATGGCAAATAATCATGACAAGTTTGGCACCAAGTTCTGGCTAGAAACTGTTGTAAAATCCAAATATGTTTGGAATGGCTATCCTTATTTGGACAAGAATGAAGAGCGACCAACTGATTTACAACTTGTGTAGAATGTAGTTCTCAAATTACTGCAGCGACATCTAAACTCCAGGCTTAACGTCATTACTGACAATTTTTTTTACTTCTGTGAAACTTGCAAATGAACTTTCTGCAAAGAAAACCACAATTGTTGGGACGATGCATCTGAATAAGCTGGAATTACCTCCTATTTCACGCCACACTTCTTCGCTATGATGAAAAATGGAAACAAAATGCTCATCATGCATAAGTGCTAGAACAGAAAGAATGTAGTGATTCTTAGCTAGTACCATGTGCAATGTGTTTGCAGACGGCAACACAAAAAAGAAGCCGAACACGGTTATTCACTACAATCATACTAAATGTGCTACAGATGTAGCAGATCAGATGCTAAGGAAATATACTACAAGATGTATAACTTAGAGGTGGCCTGTTCATGTTTTTTACAACGTTTTTGACATTTCTGCACTCAATTCTTGGATAATCTTCAAGGAATCCTCGGGCACCAAAATTTCACGTCGAGAATTTATTCTTGCACACGTGGAAGAATAAAGAATTGGTGCTTTGGTCAACGGATTCCCCCAATTGTGGGAGTGCACACCGCGAAACGAAAGAAATGTCCCTTTCAAGTTTGCAAGGGAGAGAATAAGATTTCCGCCAGTTATGGGGGCTGCCAGAAACCAATCTGTGGTAAATGTGTTGCCGTCGTTGTCAAGCATGCATATTGTTCCACCTCCGCTAATGTCTAACAAACTTAAGAACACATTGTATGTTTATTCATAGTTTGGTTTTTTTTTTTTGTATTATCACTTTGAAACATGTTGCGTGCTAATTTATATTATTTTCATTTGTATCTTTTGTTTGTTTTCTTATCACTTGTACTCTTGCGAAAGAATATATTATGCAATATTATATATTGCATTATATATTGTCATTTAAAAAACTAACTTTAAAAACTAAAAAAACTATAAAAACTCATATATATTTTTATTTCAATATCATTTATCAATAAAAAAATCATTTACTTTCATATGTCTCACATTCCTTATGAGGGTCAATTTGACCCCCAATCTCGGTTTTAGGTTAGTCAAAATCCGGGTGTTCTAGTGTTAAAATAACTTCATTACATAATAGTTCATATTTAAATAAAATTAAAAAGTTTAGTAACTTAATTATAAGTAAAGTTTCAGTTTAAAAATTTTATATAAGAAAATAGATCCTCGAACGAAGCAACATATTATGTCAACAGACTGTAGCCAATATGATTAATGTTTTACGACTTTGTCTGAGCCCAGGGCTGAAGTTTATTACCTCTCTTAGTCAAAACCTTCTAAATTTCCAACGAAATATCGCTCTTCTGGCATAATAGGGGATAAGGAAATTTAGGGCCCTCCTCGTATATTGGCCACGCGCCGTAGATTGTACTCTGTTGACATTATGAGATGTATCCAAGCTGTGGTGATTGATGAAGCTTAAGTCTGTCAATCGGGAATGCCATTTGTGAAATTCAATTATTCAGGCATATGGTAAATCAGCAATGAGATCCTTTGTGTGAATAACTATTATCGAATTAACAAACAGTGTGGACTTCCTTGAAGTCAGACATTTACATTGAAGTCAGCCACTACCATTAAGTTATATAATACTTCTTAATTTTTATGAGGCTGCGGCTCGGTAATTTTTTACTGTTTTTTTTATAAAAAGGGTACCCTGTCCCAATAAATGTACTTGTATAAGTACCTTTCTATTTTTGTAAAAGTTAATACATTAAAACAGGGTGGGGAATCTTTTCATGTTGGAAGGCCGCAATAAGTTAGTTATAATCTAAGAAAGTCGCATTCAAGAATATTCAATTAGATACAAGGAAAATATAAATACAATCACAGTACAAGGAAAATATAAATACAATCACAATACTAGGAAAATATAAATACAATCACAATACTAGGAAAATATAAATACAATCACAATACAAGGAAAATATAAATACAATCGCAAATTATGGGGCTCAAGTATTTTTTTAATAGATCATATGATTTGGCGTTAAACGGAACAGTGTATTTTGCTAACCAATGGGAAGGCACGATCCCCATTGCCTACCCTCTCAATTAGATATATAGCGGAACCCCAATTTTTTCGAACTCCGTTTAACCGAAATGGCCAACTGTACTTATTATTGTTATTATTATTATTATTATTATTATTATTATTATTATTATTATTATTTTAGTAGATACTCGTTCAATACTTTCGGTAGAAATATTTATATTCTCTTTCCAATGTACTCCGGCCTTGAGAGAGAAACCAAGTCAAATGGTAGATATTGGACATGCAAAAAATAGGCGTATATTTTTTTATATAGACAGTGAAAACTGTCTAAAGCGGAACCTGCATAAGGTGGAAACTTGCTCAACACGGAATTTTTTTACGGTCCCTTCAAAAGTCAATGGTAGTTAACATTATCTAACACAGAAACTGTCTAACGCGGTATCGGAAAGTACTATTCAGTCCCGTCAAAGAGAAAAACCTGCATAAAGCGGAAAATCGCGACCAGGAAGAAAATTTTCTTAGCAGAAAAAGGAAAGAGGGTTGTAATACAATGCAAATAGCAAAGTGGGGGATGACGAACAAAAGGCATTTTAAACTTTATAGATACAGAATGCCCTTACCCGACCACCATTCTGCACACCTCTTAAGCTCAAATAAAAGTATCATTGTTAGCCAGAACGAAATGTTATTCATGTCGAATTTATCGATTCATGGATAAACTCACAGCGAAATGTAGTACAAATGGTCATTCTTTGTGAATATATCCAGAAAAGCACCCTAATTTCCCGTTTGTATTGGAAAATACTTCTCAAAGGTACTTAGTTTTTGAGTTAGTTTGTTCTTGAAGACCGCAATTTCAAATAAAAGATCTTTGTGGAAGTTAACAAAGAATGAAACTAAGAAGAGTGAAACCCTTATTCTTTTCCATTTCCATCAAGAAGCTATCGCTCTGAGGGCTAATAAGATGTTCATGCATAAGACTATATACGTAGTGTAAGTCTATAAGATATTGAGCAATATCCCCTTTCTCGAATGCTAAAAGATTTCGATGTTTGGAAATTGTCGAGGATTCATGGCTACATACATATTTAAAAATACACGGTGTAGTCACAGGCATTAGCTTCACAGATGTTATTTAAGTATTCTGGGTCTAAGTTTTTTGACATATTCACAGCTATTATTTTTTTCAACATATTTCCACGATAAGATACTTATTCTTGAAAAATGTTTCCAGAAAGGAAAATGACAAATTTCAAGAGAATCTCTTGTGATCCGGTATTATTAATGACAGGGCCCAGCGGTTGAGAAACGTTAACGTCATACAGAGGATTTCAATTTTTTCTGACCCGCGGTTCTTTCCACCTTCCATAAATTGCTGACCGCTCCCAAATATGCACAAATCACATGTTATACATGTTTTTACACAACATGCCATATCAAATGTTAATTGACGTCGTGAGGTCCCAAGGAGCAGTTTAAAAATACATTTTAAGACAGTTTAAAAATGCCTAATTTACAGTAACGGAAAGTTTCTTTGTTAATAACACTCAAACTACATACTATTTAAACATTTTTCACTTCTTTCAACATATCGCTTCCTTTGGCAGGGCCAATTACACTTTTAATTGACAAAAATAGAGGCCCTTCCTAGGACTGGTATGGGAATCCTATGAAATGATGAACAGCCAGTCCCTTACTAATGAAACTGTAGGGCATTAAACTTTCACGCCCTCTTCTTTCAATGTCGTGCGGCATTATGCAGGGCCAAATTATATATTTGTTTATTAAAAAAACTTGTTTTTGTAAACTATCATTATCCTCCTTGGAGATAATACAATTACCAAATGGCCAACATACAAAGCCACCGGCCATGTTTTTCTTAACGTTTCGTGGGGAACTTTTATAGATAATAATTTCCTTAGAAGGAAAAATTGCTATCTATAAAATTCCCCACGACTTTCCCCAAGTCCGATATCGAACTCAGGACTTTATGCAAGCCAAAAGATCGTTTTTTTCTCCTGTTTCTGTAACTCACATCCTTTAATAGGGTCAAGCTGCTGTTTCTAATTATTGTTAATGATTATGATGATGAAGAAGAACAGGAAGCAGAAAAAGAAGAGGACAACGACGAAGAAGAACAGGACCACCCGAAGGGCCGCCACGTCAAGATTGAACATCCATATTACATAGTAAGGAAAAGCCAATTTCCTTGCTACTGGCCCTCATACTACCAGCTGTTGAACGTTTCTTTTTCTTTTCTCAGTTTTGACTTCTGCATTTTCCTTCTTTCTTTTTCTCTCTTTTGACTTCCCCACAAAAATCGCCAACGAAGGGAGCCGCGGGCAGCAGCAATGGCAGGAGCATGGTCAGCGCAAGTGACGAGTTTATATACTCTCGCTGCCCACTTTCATGCTCACTTCCCTGCTCACTGCCACGGAAGTGGGCCGAATGTAAAAGAGGCATTACATTCAGCCCAATTCCTTCCATTGCCGCTTCCCGCCGCTCCCTTCGATAGCATTTTTTTTCGGCAGTCAAAGAACCGGTAGCGTGAGCGCAAGTGGGTGTTTACATTCTGCTCTCTCGCTCAGTTGCAGAGCGCTGAAGTTGCAGCGAACTTCCTCTATTGCTTTCTCTATTGCTTTCTCTATTGCATTGAACGTCCTCTATTGCTCGAGGTCGAATGCGAAGTATGAAGCGGCAATGTAAGTATTCACTGCCTTCGATGATGCCACAAAAGTATTTTGGGGAGTAATTACAGCAGAGCGAGGAGCAGTGTAAATGGCTGACTATAAATTTAGCTTTAAGTTGTTTTAATCTACGGTTTGTGTTCGGGATTGTAAAAAAAAAAGGTTTCAGTATTGTAAAATGGGCAAAAATAGTTTTTGACTCCCAACTCATAAAATGTTGGCAGCGCTCAAATATTCACAAATATACGAATCATGTGTCATAAACATATTTTACATAACATAGTGAACAAAATATTAACCAACGTTGCTATGTCCTTAACAAAAACCTACTGTGACAAGATTGAATTCACCCTTGATATGCATAATTCGTTTATTATGCATATGTTTTCCCGAAAAGCAAAAATATTTATCAATTATGTGGCATATAACGTGTTAACACACATGCACAAACAAAATGAATTTATTACGAACTGCAAACCCAGGGTCTTACATTAAAATAATTTCAACATTCTTTTCTACAAGGCCCTGCGGTGGCGCAGTGTGGTAACGCGTTCTCCTATTGCGCGGCTAATCCGGGTTCGACTCCCAGCAGTGCAAAAAGAACGCTTACTCAGAGATCTCATAAAAGATCGCACTGCTCACTGTAGTCCGGGGTTTGGTTCCCCAGGCCTTAAGAGGTTCGGATTCCTCGGAAAACTGTAGGTCCCG
>QLNU02014802.1:13506871-13522352 GCA_006491805.2 Dysdera silvatica
TTTATTTAAATTTGCAAGTGGAAAGTAATTAAAATGGATGATTTATATTTAGACGCAAAAGTTATTAAAGTGGATAATTTACATTTACACGAAAAAGTTATTAAAATGGATGATTTATATTTACACGAGAAAGTTATTAAAATGGCTGATTTATATTTACACGAAAAAGTTATTAAAATGGATGATTTATATTTACATGAAAAAGTTATTAAAATGAAGCCAAATTAATTTTACACGAAAAAGTCATTGAAATTAAGGCGATCAATTAATTTCAACAGAATGCTACATGCGTGTGTTAGGAGCTTTTTTCATTTTTCGTATTACAATTTTTCTGATAGTGTCACAAAGAGGATTTTCATTTATTTGTAAAATAGCGTATCAGCATATGTATCCTTAAACACCATTTAGGACACATTTTTCATAAACGAAACACCGAAACAAAGTAAAAACACTCCGATCAGAATTTTGTTACACAGTACGTAAAAAATACGTAATTTACTTAAACGTTCCCACTAACACATCCGGTACATTTTAATGGGAGCTTGAAAATAGAAATCCCTATCACATATTAATCAATGAAAATATATACAAACCACCTATTAATAGAATGGATAACGGCAAACTACATGCGTGACCCTGCTTAATAACACGGAAACTTAAATCTATTTACCATACGCGTCATTCCGGACTTGTAAGTTTCATAACCATGAAACGCAACACTCCCATTGATTAGCTAAAAATAAATAGTTAATGACGTCCCACATAGCAGGATTCGAATTAATTGATGTAGTTATCAGTTATCAGCTTGTAAACGTAACAGTACGAGGAGTATATACTTTGCCCTCTACTAGATGCGAAAATTGAATTGAAATCGATTTGTTCAATAGCAAAAAAGGAATTGTATATATATGGAATTTAATTTACATTTTCATATATAATGGTCGGTTTCATTGGCGCTCATTTTATCATCATTTATCTGACGAATTCCCTATTATTAATGTTCATATTCCCTATTATTTCCTAATTCCCTGAATTCCCTATTATTTCCTAATTCCCTGAATTCCCTATTATTATTATTCAATTAGCTTCTGTGGCGTAGGAAAATGAAGGGCTCAAGCCCCCCATTAGGTATCAAACTCCTGATTATTATGTATGAAAAAATTTCAAATATTCTGATCGAATTTTCATATGCTGAATAATTTATATATTTCCTTCGTTATTTTTAATTGGCATGCGCAATTTTTCGACTTGTAGAAAAGATGTATTATAAATACGCACTTCACGTATTTTTACATATTTACATATGTTTGTTAGAGACATACATACAATAAAATGTTCATGTTAGCACATAATAGATAAATTAATTGATTGATTTTATTAGATTCGGTGCTGCACCTGCACATTTCATTACTTGTTCGGAAAGTGGAATTAGGACTGAAATCGATTCGTATAAAATATATGACCAGGAAATTTTTTCAGAAAATAATATTAATTCTTACCGTTCTTACAGATCGGAAACGTTGAATTTGAGGGTAAAGTAAGATGGAATTTTAAAACAAATTAGAGAAGTATACAGATATAAAAAACACGATCGATGCAAAAATTATTTAAACGACGGAAAAGCAGCATCTACCGGTAGCCTTTTTCGAGCTATGAAAAGCTAAATGAAAATATAGCTGCTATACTATAAGAAAACAGCTCGATGAAATTCAATTGGAATACAATAAAATGGGTACTAAGAGATCAAAAAATGTCCTTTGTACTAGATGATGGATTGAGAAGAAAAACTTGATTACAGTAAAATATCCTAAAAACTTGAAAAAATTCTATCATCGAAAAAAAATGAAAAATTTGTGGTGGAATGTCATGGCTAGATTAAGTTTTACGGTACGAAGGTAGTTAAGATTACGTTGCATACAGGACACAGAGTTTTCATATGCAGGACGTACAGTTTTCATATGCAGGACATGCAGTTTTCATATGCAGATCATACAGTTTTCATATGCAGGACATACAGTTTTCATATGCAAGACATACAATTATCCGAGAAATTAGCATTTTCATAGTTTAGAGAAGCAAACTCGGAATACGGATTGATAGAAACGACAGACAACCTTCGGTTTCCAGCTAAGTTCAAACCCTGATTTTCCGTATTGCAGACACACCCATACCGTCGCACATCAATCGATTAGGTACTGAAATGAACTCTTCCATCAGCGACTTTTAATGTACGAAGTAAAAACGCCGTTTAACAAAAAAATACGTCGATGGGAATATGCGTAACTCTATGGAATGCCCTTTTTAAAGAGAAATCTCTGTCAGTTTGGACGCCGTTATTCAGAAAAATCACTGTATAACTTGATATAAGCTCTGCGATTACGTTGTGTTAATGCGGTTCTTTGACACGGCAGATTACCAAGTTTGATCTCAGGTTAATCGGAAGAACGCGTACCATTTTTTCTACTCCGCAGTTCGGGATTTGATTCCCCATGTAACAAAGGCCCAGAACTGCTCTTACGCCATACACATAAAATACAATACAATAAAATGCAATACACACAATACACATAAAATCAAACAAATATAACGATATATACTTAGAAAACATCTACTTCAAAGTAAAAACTACATATTTTTAATTGCTGGAGATTTAACTTGGTGGAATTTTCTTTTAAGGTCTTGCCTGACGCGGATTAATATCAATTTTGAGTTTATGATAGTAGTATGTTTAGATATTGAATTGACAGATGTTAAGCTAGTTATGGGTGTTAAGCTATTCACAAAAATTATTAGTGTTACACCACAAAAAATAGCAAATATAGAATTAAATATCGACCAATTAACGCCTGCCAAACATATCTCGCTGCAACAAAGCAAAGCTTATCAGGAGCCCAGTAGCAAATATTTCCTATTTCCGAGGAAGTCCCAGTAGATGCATCTGGCACAATCAGTGTAGGGATTACAGAGACGGGAATTTCCCCTTGGCAGGCTAGCGATATACAAAAAATCTATTACCATCCGAAAGAAATTCCATTAACGGCTGACTTGTGCAACGCCGCGGGGTTTTCGAAGTGTTTTATTTGTTTGTGTACTATGACTCCATAACCGGGAAAAAGCTAGCTACAATCTTATATACACATGATGTATGTTACCATTATGGTTAATACAGAATTATTATGGGGAGTTTATTAATACCATTAAGGTTTCTGATAGCTCTAGAGGTTAAAGTACCGGGTGATCCAAATTAAACAGGAGGTGTATAGATCTTCCTGTAGAGAAAACTACTCGGCCAATTGCACCCAAATTTCGTAGATATGCTCTCCTGAGTATGACTTTTGGCTGTGGGGATATTTAAAGAGCTGCGTTTGTAAAGGCAATGTTCCGAACTTAGCAGTCTTAAAAGACAGAATTTCGCAACATGTATCCCACCTCCAAGCGAATGAGTTACGTTCTGCCGTGGAATGTGTTGTGCATCGAATGCAATTTCTAGAGCAAAGAGACGGAGGACATATCGAGCCGTATCTGTGATGATAGTGTGGTTCCACATGTGATAGCAATAAAGTTATTGCACAAATCTTTTTTTAGTCATACCTACTGTCCTACGGTATACTGTAATTTGTAGTTAATTTCATGTGATTGCAATAAAGGTTATTGCATGTTAAAACACTTTTTCGTTGTTAATATTAATAAATTGCCTGCTCCGCAGCACCATTCCCCCATCTGGCGGCCGAAATATGAACTCAATGTTTTCTTTCAGAAATCGAAACCGCATACTCAGGGGAGCATGTGTACGAAATTTGGGTGAAATTGATCAAATAGTTTTCTCTACAGAGAGGTCTAAACACCTCCTGTTTAATCTGGATCACCCTGTATACGAAGACAACCAGAAAAGTCTGTATAAATTTTAAAAATTCATAGAAAAATAAAAGAAATTTAAATTAAAGTGCAGTTTGCGAGATAAGTATTATCCTGATTTAGGTATTTTGAAGGGATAAAAATGTTTGAAAAATCACCGATAGATGGTGCTTTAAACATTTTGTTAAAGACCATAAAAGTGACTGGTATATGTTCAATTTGCGTATTACACTGGCCAAACTCCTACACTTCCTTCACAACGAGAAATTAATATTAAACCAATAAACGTAATTTCACCTGACAAACTAATATGTAAGAAATAGCTAATTTCACCTTGTATTTTCCTGCAATAGCAAACCTCGTTGTGCCTTTCTTAAATTTTTATTTGCTTCTTTTTCCTGAGATTTTTAAATGCACTGCATTGATCATTAAATTTTATCTTTCGTAATCCAGTCAGATACTCCTAGTAGCGTAATTAAATAAGAAATTTTTCTAATGGCGTTAAAATCTTGCCTAATTTTCTCAATACGCAGATCGTTATACTTATTTAAATAACGATATAAGTAATTATATACTTGCACATACAAAAAATTACTGAAAATATATGTGTGTTTTAATCATAAATATTTATAAAATTATCTTTTAATGACCGTTCATTCTGCAAGGTACTAGAAATAAATATAGACGAGAAATTAACCCATACTCACATAGGTATGGTTCTCTGACGCATCTCTTGCACTCTGCACTGCAATTCAAACTTCGCTGTAAGGAAATTGGGACACTTTTAAATTCCTTAGTTTCATAAAAATCCTATGATAACAAAATTGTAATAAGGGGAATGTCATTTTATATAGTTACATAATATAATGAACTCGAATAAAATTTAAACACCTTTCAAAATATTTGGTCTTCGATTTGTTTTCCTATATATATGCTGACACATATATTCCTACATTACTAGCAGTCAATATTATAAATCACATGTGAAACAGATGCATCGAGGAATGCAGCAGTTTTGCCCCAACTGAAAGTACTGGTCATTAATAATAATATTAAGCATTGGGCCACTTCGATATCAGTTTTCACGTTTCGACTAGTCACACTTCATGCAAAAAAAGAAGAAGAAGGCTCAGAGTTGAAAAATTCCACAATCCAGTCAAAGTGAGTAGCAAAAAACCATCGTTCGCAAGATTAACAAACGGATGTGGTGTCAGCTGCTACTGACTGATCGATAGATGGCTGACCTCAAGAGACTATTCGCCTGGCGCCAGCATTTCGCCAGAAACTATTTATTATGGGATTTTCGGAAACCTCTCCAATGAAACGTGGAAGCTGTGGTCTTAAAATCGCTGTTTAGGAGACCCTAAGCACTTTGCAGATTGCCAGGGATCGTATGTTCATTCTTCTTTTTGCAACGTTTCCTTAGTCAAAGCTTTAGAAGATGAGACATGAAAAAAGAGTGACAGACAGCGGCTACACAGGATTTCGTCGAGGATTGAGATTAATACTCTGGGTAGAGGATAAACTTGTCAAAACCATTATTTTTTATAAATTGTACTAAAAAAGAAAATATGCAAAATTATGCATGAAATCTTGTAGGAAACAAAATATATATAATGCGAAAAAGGGTTATGTTGCCACCATTTGCGACAAAATACGCTGCTGGGTGTAAAACATGCGAGAAGACCCGGCATGAAGTTTTGGTGTTGATTCAAATTGATACTAACTTGGAGGGGCAACCAAATAAAAAACAACTGCATCTATAGTTCCCCACTACGAGCACCCCTGCCGTTTTGTATACGTACCAGTTTGCTTATATATTATCGGACTGAGTACAAATCTTCCTTGTTGATATGATGCAGCCTAGATATGTATACTGTCTTGCATCTGGAATCACTTTATTCTATGTAGATTTACGCAAACTTGTGAACAGTATTTAAACGGAATAATGAGACCATTATGAAGTAATCACTTTATTGGAATGAACAATTGGAAGAAATTCTGATATATAACAATTAGAATGATTCACGATATAGAAAAATTGGAATGAACCTTAATATATAAAATTGGAATGAATCTTGATATATAGTATGAAATGAATCTTGATATATAGTATGAAATGAATCTTGATATATAGTATGAAATGAATCTTGATATATAGTATGAAATGAATCTTGATATATAGTATGAAATGAATCTTGATATATAGTATGAAATGAATATTGATATATGACAATTTTAATGGACAATGAAATATGATAATTGGAATGAATCTTGATATATAAAAATTGTAGTAAACTTTGAATACGTCGCAGATTGATGTAAGTAGAGTTTTTCCTCAGATGTTCCAATTGTCTTGGAATTTATACATCAATTAATCACATATCCACCAGAAGATTTCATAACTGTTATAGTCTGATATATACTGTTACAGTCTTATGTATCTGCATTTTGTACTTTCGTGTATCTTTCATCTATCGGTCTCATGTATCAGCATTTCGTATTTTCATCGTTTTTGAGCTTTTAAATATTTATTTTCGACCCTTAAAAATTCTGTATTAATTTTATATACAATTACAAAAGTCGATAGTTTGATATACATAGCAACTGTGCTGATAATTTTCTACACAGACAGAAATACCGAAATGTTATAATCTATCATTATAATTAGTTTCTTAGAATTTCGTCTATTGTGTCAAAATATCTGCGTTCTTGTTAAAAAAATACTTTTATATACAGTTTAAAATAAGTAAGGACTAAATCTCCTAAATGTATTATATATAAAAATAACTAAGCGTTTTTTCTACTAACTAAAACTAAGGTTTTTTAAATTGCTCCTTTGGGAAGATTTTTCAACTCAGATTATTGTATCGCATTAAATTTGAAGTAATACCTCCTTTAAATTCGTCACGCAACGAAAGAAAACGAAGGTAGAATGTTCTGTTCAACTTTTAAATTCAATTTTAGAAGATTTGAATTCTAATTAGTCTTTTGTTCTCTCTAATTCGATCTTGAGAACTTCCTGAGAGGATATCTCATTACGATCCTTATTCTTCGCCTGACGGTCTAAAGCACTTTCCACTTTTTTTTTGTCTTTCACAGTGTGACAGGGGTATTAAAACAATTTAATTTGTCCTATTTGTGAGTAGACTTCTTTGTGTTGAATCTTTCACAGAAGCAAACTAATGTGTATTGTCGTTTCCAGCCACATTCTCTTTCAATTAAACTGTGCTTTCCCCTATTTTGCACCATTCGCAGCTATTAGAAAAAGTCGCCAAATCATTTTCTGACTTGTAAGATAATATTACCTTTCTCAGTCTTTAAAAGCTTTAGTTTGAGCTCAAAATTTGATGTCGTAAATTATTACCTGTACTTTTCTGCGTTGTACTTGTAGACTTAATACATTGTAGTTGTAATCTTGATACTTTTGTCGTAGTCTTGATACTTTTATTGTAGTCTTGATACTTTTATTGTAGTCTTGATACTTTTATTGTAGTCTTGATACTTTTATTGTAGTCTTGATACTTTGTACTTGTAGTGTTGATACTTTGTACTTGTAGTGTTCTTCCTCTGTACTGTAGTCTTGTACTTTCGTACATATAGCCGATACTTAGTACATGCAGTCTTGATACTTTGTACTTGTAGTCTTAATACTTTGTACTTGTAGTCTTGATAATGACTTAGTCTTGTACTGTTCGTACATAGGTCGATACTCTGTGCATGCAAGTCTTCATACTGTACACGCATGTCTTCATTACTTGTACATGCAGTTTTTGATACTTTGTCTTGTAATGTTAGACTGCTGGTGCGCCGTCGTGTACCGCGTGACGCTGTAGAGGCCCTGCGGTGGCGCAGTGTGGTAACGCGTTCGCCTAGTACGCCGTTAATCCGGGTTCGACTCCCAACAGTGTACAAAGAACGCTTACTCAGAGATCTCATAAAAAGATCGCACTGCTCACTGTAGTCCGGGGTTTGGTTCCCTAGGCCATAAGAGGTTCGGATTCCTCGGAAAACAGTAGGTCCCGGCGCAGCATGACCATTGTAGTCTTTGAGCCGTAAAACCACAAAACAAACAAACTTGTAGTCTTAATTTGTAATTTACAGAAAGAGGCAGGCATGCTGCGCGGGAACCTTCTATTTTTGGTGCCGTTGGCAGTCGATCAGTGACCCATGGTACTGTAGGTGAGCGCGTTTTCACCGCACCACCGGAGTGCCTGTGGATTTGATTTAATGAATTTCAAAATTAATTGGAAAGAATAAAGTGCCATTCTACTTTTCAAAAGGTCATTTTATTTTTTATTCGAAATTTTTATTCAGACACGGTTCGCAACCGCCATTTCTTAAGAATGCCGGTTCTCATCCGGGCGCCGAATTTTAAGCAGCCACGAGAAAGATGACAGACGGCAAGTCCTGCCATAGCTTAAGACTTGGGTGATGGTAATAGAGGTTTAGAATTTTCATCAAACCTTAGATCCTGTTTACCAACGCATCTGGCCAACGTAGAAAGCGAAACTTTGCTTTTACCATACTACGTGTATCTATGACGATAGAAAGACTTCTGTCTTGCAGTGGATTAATAATGGTTGCCGATGATACTGGTAAATGTACTTGGCTAGATGTAAAATTTGCCAAATCTTTGCAAAAACATTGTTGTTATATTTTAGTTTGATAAATTATATCATAATGAATAATTGAAATAATTCTAAACCTGCCCTGATAATTTTTTTATGCACACACAATGTCAGCTCCAATTCTCCTTTTTAATTCATAGGGACAGAACTTTGCAAAGGATCATCCGTCTGTCTCCGTTATCGGCCAATCTTTTGACTTTTGCCCTGTTCTTTAATTTCATCATCTACTCTTCTTCTTCTTCATATATTTCTTAGTCAGTCTCACCCGTATTCACCTTTCCTTCAGTCTCATGGCCTAGGGTTTGTCTACAAACATCGTTCGGTTTCTTCTTGAGCGTGCATCCAAGCCATATCATCATCATCATCATATTCAACCATTATCTATCCACTGCTGGATGAAGGTCTCTCCAAATGCTTTCCACACAAGTCTATCCTGAGCAATTCGCTTCCACGTCACCCCAACCTGTTTTCTTATTTCATCCACCCATCTAGTTTGAGGACGTTTTCTAGGTCTTCGGTGGTCTCTTGGAATCCAGTTCAGAATTTCTGTTGTCCATCGTTGATCAGTTCTTCTTGCAATATGCCCAGCCCATCGCCATTTCAGCCCTTTTACTTTAACAATGATGTCCTCTACTCTAGTTTGCTCTCTCACCCAAGTGTTTCTTTTTCGATCTCTCCTAGTTATTCCAAGCATGCACCTCTCCATGCTCCTTTGCGTTGTCTGTAACTTTCGTATTGCTCCAACTGTTAGACTCCATGTCTCTGATCCATAAGAGAGGACTGGCAATACACACTGGTTGAAGACCTTTCTTTTTAGACACAAAGGCAATTTCCCCTTCAGGATAAAACTGTTTCTTCCAAATGCACTCCAGCCAAGTTTAATACGTCTGTTGAGTTCTTTCATAATGTTGCCATCCATTGAAATCAGCTGGCCAAGGTAAATATATGAATCAGCAATTTCTAGCTCAATGTTGTCAACTTGTATTTTTGTTTCCTCTACAAAATTATTGAACATGATCTTAGTTTTTTGTAGGTTCATCTTGAGTCCAACTTCTTTACTTCTAGTTGAGAGCTCCTGTACCATGTCTTGGAGTTCTGATGGGTTCGTTGAAAAAATAACAATGTCATCAGCAAACCGCAAATGATTTAAATATTCACCATTTATTTTTATTCCCTTGTTATTCCAATTTATCAGCTGAAAAATCATCTGTAAAGCTGAAGTAAAAAGTTTTGGAGAAATGGTATCTCCCTGCCTCACCCCTTTGCCAAGTTTGATAGTTTTGGTATCTTTATGTAACCGAAATTTTGCACTTGCATTTTTATACACACGTTTCACCATGTCAATGTACACATCCTCAATGTCTGTTGATCTTAAAGAGTTGATGACTGCTGATGTTTTAATAGAGTCAAAGGCCTTCTCATAGTCAATAAATGCAACACACAATGGAAGTTCATATTCATGTGTTCTTTCAATTAATTCTCTTAATACTTGAATATGGTCCACTGTACTGAATCCACTTCGAAATCCAGCTTGTTCTCTTGGTTGAGCTGCATCTAATTTTTTCTGCAGGCGATGTGTTAGCACTTTTGTGAAGATTTTATAAATAGCAGGTAACAAGCTAATTGGTCGGTAATTTTTCAAATCCTCTTTATCACCTTTTTTATGCAAAAGAATTACTGTTGCCGAATCCCATTGGTTTGGTATGTTACCACTGTTGAGGCATTTGGTAAAGAATTTTGCGAGTATGTCTTCTACATATTCTCCAGCTTCTTTTAGGATATCTAATGTAATACCATCATCGCCAGGGGCTCTTCCTTTCTTCATACTTTTTATTGCAAATGAAACTTCTTCTTTTAAGATTTTAGGAGCTGTTCCTTCGACTATTTCAGTGTCTTCGTTTAATCCACTGTTACTTTCATATAGTTTTTTGTAGAATTCTTCAACTCTTCTAAGTAGGAGTAAAGCAACACAATTTTAGTGGTCAGTTAGATACACATTATCAATACGATAATACAGCTATTGATGACTGCTGATGTTTTAATAGAGCAAAGGCTTCATAGTAATAAATGCCACACACAATGGAAGTTCATATTCATGTGTTCTTTTTCAATTAATTCTCTTAATACTTTGAAATGGTCCACTATTATTACCACCACGCTGTATTATCGTATTGGATAATGTTATCTAACTGCACCACTAAAATTGTGTTGCTTTTATTCCTATTGATTAGTGCAGTGTGTCGCTATTAACTCTTCTAAGTATTTCTTCCCTATTTCTTGTTACGGTGCCATCCTCTCCTTTTAATGCAATGATGTGTTTCTTCCCAACAGATAAACTTCCTTTAACAACCCTAAGGCTCTTGTTATTTTCAATGGCCTTCCTTACTAACTCACAATTGAATTTTCTTATGTCTTCTTTCATGCTTTTGCGCAGAGTTTTACAAAGTTCTATGTACTCAATCCTGGAACTGGTATTTTGATTGTCCACCTTCATATCTCTTCGCCTTTTCATGAGCTGTTTCGTCTTCTCAGATAATTTGCTATTGTGCTTTTTACAGGTTACACCACCAATTTCCCCAGCAGTTTCAATTATTGTCTTAACAATGTTTTATATGACTTATAGAACATTATATATGACAAATATTAATCAGAAACGAAAAACAACAACTCTTTTTTTTTTTAGCTTTCTAGCTGATCATGTGTCAAATGTAAAGTTTTAGTATTTGAACTAAAACCTTAGATTTTAAACAAATCCTGAAATTATATATAATCACACATAAATTGAACGATAAATGAATGCGATGCTTTCTTCACAGTATGTTTCAATTTTTGTAGGAACTATTAGAACCAAAACCATAATAAATAGTTACACAGGTCTTAAATAGTTTCCAAAGTGTTAGAATTGGCCATTGATTTCTCCTAAATAAAATGGCAATCGTGAGTGAGTGACAAATGATACTTCAATTGTAAATCAGTAGTAACTTACGATTATTAATGTTACAAATAAACAGGCATTTGCATTAACAGGTTTTCTTGTGATATTAAAACATATCATAGGTTTACTAACCCATAATCTTCATTTTCTCCCCAGTTTTAATATAAGAACGGCCTTTTCTCTATCAAGCATATGTGCAGAGGTCTCAAACCGATGGCCAATATTTTAATGAGAACATCAGAAAATGCATAGTATTATGTTCTTCCAGATCAAGCGATAACTCAAGATAAGCGTCTAAGGAGTTTATGATAGGCAAAAGAATGACAATTTGATCCGGGGGGGCCACCCCAGATAATAAAACTATCGTCGATGTACCTGATCCAGAGTCTGAAATATACCTGGGTAAACAAGCTGAATTCAAAGTAATGCATGTAGATATCGCACAATATAGGTGAGAGGGGATTATCCATTGCCATACCAGTTGTTTATTGGTAATGGACGCCGTTGTAAATGAAGTACGTGAAGTTAACACACACATTGAAGTTAAAGCAATTAATTCATCAATCTCAGGTTGAGAAAAATGAAATTCCACAAGGTGTACCGGAGGCAATTAAGAGCGCCGTCAACAGGAATGTTAGTGAACATAGACTTAATATCAAGTGTAGCCATTGTACAGTGATCCGGAGAAAATGAGTGAAGAACGGAAATGAAATGGACAGAGTTTTTACAGGTGAAATGGTTATACGAGGTAAGCGGTGAGAAAACGGTGACAAGAAACTTCACCAGCCCTTATGGCACTGAACGAATGCAAGAAATGATGGAGTGAAAAGGAATGCCAGGTTTATGTATTTTAGGGAGGGTGTAGAACCGAGCGAGTGTTGCGTGTGAAACAAAACGTGCTAACTTCTGGCATTGATTAAAAAGGAAAGAGTTCTTAACACGTTTGCTGTATTGTAGACGAAGAGGCTTGGTAGGATTTCGGAGGATTGATGAATATGGGCCAGATTCGATAACCTTGAGGGATCCGGAATGATACTGGTCTTTAGTAAGGACAACAATTTGGCCGCCCGTATCAGCCCTTCTGATACGTTCTGATGATCGTTGCGAGAGAGTTTATGGAACACTTGGAAAGCGTTCCGGAAGAGGAATGTTAGAACAACTTTCTGGGAGGTATTGGACTGAATTGCTTGACTGAGCAAATGACCGAGGGTATCTTTCTGTGCAGCAGAAATACGGCTGGATTTAAAATATTTCTCAATAGGAGAGATAAAGGCCGGAATTGAAGTGCGACAAGTCACATCAAAGTTGAAATTAAGTGAAAGAGCACATTCTTGAACTGGCGAGAGCGGAATTCCTAAAATTTTCATAATGGCTTTAACACAGGATGGTGGTACATTCTGATGAGTGGAAGAACCAATCAAGCCAGCGAATTTCCTATCGTGTATGAGGTGTTGGTTAGAAGAAATCGATTGGGCTCGGTTCCATGACTGTGAGTCAAACACATGGAAGTCACTACAGGTCGAAGCAAGTCGAAGATGTAATGCATACAGTTCATGTTCAATGGATGCAAGGATGCATCGAGTGTCTTCAATGAGCCCTCGAAGTACGGTGAAATGGCATCTGCTGAAAGCAAGACGAACACACCGTAACGGTGAGAGTTGGAATGGCACCGCACGAGGGATAAAGTTGGGGAGCACTTGATTGTGCTTGCAACGTAATAGAAAGTTCAGATGGTTTATGAACTTCACTTTTTTAAGGCAGAGTTTTAAAAAATGGTTGAGATCAGAATTCATCATTAAAAAAGTAGGACGAAAAATTTTTTCAGTAGAAACTATACAACGACCATTCAATAATTTCACAGTAAAGGGTATTGGAACGGTAATTCAATGGAGACAGGGACAAATTTCATATTGCTCAAACAAAATTCTAAGTACATAAGTAGTTAAATCAAAAGGGATAAAATTGACAAAATTTTTAATTTTAATTAAAAACTGTTGAATGACTTGTGAAAAATTACACAAAATAAAGGATACGACGTTTGTTGAGATTCATCAACCTTATTTGTGCGTACTGCAACACCTTACTTCTTTTCCTTTATCCATACTTAGGAGAGATTTAGTTAAAAAGACATATTCGATAAGTGTCGTATTCCTTAAATCTATAACTGAATTTTTAAAGCAGTTCAGAAAACATTTTTATTTACTTCTCAATCTTTATTTTGAAGCAGTTATCTTTTGGTTCGCTCTGGTAATCTTCAAAATGATATAAAGCTAAAATACTCTCGGTTGTTGAGGATATTTGGGAGAAAAGCATTTAACACTCTGAGCTGTTGAGTGTTAGCAAACGAGATTTTTCAAGTATGAAAACCAACAACGTTTTGTACTCTCCATTTAGTGAAATTCTGTTTCAGCGAAATTTCCAAGAAGAGGATTTCCGATTCGTTAAGCCACTACATTTGGCTTTCTTCTGGGAATGGTGATATAGAAATACAGAAACAATTTGTAAAAACAGAGTCAAGTTAACGCAAAAAAAAAATCGATTTGAGAATCTCTGGTCGATATAGGGAGACAGAACAATAGGATAAACATCGTTATCTTCAAGGGCTCAAGACCAAACTGTTTCATCACGTGGTCCTCACCATGATTCGTGTTCTTTGAAGGGGCTTTCAGCTAAAGAATCAGGAAGGCTAATCAAGGTTTCCCAAAGGATGGTTAGCCTTCTCTAAACGATCGAATTCCTCCTGCAGACAAAATTGCTCGGTTTCTTCTTTTTAGCCTTTATCTGTCGTGCTCAAAGGAATGGTAGGAACCATTCTATCGCCTCTGTTCCATCGCCGGAAGGCAATAAAGAGAAAATTGTCCCGAAATGTCGTAAACGCTGTTTTACACATGCAATGACCTTTCCTCCATTACATCGGAGCTATTTGTGACGTATTTAGTGCGTCGATTTCTTTTTATTGGATTCTGTCTTTTTCAAACTGGCTATGAGCTTGCACCACTTCAGGAAGAAAATTGCTGCCGAAAAATTCCTGCCATTATAGACTAGCTTTTTCTGGGTAAATTTCGTCTTTTAGATATTTTAACGGCGTTTTCGCTTTCCTTATATATTTTTTAATATTCTTGTGGAATTCCGGATGCCAGAAATTACGTCATTTGAAGTTGTTGAGATAAAACAGTTTTATATTTTTCAGACCGTGTTTGCGGCAATTCTGTCGCTTTTAACGTGCTGTATTACAATTTAATACCATGAAATTTAATTCTAGTTTATTACGAAATAACGTTTCTTTAAATCCAGTTGGCGAGTTATTATGCATATCTTTTTTTCAAACTAGTTTCCAGAACAATAGAATCTGCCATTTTGAAAAGGGGTTATTTTATATAGTTTTCATATGGAGTTGACTTCTTTTTAAAATGACCGATTCAATTATTTCCATTGTTCGAAATTAGAAATAATCTAATTCAAACCAAGGCATGAACAAGTAGTGGAGAGAAGAGTAAGCCACACACATATTTTAATTTAATGTGCATTTAGTCGATCATTTCGGCATTTCAATGACCAATCATCTTGGAAAAATTATAAAACAAATAAAAGCTTCTACAAGGTGCAATGAAACCCTTCTAATAATTCATGTATGTCAAGATAAATCTCATCATTATCATCACCATCAAGTTCCTTTTCCGATTCGGAGGTAGCGACCAATATGGGCCGCATTTTCCTGTCTCTACTGGCATGGATAATGTCTTCCGTGCTTAGCCTAGTCCAAGCCTGTAAGTCATCCATGTATCCTCTTCTTTTTCGGTCTCCATATCTCCTTACCACGATGTTTCTCTCCAGTGCCAGTTTGGGTAGTTGGTATTTTTTCTCCCCTCATTATGTGGCCACAATAATCTTTCTTCTCAGAATTGAAGTGATGATAGTTTTTCTTTTTTTGTGTTGGATCTGTTCAGCACTTCCTGATTGGAGATCTTGTGAATCCATTTTATTTTCAATATTCCTCTGAGGTTTATATAAAATTGTTGTTCAATTCTCCTGAGGGTCCACATTTCAAAATCTTCGATTT
>QLNU02014802.1:13522452-13571667 GCA_006491805.2 Dysdera silvatica
CTAGCGCCACTCTTATCCGTCCAGCGCGAAATTTGAATAGACATCATCTTTCAGATGTGCAAACACACCTCCCAAATTTCGTTTATCTAGCGTAACTCATTCTTGGTGTTGGGATTTTATTTTCCGCCAGTGTATATAGAGTGTTCTTATACGAATTCATAAAGTAAGGTATTTTACAACGCCAATGATTACACATTAGATCCATTTATGCCATTGTTAACCGAAGACATTATGTAATCACGCTACAGATGATAGTTAGTATTACGTTGTGGTTATTGAGCAGTTAGAGCCGAATCGAGAAAAATGACAGCCGTAGGCGTCGCTGTCTCCTTAGACAAGGCGTACCCTGATGCATGGGCGGATTTACCATTTTCCCGTTTCCAGGCTGTTTTTTCCGCCCCAAGGCTACATTTGCCACCTCTTCCTACCCATCCGCCCCCTCCAATCAGTGGTAGGAACATAAAAATCGTTACATTCAATTTACGCCAAAAACTTTTGTATTGACAATAAATATGTTGAAAAACAAACTCATAAATTGAACATAAACATTAAACAATGTTTATTTATATTGAAGTATTATCTCTTCTTTGTATATAATAAATCAAATTCAATTTTATTGAAATAAATTTTAATTTTAGCAAAAAAATAAAAGCACATCGAATACTGGTATTTAAATGGAAAGCATGACGTCTAGCTTCCTTCTAAGCATCTGATTATATCATCGTCTGGTATTGATTTTGTTATATCAGACTTCATACACAAAATTTTGCCGCCCTAGTCTATAGCCTATTGGGAAATACGGCACTCTATTCGCGTAGATGCATACATCTATCAACGATGTTCTATGTCGTATAGGTAGCATTTGTGAAGACATGTTGCCTTTAACTTTATTTCTAAAGACCTTAGCTCTTTTAGCTTTATAAAAGCGGAAGCATTTTCATTTAATTCCACATGTTCAACCCGCACTACGCCCAGGGCCGGCACATGAGTTTTACCGCTCTAGGCAGAACGATAAAATGCTACCATCACCAAATATTTACTTTCGTTTCAGAAAATATACTGGCAGAAAATGTTTTATAATTTGATACCGCTTCACAAATTTTGCCGCCCTAGTCTTTAACGTTGTATAGTCTATTGGAAAATACGGCACTGACATGATGTAAGTTATTTCCGCAGTGTCAGTATCTTAGAATCCGAGAAGCATTATAAACACATTATAAGCACGCATCATTATAAGCGCGTAAAATTCTCCAATGAAGAATTTTTATAATATATTTTATACGAAAGTAAATGTAGGTTATGTATGTGAACCAGCTGTCAGTTTTCTGACATCAATCCCCATCAGCGCAACAACCGCCAAAATCCTAAGTCTATTATTAGTTTTAGCGTTTATAAAATTATCGCAAAGGATCATACAGCGATAATTCTATATCATAATAGTACTCTTTGTTAAGGAAGGCTAAGCCCAAGTTTCTGTATTTCCTAAAGAAAGCAAAAAAAGATTGTATATTTCACCCAATCTAAAGTTTGCTTGATCGAAATATGAATATGCAAAATAGCAATCAAATTATTTCTAACTACTTTCATCTAAATTTATGCCTTGAATGTTTGCAGGCAAAATAGATAGTTACGTGGGAGATACGCACCTGGATTTTGCGCACAGTGGTCTTCGCACACAACCGCCACCAAAAGGTGTCCAGATACTTCAAAGTGCGGATTTTTCACCCATATTATATTTAAACTTATTGCCTATTATATGAATAAATAATAAAATAGAGATTACCATTGGAAAAGACAAATTCAAAACAAATCCAATGACAAAAGTACTGCATATGTAAACGAACAAATGAAACGGTTTGACTTCGCACTCAGACATGCTGGTGCTTACAAAATCAATATAGTATTTAATACTATACTAAAAACTTTATAAAGTTTAGTTATATTATCTACCTGTTCTTCACATAAATCTGTAACGTAGAGGTTTAACGATGAAAGATCGCTGTACTTGGAGAAAAGTTGTGGCTTTCAGAAAAAAAAGACAGAGCAAATGAATAATTTTTATTTCCGAATTCAGTACTTTTTATTTGCAGTTTAGGGTAATTTACATTAATATTATTTTATAATAATCTATATTTTCAATTGTTTTAATAATTTATATTAACACATTTTATAATAATTTATGTTAAAATTTTTAATAATCATATTAATAGTATTTATAATAATTCTATTAATATATTATTTTATTCACATTTGTATCAATATTTTTTATAATAATTTCATATTAAATTTATTTTATATAATTTTCATTAATATTATTTTATAGTAATTTTCATTAATATTATTTTATAGTAATATTATTTTAAAGTAACTCTTATATAAATATTATTTTAGAATAAAATTTGAAAGTGTGTTCAAATCCCACATGGGGAAGTACCTTGGATTTTTAAAGGGCGAGAATCCTTGCCCATTCGCAGGCGCGAATCCTATTGCCGATGAGAAGGTAACTGCCCGGGGAACGATGAACCAGGAACCCTGTCCGCCCCTGGAAGTACCACGATACCAAATAGATATTTATTGAAATTACAATCATAGACGCCTTTTGGAATATTTGTCTCAATATACCACTGAATTTTGAAGCATAAGAAAATTGCGTATGATGCATTTTAGTTGAATCCGAGCAATAATTTTGATAACAGAATGAACTCATCTATGTTCATGTTCAAAATACAATAAAAAAACTCCATATAAATCTCTAAGCATTATTTTATTTCATTCGAATACTTGGATTTTATTATTCAATGCCGCTTCTTTTTGTATTACTTACAAAATAATGAAAATATATCAACGAAATAAACTGTTTGAAACAGCATTTATCAGCACTAAAATTGACCAGGCGTCCTTGAGTCGGTTACAAAATTCTCTGTTTTTCGAATAAAACAAAATAATAAAGGGAATATGGGATAAATTTAATAATAATAATAATAATTCAGGACTTCATCATATCTAAAGATATTTTGCCCAAAACATCTTTATAGCTTTTAATAACAAACAATTTTATGTCACATAGAGTTTTCTCTGAGCAGCGTTTCTATTTTCCTCAGATTTAGATACAATACTAAAATATTTGTGGCTGTAGTAAATGTAAGAAAGTTTTTTTATGTACTCAGCTTCGAGTTCTTCTTCGCCAGATACATGGGAAAATAGCTCTATAAAATATAAAAGCTTATGAATAGTGTATCAATCCTGTTTTATAACGTCACTAAACGTGTTTTATTACGTAGAAACTACAACGTAATATTTATTTTATATACTTTCAAAGTTTCTAAAAGCCTCTGAGGATCACGTATTCCTACTGCTTTAAACATTTTCGAAAACAGCCAACACGAAAGTAAGTTATAAAAGTGAACTTCATAAATTAAAAGATAATAAGAAAGGCGCACAGCGAAAAATGTAATTGAATACAGTTAATGAAAAGAATGGCGATGTATATATGTTTCTGTACATATACGATCTACTAAAGCAAATATTGTGCTAAAGTAAAAGAGAATGCTTGTATTCCTTACCCTGCAGTGAACGTAGAGTTACTACAGTGTGTTCACTGAAAGTTGACCACCGGTACCGTTAGGATTCACGGGCGCTGATGTCACAAACGGGCTAGCTCATTTCAGCAGAAGGGAGGACGTTATTCCAGAACTGGTTTTTGGCGCAGACGAAAGTTCGCTAGAAACTGGTTCTGAAATGACGTCCTCCCCTCTGCTGTAATGAACTAGCCCGTTTGTGACGTCAGCTCCCGTGAATTCTAACGGTACCATCGGTCAACTTTCCGCGAACGAACTATACGTTCATTCATTGTTCCTTTAATCCGCGTTCAATTCGAATAATACTCTGGAACATGCGCCCTTCCCCCCCCCCCCTACTCAATGTGTTATTTGGTTTCCTAGGCAATGGAGACCCGGATATCTTGTGAACTGCAAATCCACCCGCAGCCTGCCCTTATCTGTCCCTGCACCATTAAACACAAACTAACTACATATTCTGCATGATGTGCCTTGCGCCACATCAGTGGTTCTCAAAAACTTAAAAGCGTTAATCCACTTAAAAGACAGCTTTCTCTAAAATCTTTAAAAATGGTCAGATTCTTAATAGTGTTTCACTATATTATGCAACGAAGTTGACATCATTTTTTGAGATGATGAACAAACGTATTTTTTTCAGAAGAATCACACTTTTTTATTCCAATTTTCTTAATAAATAATAAGAACGTTTAATTCCCCTAAAGAATTTTGTTTTTGTATCAAATTTAATACACGTTTGAACATACATTTATTTTTACATTTACAGGATATAGGTTCAAAAGAGTTAGCCCTTTCTCATTATAACGATGAAGTATATTGCTTAATTGTTTTAATATTATCACACAATGTTTTAGATTATCGTAAAGTTCAACTGTTATTTTTCACTACTAAAGAAAGTATTTTAATAAACACAAAATCATGATTTTTAAATTGCGTTTATTTTTATAGTTGGTAGCAATACAAAGCTGGGATCATTTGTCGATACAAAGGCGTAAAGTGCATAGAGAAAATCAAATTTTGAATTATAATATTACATACTAAAATATATTGCTGAGCGTTGTAAAGTGCTCAAATTATGAAATACCTGGACTCAATTTATCGTCCATATTTTGTGCCATTACCTGCTTTCAATAGAAAAATATTGATCTTCATATTTGCATATTTCACATTGGCCAACTTAGTAAGTTTTTGTTCCATGTATGGGGATCATAGACTATTAGGCATAATATAAATAAGTTTTTTTTATATTTGTTAACTTTACGTTCGTTTTATTTAGCTTAATGTTTCAACCAGCTACCTGTTCACATTCTTTTATCTCTCATTTATTAACCATTTACGGTTCTCCATCATACAATAATAAATAAATAAATTTCCATTGAACCATTTCAAAGGAGCTTACAAAATCCAAAATAATGAATTTTGAAACAAATATTCAAAATAAACAAAATTAGAAAGACCCCATTACTTCCAACTCGTTTCAATGTGCATCTATGTATATTGAACGGTCCAGAACAATGTATTCTTTTAAAGTTCTTAATTGAAATAGCCCAGAGGCAACGTTTTCGCCGAAGTAGTGCGGTCTTGGTAATTTTATTTCGGCAGGGGGTTTTCTTTCTGCAAATGGAGTAAAAACTCGCTTTCTCATGTTAAACTTTCAATGCTTCCCACCGTCTTTTCAGTTGTAGAAAAGTGCTTTTCTAGTATCAGGATACTTTGAGTCAGAGAAAAGATTCAAGTGTAGAATAAAGCCCAAACCCGACGAAGGAAGTAAGCAAACAGCCGCTGGTTGAATCATGTAGGAGCCAGAAGAAGGGCTTTTTTGAATTCCAAATTACAAAAGAATTTCTTCTCTCGAGAAACGAATCCCTCGAAAAGAAATTGCATCTGCTCCCTTTGAAAACGAAGAATTTATACTTTTCATTCGTCGTTTTCATTAGGCTAACGCTCCTTGATCTTTAAATGAATAGGAGACGGAGATATATGATTTCCCTTTTACAAATCATCATTTTTACCGCAATTCCAGTTTTTAGTAATCATCTGCGGATCTAGTTTCTCGAAATAACATCCAATTAATTTTTTTTTTCGATTGATGCTCATTTTAAACCCAATATTTATCACCCTTTAATTAATTGAATTCAGCCACGAGTTAAATTCCATTCCTGTTTAATACAAAAATATTAGGGAGTTTGGAAAAAAATTAGCCACCTATTGTTTGTCCGGTGAGTACACATTTTAACTTTATACAGTGTGTTTGAACAGTTCTAGTGTATCCTAAAATGTTAATAAAATTTCAAATAAAATTCATAAAATTGAAAGAACCTAATTTCGGGTAGCGTATGAGATAGTGTTATTATTTAATATATAATTACGATCTAAAATAATATTCCACATTTACCCCATCTTTTCGATGCCTTTTCTAACCTTTAGCTATTTCATCTTCCAAATCGTTCAATAAAATTTTCTTTAGTTTGAAAAACACAAAGAAAATTTTATTGAACAATATAACGAATAGCTCAAATCACGCAAGAAATGTCAGCACATGATATTAGAAAGTGTAATACAATTCAACATAAAAATGTAGATTATGTTGAAAAAGGCGGACAAGACGTTAGATGCTAAATTTAATAACTAACTATATAAAAATATAGTGTTTAAACTCTATTCAATGTTACATTTAATTTTGTGCCATTTATGTAAAAAGTTATTAAAAATTATATTTTGAAGTGATTGTTAAAAATCGAGCAATCCCTTCACAAACACCATTATACCACTCAAGGGGTATTATTTATATTTAGTTTATTTGCCTTCGAAATTATTTATTTATTTGTATATAATTCTATCGTATATTTTATTTATATATTCATTATTTATATATTCATTTATTAAATCTTAATGTTTAGGACTTAATGACATAATTTAGTTAAAATTGTACTTGCATTATGTGTTGATTATGTACTATATAGAAACTATATAACTGAGAAATTTTATATTGCTTTACTTTATGTGACGCAATTAATATAATTAATATATGCATTTTTTGGTATGGAATATTACTTACCTTGATCTTATAAATAAATTTATTATCATCATTAGTATGGGTATTATTATTTCCTTTATACATTGCTGTATTCCACAGCATCAAGGAGATAATCACTGTCCTCTTGATCTGGTTCTTGGTTCAGTTCAAGTCTCACCCAGAAACCTGAGAACTGTCCATGTACCTTCTTAATATATAGGCGGTGCCCAGTAAGGCGGTTTTTTGTAAGCTTATTGCCCTCATAACAGCTGATATTATTTTGTATGTAGGTATATCCAGTTATTCTAATAAGGTTTTTAAGTTGGGTAAATTGGCTCATAGTGTACATTTCAAAATTGTGATGACTGCTACTTGTATTTCTCCGGAGTCTATTAAGTCCTATTGCAAGGTCACGATATTTGGAGATTTTTTCGAATTCCTTCTCTTTAATTCTGCTGTCACCTGGCACCGCAATGTCGATGATAAATACCTATTTTTCCTTCACCAATGTTATGTCTGGTGCATTATGCTCTAAGTTCCTGTCTGCTGGAAGCCAAAAGTCTTTAGAATTATAAATCATTATTATTATTATTATTATTATAATACCTTCCTCATGGCTGTTATTTTATATAGATATAAAATTGAGTTTAATTATAAATTTGTCCTCGCATTTTCCATATTGAATCTCAGTTATTTTGTGATACCATTTTAATTCGGTTACATTTTCAAAATGAGAGATTTTCTATAATAGCTTCAACCGTTACTTTAAAAAGATTACTCTTCACAAAATTTTACGAAACATTTATTTGCATTATACGTGTGTTTAATTCTCACCAGCTATATTCCAATTTCTGGATTTTTATCCGCAAATTGAAACACATTTATTCTGGAAAATTTATCCCAATTTCAACGGATAACTTTTCTTCTGCTCCTTCAGATTACTCTCCTCGTCAAATTTCCGGAAATTCTATCGTATCACTAAGGTAAATAAAGCTTTGTCGGTCAAGCGATTTGGAAATGGGATGTTAAAAACAAGATAATCACGGGCTTCACATTCAGATCCTACCTTTTGTTGTGCAAGAGATAAGAGATAATATTTTAATCCACGATAGACTGGTTTGAATGCGTTCTTAAAATATATATGCATGGGGACATTAAATTTTAACGTAGAAGCAAGACTAAATAGTTAAAGGAATATTACATGTTAATAACCATTAAACGTAATCCTAAGCTGCCTAAAATATTCAAATTAGAGCGGCAACAATGCACTTGTTTTTAAAAAAATCGATTTTTGCACAAAATCGGTATCTCCTACATTTTGGGAATTTATTATCCTCTACTATGTATTCGGCGTCATTGGAATTTTTAGTAATCTGCAAACTAATCTCGGCCGGTATAAATCACTAAAATCTGACATTATCTCTTCCGCGAAATATAGAAAGGTAGCCAGGTAGTTCACACTCATGTGATGCATCGGCCCCAATAAGTGGTGCGCTATTACCTTGTGTGCTTGGTGTACGCGGCCTTAAATTGTTGAATATCTTCGTGAGATATTTATTCATTAGCTTCAAATTACCATAATTTTCTCATAACGTCTGGGGAAATGCCTTTAAAAGTTGCTTTGTATTGCCCCTAATGCACGGAAACTTAGTTTGTGATCGATATTGAATTTTGAGAAGCCGATAGGTTCCTCCCATTATTTAAAAAAAAACGGCTATCTGACGTTAAATATATCTAAAGCCGGTTTCTATGAAAAGCTTTCAATATTTTTAAAATTAGTTTCTTTAATATTACGCTTTAAATGTAAATCTTCTGCTTTTCCAAGCTTTTAGGTAGTGATTAGTTCAAAGTAACATACATAATGATGGAATTACGAGTTTTAAAATTGTTGTTGTTGAATGGATCTTCCAAAACTAATATACATTTTTTTTTATTTTTACACACTTTATGTTTATTCGTGTCTTTAAGAATCTCGGCTAAATTTACAGCACCAAATTCTGGATATTTGAATCTTTTTTGGTCATACAAAATTTACTTTTAACCTTAATAGAGTATCATGAAAATTTTCTACCAATCGTAGTGCAAAGCATGCCCGTATCCAGAGGAGATTACAGGAAGCTATCCCCTAAAATTACATTTTTAATAGAGCCGCAAAATTATTTATTATTTTTATTAATTATTTATAATTAATTATTATTTTATATATTTACTTGTTAGAGTTGTAAAAAAAAAGAGAAAAAACAGTTCTCAAACCTTGAATAATTATCAAAATTCTGAACACACTTTCTCGTTTCTTAGACCACAAATTTGAAAATACCTCAAAGAAAAATTATAGAAACCATTTTATTTAAAAGAAGAATATTACAAAAAATTAAATTTTAATGGCGAAGCTAAAAATTTATAATGATGTCTGAAGGAAAAGTTGATATTTTTTATTTATTTTCTTGTGATGTATTTCAATTTATTGTTTTACAATAAAAGTGATACATCTTTATTCAACGTTATTTTGTAAATATTCTTGAATCCCCACCCATACCCCGAAATCAAAACCTCATTCAGCCTTTGTATAAAGTTGAATTCTCTTAGCGGCATAAATTCAGATGCTGTAAGAAAATAATAAATCCAAGAGCAGAATGGCTTTTACCGTCTTTGCGTCGTAAAATCATAAATAAGTGAAATGTGTAACGCCGTGCCTATACATAAAATGGTTGGCCCGTTCAGTCCTGATTTGTATTTTGGTTCCTGAATTATTCTACTACAACTTGAGAAAACATATTAAATTAAAAGATAGGTATATATTATTGTAAGTTTAAAATATAAAAATATATGTTACTGTATATGATATGTTTTAATTTAATTAAAATATGTGTATATTTAATGAACAAACAAATAGTGCAATATTCGGTGCAATGACCACAAAGGCTTAATCAAAAGTTGGAAATAGGCTTCTTACTGACAAAGGATTGGAATTGGAAAACTGCAAACTTTATGGCCACTATTCAAAAATAATCTTGGAGTCCGTTAACGAAATAAATTAATTACAATTTGACAACGCTGGTCAAAATTAATGCCAATTTCAAAGAGAACGCGAGATAAATGCGCACAGTGAGAGTTTATCCTTGACCTATGATATTTAACAAAAACAGTTAAAAGGTCATTAAATCCTAATGAATGTATTTAGTTGGACTATCTGCATGTCATTTATAACAATTTTTGGAAAAAGCTTTGGCGGAGGAAAAAAGGCACAAATCTCATTAGTAGATGCTGAACAGTCAACAGATGCATTAGAAATTCGTTACCTTAATTGCTTAAAGGTCGTTTCTCCAGGAGAATACCTATGTGGGATGTCAACTGAACCCGATAACCAATGGTTAATGATGTCAATTGCAACACGCGAAAGAAAAATTAAATGTTCGTAAAAATTCAGAGATATTTGGTAATTTCGATATATTTATGATTTCATTTACAGCATGCGCAATAGTTAGCATAATTATCAGTTGTGACATTAAAAGGAATACTTATTTGCGAGGATGTAAATTACTTCACGCACTTGTCAATTTGTTAATCAGTTCGGTTTAAAAAGTGTTGTAAATTAGTAAGTTTAAAATTTGTTTCGTTTTAAGACAACGATGAATGTTTTAAAAATAGAACAGCTGCTGGTAGATAAACAGAGTGAAGCAATCGTGAAAAATTGATGAATTGCCATCGTGCTGAATGAAAAGAACAGGTAATAAGGGTTGCCTTGATATTAATGAGCCTTTATTAATATTTCCTCCCCCCCCCCACCCCAGTCCAATGCCCATTTCCTGGCATTTATTTCTAATTTTCGCTTTTCTAAGGCCATTTGTGTTTAATTAGTTTTTCTAAGGGCTAAACCACTTCTAGCCATAAGCGTAGGCAGGAAGTTCATAAGGGGGGTTATAGGCTCAATGGGGGGTTACAGAGCTACAACTCACATATTCCTATGTTAAATATACAAAATTTCATTGCAATGGAGTTGCCAGCCGCATCAACAACCCTTGCGTATTCCAGTGCTTCTAGCCATCTACGTGTTTTCAGCATTATTTTGGAGGTAAGCACATATTGTATACATGTATGTACAGATACACATAGCCGAGGAGAATCGTGTAGGTGCAACTTTTGGTCTGATCTCCAAAAACCTGAATTTTTCGGAAAGTGCTACTACATGATGCTTCCCCTGCATGCAAAGCTGTATATAAGGGCAGTAGCACGTAGGGGTGATAATTCACCTATGTCCATAGTTATATACAGAGAGTAGATCATAGGATCGGCTTTTGGTATATTCAGAGAAAAGTAGGAGAATCCTTTTAAAAAATGAGAAACCAATCATTTGATTACACTCAAAAAAAATTTTGATAGTGACTATGGTTAACCCCAAGATATGGACTTATTAAATCAACTGGTTCTCTAGATATAAATTTTTACTTTCGGAAGACACTGGACAATAAAATTTTAAAAAATTTTTGGCATTCGAATGAAAATAGTTATTCCTTATAGATTTCGGGATGCTGAACATTATGATAATGAAAAAGCAAAATTAGCTACGGTTTTGCAGAAATCGGCAATAGTTTATGTAATACAGTAACATATACCTGTAAAAGTGCTCTTCTGTTTCCTACTGCGCTTCGCTTGTCAGCTGTAAGTCTCTTCTATAGGACATTTGGTGATCATCCAATAGTAGTCAGCCAACATGGAAGTGCACCAGTTTCCTTAGTATCATGGCACCATCTTCGTAATTCCCTGGTGAAAGTGTTCACCATGTTCATCACTAAATTCGTCACGGTTTTCAGGGAAAAAATCTATGGAGAATGAAGAAAGTGAGCCAAGGACCTGTTGTAGCCGAGTTTGTGATACCGAGCCAACATTTTTTCAGCCAGCTTCTTGAAGTTTGCTGCCCTAACATTCCCAAGAAAGTTAGCTGACACCAGACGAAAAGCGTCCCAGGCTTTTTTCTCGTCCCCTTCAAGGGTATTGTTGAATGTCTCATCTTTGAAGAGATGTCGAATCTGAGGACCCACCAAAGTTCCTTCTTTTTTTTTTTTTGGCTCTACTGAACCGAGGGAGGCTTTTAACCAAATGTTTGAAAACTGGCCCAGTCTGTTCCATGGATTTTACGAAATTTTTCATGAGACACCGAGTTCGATGCGTAGTACGACCTTGTGTGCCTCTGAAAGTGTTGGATATTGCGCGGTTTTTTTTCTCCAACAGTCATACTTCTCTAAGGCCAGTCTTTCTTCACGTAGTGCAAAGTTTTTGCTCGGCTGTCCCACAAATAAAAGACAGCTGTACCTGGTATATCTCATCTGCATACCCATCAAAAATCACAATCTTCAGGTCACATCAGATAGGGTCCATGATTGCTGTGTTTTACATACTCCAACAGCTTTTTTAGGGTATCGTATGTTTCTTTCATGTGGACAGCATGTCAGACCGGAATATATGACAGTGGACTTTTATTATGTGGCAAGACTGCCTTGAGATTAAATTTTGAGGAGTCCACGAATAGTCTCCACTCTTCTGGGTCATGTTTGATGCCGAGGGCATTCATCAGACAATCAACATCAAAGAAAACACAAAGTCAGCTACGTTTGTAAAATAAGGCATAAACTTTTCATGATGATTGAGAAACGAAGTTACTAAGACGTTTTCCTTGAAATAATTCCATTCTTTAAGTCTTGATCGTAAATTTGAGTCGAGTGCAGTTCTTTTGACTATAAGAACAACTCGTAGTCTTTCATCATTATCGGATTCAGCAGTCATTTGCATGATTACTTGGCTCTCTCTCCAAATCATAGGGACACCAAACGTCGCCACCTTTTCACCTTTCAACTACTTCTGAAGTTTCCTTACACATAAACTGCAGAATAAATGTGGGGTCTATGCCTTTTCCTGGTCCCTAACCTTACACCCGAAATAAAGTTCATATCCCTTTTTCACTTTCTTAGTCATCGCCTTTTTCATGCTTAAATACGTCACTTCCCCACACATATAACAGAAATTATCGGAATAATTAAGACACATTCGAGGCATAGCTACGGCTTGTTAATATAAATAGAGGAGTGACCTGTCATATAAAACACGGAATACAACCGCGCTCAAGTAGAGATTAAGGATTCATCTAACGATTCATCTAACGATTGCACTACAACAATGATCGCAAATACAAGAACAATAATGCGATTACAAAAACAATAATGCAATTACAAAAACAATAGTGCAATTACAAAAACAATAGTGCAATTACAAAAACAATAGTGCGATTACAAAAACAATAGTGCGATTACAAAAACAATAGTGCAATTACAAAAACAATAGTGCAATTACAAAAACAATAGTGCAATTACAAAAAGAATAATGCAATTACAAAAAGAATAATGCAATTACAAAAAGAATAATGCAATTACAAAAATAAGAATGCAATTACAAAAACAAGAATGCAATTACAAAAACAAGAATGCCATTACAAAAACAAGAATGCAATTACAAAAACAAGAATGCAGTTACAAAAGCAATAATTCAATTACAAAAACAATAATGCAATTACAAAAACAATAATGCAATTGCAAAAACAATAATGCAGTTACAAAAACAATAATGCAGTTACAAAAACAATAATGCAGTTACAAAAGGAATAATGCAATTACAAAAACAATAATGCAATAACCCGAGTGGTTTTTATAAAGATTGGATGACGCAACCGGAGACTAATATTACATTATGGAGTTTAAACAGTAGCTTTCAAAATTACCCAATGACTCAATGCGGACTGAGCTCAGAGTGGTACAAATAATATGATTAAAATGTAAAAACTCTGCTATTTAAAAACTACAAACGGTAAATCAATGAAATATATTTTATTCATTTAAGAAAGAACTGAATATTAATGTTCATTATTTATTTCCTGTGTGGCTGTATATAAACAGAATTTATACCAATGCTCCAAATTCACTTGGACTGAAATCAGTATTTACACGTGAAATTAAAATTACTGATTTTAATGTGCTAAATTAATGTAGGATGCAAAACTTTGCAATTATCATGCATTAAGTTTCGTTCCTTTTTTTATCGAGTAAAATTAATTTCATTTCGTTACATTTTCTAGGTTTTAAATAGTAGACTTTTACTCTTATCATATTTGCTGTATGCCGTATGACCATATCTGTATCTTCTAAAATACAGCCAATCGACAAATTTAATACACATTTTCGTGTTTAGCACCTTCAAATTATTTAAACTTTTCTATTTTCATTTTAATGCTTTTGTGTGTGTGTCATCTTGCGGTTATTATTTCGTAAATGATATGCAGAATTTAGAAATTAATTATTATAAGTTTAATAAAAATGATTAGAATATGTTTTATTTACTTGCATCAAACTTTTGTATTTACAATTTGCTTTGATAAATTAAACTACGGTAATTGAAGACTTTGGCGTCTCATTTTCCTATATCTCTGTTTTAATTCCTTATTTCCAATTTTCTCTCAAATTTTCTCATAAAACCTCTTAGTTGCTAACTTATTAAAACACTAAAATGTTTCTGATAAGTTAAACAATTTTTAATCTCTTAATTTTGTTGTAAAATAAGCCCGAGGTTAAATTATCCACCGTTTAATTAAAAAAATTTTAGCATACCATAAGCACGGGATTAATTTTTGTATGCGTCGTTATGCAAATGATGAAGCAATTTGACTATCTTCTTTAAAACTTTCTAAAAATAATTTCTTTTAAGGTTCAGTTCCCGCCGTAAGCATAAATCGCTCAAAGTAACCTGAAATTTTAAGGAAATTAAACTAGGTTCTGAGCTACATCGAAGTGCTTGGCCATTAGCGTGGGATGGGTAAAATGCATTTGAGTTTAAACTTAAGTCCTTCTTATAGCTAAATATGACGTATTAGGATGTCTCTTGCATAAAACAAGCGACTAGATTAAAAACCAATTACTTTAAAAGGATCGTTAATTTCAAGTAATGAAACTGCGTTGCTGTTTATTTGTTTAAAATTTGGGTATTCGTTGTCAGAGAGCTTTATAAAACATTAGTGTATGAATGCAATAAATATGAAATAGATCGCATTTAAAGCAATTACGTCCTCTAGAAAAGAATTATTTCGCGACGATATTTCTTTAGTTAGTATAATCCTAAAGTTATTCGAGACATTTGCGTATTTATTAATGAGATTATAAAATTTAATGGAGATATTTTCATACAAATATATATACAAAGCCAATAATTAAAGAAGAGTAATATTTAAGCAGAGGGGTAGTTTTACGATAATAAGTGACGGGTCTGAATATTCCTAATTTGAAGATATTAAAGGTAATACAATAATAATAATAATTCACAATAATGCATTTGATAACAAAAAATCAGCGCACCAAGAAAGAGTTGTCCGATTGTAATGAAATTTCGTATGCAAAGACATTTTGACCGAACATGCAAATGATTAAAATTTGGTGTCCAATGAATGAATAGCGGGAACTCCAGCGCATCGGAACTGCGCATTCAGCAGGTGTATATAAGGAGCGATTCTCAATATGTGGTCAAAATTTCTGTTGCATTTTGACTGCGGATATCTTACGTCGACTGTAACAATGCCTCGCCGAAAGATTCGTGCTCATTACGAGCATATGTCAGAGTTTGAAAGAGGTCGTGCTATCGGATTGAAAGAGGCTGGTTGGACGAATCGAAGAATCGCTGGACATGTGGGTCGAAGCGATGCGGCGATTGGACGGTGCTGGCAAGAGTGGGTCAACAACGGCAGATGTCAGCGTCGGGACGGCAGCGGTCGACCTAGGGCCACAACAGAACGGGAAGACAGAGCGATTGTCAGAGCAGATGTCACAGCACCGGATTCGTCGTTATCAACTATCCACTGTGTGGTCCGCACACATGTGTCCAACATGACCCTCTGCAGACGACTGAGAGAGCGGAATTTACGCTCGCGCCGACCGTTACGCCGCTTACCTCTCACGCCTTTACACCGTCAAGTCCGATTACAGTGGTGCCGGGCTCGATCAACTTGGAACTGCGCTGACTGGGGACGTATAGTCTTTAGTGACGAGTCCCGTTTCCAACTGTGTCCTGACGACAACCGCAGACGTGTCTGGAGACGTCCAGGGCAGCGTGGGGATCCTGCCCTTACTATCGCACGCCACACATGCCCACAACAGGGCGTTATGGTCTGGGGTGCCATCTCCTTTGATAGCCGGACCCCTTTGGTGGTCATTTCTGGCACACTTACAGCACAGCGGTACGTAGACGACATTCTACGACCGGTTGTGTTACCGTTCCTTTTGCGACACCCTGGACTTACGTTTCAACAAGACAATGTCCGGCCGCACACGGCACGTGTTGCTATGAATTGTCTTCAAGCTTGCCCAACACTTCCTTGGCAAGCTAGGTCTCCTGATCTCTCTCCCATAGAGCACATTTGGGACGCTATGGGAAGGCGATTGCAACCATCCAGGAATGTTGACGATTTAGCCCGACAGTTGGAGACAATTTGGCAAGAAATTCCGCAGGACACCATCCGGGATCTTTATCAGTCTATGCCACGCCGGGTGACAGCTTGCATCCAGGCCAGAGGTGGACCAACGCCTTATTGACTTCCTCCCTTTGTAACGGTCAAACTCTGCAATAAATCATTCAATTGTTCTGAAATTTTAATGATTTCTTTTTCTATGTATGTTCTTCACATCCACCAATTTTTATCGCAATCGGACAACTCCTTCTTGGTGCGTCGATTTTTTTGTTATAGAGTGTATAAACCACAAATAGGTTACCTGCTGGGCACTTCATACAAAAAAGGAAGGAAAAAGTAATTTTTCCATAATGTGATATATATTTGGTGTGCTATCCCATTAACGGTTCTCAAGAGATCAAGAAAAATCGATGTAATTTCTCTCTTCACTTGCATTCCCACATCACTTGCAATCGACACCGCACTTACACGCCTCCAAAATGACACAACACTACATGAACGCACTTCACTAACACCTCACGACATCTGCACATTGTTGAAATTTTGTCTGGACTCTGCTGTGTTCTCCTCAAATGGTTCTATCTATAGACAAGTTTTTGGCACTGCCATGGGATCTCCGGTCTCAAGTGTTGTAGCTAACTTGGTTATGGAGTCATTTGAGGAAACTGCTTTGTCTTCACTGAATTTTAACATTAAATTCTGGAAAAGATACGTCGACGACACGTTTGTTGTACTTAAAACTAATACACTCCAAAGCTTCTTCCATTACCTTAATAACTTAAACTCACATATAAAATTCACATACGAAACAGAACAGAACAATAAACTCCCTTTCCTAGACGTTCTTGTACACAGATCTCACGATAACTCAATCTTCACCTCAGTTTACCGTAAACCCACACATACAGACAGATATCTCGATTTTAAATCGCATCATCCAACATGCCACAAAGCTTCCGTTGTTAAAACATTAAGTCTTAGAGCGAATTCTCACTGCAGTAATGAAACACTTTCAAACACAGAAACAAAACACATACACACGGCACTTAAAAATAATGGATACCCTAAACGATTCATTCTCAGAAACTGTAGACCCAATAGTACATCTTTAAACAATACATCTCACACCCGCATATCTATTCCATATATTCACGGCATTTCCGAAACAATCTCTCGCATCCTTAAAGAGGCAAATATCAAAACATTCTATTCCCCTGTCACAACACTTCGCAAACAACTTACAAAAGTTAAAGACCCAGTTCCACCAGAAGATCTCACAGGCGCCATATACCAAATACCATGCAAAGACTGCAACAAACATTACATAGGACAAACAAAAAGAATGATCAAAACAAGAAAAAAAGAACACAAACAAGCACTCGCGAAAGGAGACATAGCCTCACGTCTGGCAGAACACGCTTTACAACACGGACACGAACCCGACTGGGACTCAACAAAAATACTACACCGTCACATCACAAACAAGAATAGTAGACTCTTCTTAGAATCTTGGGAAACTTACAAACTACACGGGAAAGCCATTAATACATCACAACCACTTCCAGAAACTTATAAACAACTCTTACTCTGAAATGTATGAGACATCCCCAAATTAGGTAACCCGCAGTGTGGGTTTCTCATTGGTCCCTATTGGGGTTCTTCCATGATTCTATTGGAGGCCTCCCATTGGTTCTCATTGGGTTTTCCCATTCTGCGGGACTACTCTGATGAAGGGTTTTCCAGAAATTTCAAGTATAAAAAAGAGACAGAAACATAACATCGTCATTACTCCTGATGAAGGACTGCTGCTGATGCGTCCGAAAGCTTGAGTGATCTTTTTCATTGCTATTTTACCAGTGTTTAACCTTTTTATGTAAAGTTTTTGTATTTGCTGGTTTTTGGACAAATTTCAACAAAGTTCATACTTTTTTTTTTCTAGTCATTTACAAACTTGAATGTAAACAAATGAGGAAAACCCCCTGAATCCCCCAGGTCTCAAAATAATATCCTGCGTACGACCAGAAGAGGAATGAAAAACTGATGAAAGTGGTAACTGCCACCTTGGGCTTGGATAGACGATAAACGACCAGTCAAATGACAGTCAGCTCGGCGCTGTGAGGTCACCAAGTCCAGTAACCCCGCAATTTCAATACTCTTTAATTAAGACAACACCGCATACTCTCAACAATTTTCTTCAGTGCAACCCTGTATATGGGAGTGTAAGTTATTAGGAGATTTCACAATTCGTACCTGTTAATCCGGCCTTTCGAATAAGCGAGGTCGTACTATACGTACAAGAATAATGCTACTGGAATACACCATGGACGAAAGGAAATTTTAGACCATTAGCGGAATTTTGAGAACAAAACTACGTCAAAAACAACGCACCGAGTAAATTACATACCTTAAAAGGAAACTGAAACTTCATCGTTTAACATATACGTGACTTAAATCAAACGCAGTTAGCAACCCAAGCTTTAATTAAGGTGCTCTTCAAATGAACGGATATTTACGGGGCAGAATTTCTTTTTGGTGGTGTTTTTTACTTCATTTTCAATTTACCAACTCGCTTAATGTTTCGCTACGAGCCAAGCAAATTGTTAGCTAGCGTTTCCACCGTCCTTTCTAATCACTTTGTATTTTCGTTTAATAATGTGATGAAACAACATTATGCAGCAGGGTTTAACCATTAAGGTTTCAATGCAGGTAGGAAAAGAACTAAATGTTCTCAGACGCTCCTCGAGAATGTTTAACTCTTAATTATTTATTCATGTATAGGTAATGAATGGGATAAAAGGTAATGAAGTTACCTACCTAACCAACATTTGTTGAAAAAGTGCAAATTCTTCTCATGCACCACATTAGTCAATGGAGGTATTTTAACCTGTTAAGCTGCGAACTTATAAATCTCAGTAAACTCTCTCATTAATGGACAGAAATCATCGGGAAAAAATACAAGATATTAATCGACATCTGCATAGTTCTATAATGCATTTGCGAATATTACAAAATACCATCTTTAAGTAGAAATAAGCGTTAATTAAAACAAGCTTATTGAGAAAATTAGTGTATTTGCAAAATAAAAAACCCTCGTGATTCTACAACTTTAGATCGTTTCGTAAAAACGTAATTATTGAAGAGCTTTATGCTCAGCCATGTACTAAAAGTACAAATAGCGTATAAAATTAATTATTTGTGGAATTAATTATTCGTTGGATTAAAGTTTATTATTCGTCGTATTAAAGCTTGTTATTCGTGGGGTTTAAAGTTAATCAGTCGTTAGATTAAAGTTAACTATTCGTTGGATTAAACTGATTATTCATTGGATTAAAGTTAACTATCCTTTTGATTAAAGTTAACTATCCTTTTGATTAAAGTTAACTATCCTTTTGATTAAAGTTAACTATTCTTTGGATTAAAGTTAATTATTAGTTAGTTATAGTTAACTATCCTTTGGATTGAAGTTAATTATTAGTTGATTATTAGTTAACTATTAGTAATTATTATAGTAGTAATTATTAGTTAACTATTCGTTGGATGGAAATTAATTGTTCGTTGGATTAAAGTTAACTATTCGTTTTATTAAAGTTAATCATTCCTTAGATTAAAGTTAATCATTCATTGGATTAAAATCAATTATTCGTGGGATCAAAGTAAATTATTCTTTGGTTTAAAGTTTTTCTTCTTGTTGTATATACGTATAGTAATCATCATATTCAATTATTGTCTATCTACTGCTGGATAGAGGTTTCTTCAAATGCTTTCCACACCATGTTATTCTGAACAATTTGATTTCATATCACCACCAACCTGTTTTCTTATTTTATCTATCCGTCTAGTTTGAGGACATTTCTAAGGTCTTCAGTGGTCTTTTAAAACTTCGTTGAGAAATTCAGTTGCATATTGCCAATCAGTTTTTCTTGCAATATGCCCAACCCATCACCATTTTAGTTTTTTACTTTAACAATGGTGTCCTCTACTCCTATTTGCTCTATCACCCAAGTGTTTCTTTTCCGATCTCTCCTAGTTATTCCACGCATGCACCTCTCCCTGCTCCTTTGGGTTGTCTGTAATTTCCGTATTGTTGCATTCGTTAAATGTCATGTCTCTGATCCGTAAGGGAGGACTGGCAATACACACTGGTTGAAGATCTTTCTTTTTAGACACAAAGACAATTTTCCCTTCAGAATAGAAGTATTTCTTCTGAATGCACTCCAACTAAGTTTAATAAATCTGTAGATCTTATTCATAATGGAGTATATAGTCTACGTATTATTACGCATGCTCGATACATCTATACGTACATTACGCATGTGTGGATAAACAAAACCGTAGCTAGGATTTAATTTCGGCGGATTCAAAAATTTGTACGGCATATATATCGATACAATCATAGCATGCAAGGCCGTAGCCAAGTCCCATTAAAAATTTAGTTTCGGGGTCACAGGTCAATAAGATCCCTCCCCTCTGGATACGGGCATGTGGATAAATATGTCCTTCATTTTTAAAGTTCCACCATTTGTACTCTTTCCCCTATTATTGTGGAAACTTACAGACATTTCAGTATTTTTCGACGTTTTTTCTCAAGGCTTTGACTAATAAGTTAAATATTTTCAGGATTAGGTTTAACATTTTTCCCTTTTTATTGCGGGGCTGCAATTAAAATTTTTCATTTTTTGCATAGTTACAATTAAAACGTTTCAGTTTTTACTTTTGCCTACGGTCGTCCATTGTTAGAAACACCGGTTTCCATACTACAAACGATGTTAAGCAAAACGTGAGAGCTGCCTGTTTTCGGAGGGTGGCCACTGTCAGTATGTTATGCTACTGTTCCGGCTGGGTAATGCCAACGCCTATTAACGTGACTCTTGACGCACGACCGATAAGTACACCATTATCCGACAATTTGACTGGCTTACACCGAATTGTGGAAGGGTCAAATGGTGGACATTAAAAATGAATTATCAACAGTTCAATATGGTCAAAATGCTTAGTTTATTTAGTAGATTGTTATTCAGTTTCAATGCCTTCACATCAAGTGTGAAGACATTGAAATTCAATAAAAATCGATCCACAGTTCACACATGAACTATGGATTATAGATTGTATAAAGTGAACCATTGTATTTAATTCTATCACCATACTATCCAGGATTGTCAACGATGCAAAATAAGATGGGATTCATGCATCTGCCAGACTTCAAAATCACAAATATCGAGCTTCTGATACCAATGCAAACGTCACTCATTCAGAGTACCTTCCATGCAACTTTGGCTTTGTAATCTGTTTCATTATTTCAATTGTGTTATAGCGAAGATTGAAAAAGATGCATTGCTTGCGTTATAAGGCTTCGAAGTTTGATTAAGCTGTATGATAGTTTTAATTACTATTTCTTTTGGTTTAAAAAACAGAAACCACAAGTAGCAGACGAAAGTTTTATATTTTATATACTTTTTATTGTATTGTGGTTTATAAGTTTTCCCCAATTTCTTTCTTTGAATAAAAATATACTTTGTTTAAAGTAGTTTAAATTACTTACACTAAGGAATTGGAATCTACGTAAATCTATAATTATTCTCGAAATTTCTAATGTGAACGTATTGCTTCGCGCTTTATGCAATGTTTGAAAATTTAGCAAGTTTATATGAAACTATAGAGGTCAGGGTTCTCTAAGTTACACAAGTCGCCACTGATCATTTAAACAAACTAATATTATAGAAATGGTGATAATATTGAATTTGAAAACCCCACTACGATTTAAGACGTAACAATATATACTATATGAACGAAACAAACGAACTGCAAATAAACTCATGTTTTTCAAATTGCAACACCATGAAGGACTCGTCCGAATTGAATGAAATTTAATGCACAAACGACCTGTGTTGATACAAATAAACGATTAAAATTACGAAACAAAAAAAAAACCAATATTACATGTCGAAAATCAGTATTTGGTGAAGCCACCACGCGCTGCAATAAGTGATGCTATACGACGTGGCATGGAATCAAACAGATGTTGAATGTGTGCCTGAGGAAGAGCATTCCAGATTGCTTGTATGCGACCCCAAAGTTCATCTGTAGTAGCTATGGGACGAGGATCACGAGCGAGACGCCGACCAACGAAATCCCACACATGTTCAATCGGCGACATATCCGGCGAATAGGCAGGCCAAGGAAGAAGCTGTATCTGTTGTGATGAAAAGAAGTCTTGAACATTCCTGGCAATATGTGGGCGGGCATTGTCCTGTTGAAATACAGCTCCGGGAATGCCTTGAAGGAAGGGAACAACTTCGGGCTCCAGAACTTCATTGATGTACCGGTTGCTGTTAAGATTACCCACAATTCGTAGCAGCTGAGATCGTCCATGATACGCAATCGCACCCCAGACCATAACGCTGGGGGTTCGTCCACTATGACGTTGGATAACGCACTCCGGAAGGTGGCGTTCACCGGTATAGCGTCTAACACGGATGCGGCCATCACTGTACCCCAAATTAAAGCGGGATTCATCAGAAAACACCACTTGTTGCCAATCAGCACGCCAGTCTCTATGTCCATGAGCCCATTGTAGCCGCAGGCGCCGATGGTTTTGCGTCAGGAGGATCCTGTATAAAGGAACTCTTGCACGCAGTCCACGGTGCAGTAGACGCCGACGAATTGATGAAGCACACAATGATACACCTGTAGCAGTGCACCAACGTTCTGCCAACTGTCCAGATGAAGCAAAACGGTCCGTCACCGCCATGCGGACCAGGTGTCTATCATCCCGTGCTGACGTCACCTTTCGGCGTCCACTCCCGGATTTCCGAGTTGTCTGGTTCTCTTGAACCCACTGCTTCCACACTCGCATCACTGTGCTGCTGTTACGCCCCATACGAGCTGCTATTGCACGATAAGAAAACCCTCCTTCACGAAAGCCGATCATTCGTCCCCGTTCAAACTCCGTAACTTGCTGAAATGCCGCCCTCTTTCATCATAGAGGCATAGTGACGTCTCATGTAACGTTTACCACTAGCAGATAACCATACACGCCCCGCTACAGCCCTCTATTTATACGGATCCATCAGCAGTTCAGAGGGCGCTGCTCAGCCCACGCATGCGTGATGACTCTGAAATTCTAATCATTTGAATAGCATACCCTAATTTGCATTTCCTGAAAGTTTCAGCTCAATCACATGATTCCTTCATGGTGTTGCAATTTTTACAAACGTAAGTTTAGAAGCATAATCCTAGATGGCAAAATCTAGTTTTGTTATACGAAAAAATGGCTATGTGCTTTAGTTCTGCATGGGCTTTAGTATCCGGATAAGCTATTAAAATCCCTCTGCATTTTCGATGCACCTGGTTGATTAATAATGTAAATTAATCTCTGGAAATCCGTTTAGTTATTTCGCTATTAACGGCGAACTAGTTTCCAATTTATTTCGGGTAGCCGGGACCTTATTTTTCCCATTCTTAGAATAACTAATATTGAAAATAACTTATATTGCTACCAGAGGCGTAGCCAGGACGCGGTTTTGAGGGTTGAAATTTTATATATTTAATAACATGCAAAGTTGTAGCTCTGTAGCCTATCCCTTTAAGCCTATAACCCCCCCTTATGAACTTTCTGCCTACGCCACTGATTGCTACGATCATCTCCAATACTTCAACTGCATCTTCGATTTTTTTTTTTTTGGAGACTTCTCTTTTGCTTAAAAGGAGCGCATCATTATTTTACACAAAAATTATTTCAGTTTTAACTTCCGATTCAAACTTTTGCAAGTGTTTTATGCTTTTTTTTTTGTTGGTTTTAATTTCCCTTTCAGGGAAAAACTCCATTTATAAAGCAAAAAAAAATCCTCTCTGTTTGGTTGTCTGCGTTATTTATGGCGAAAGCTCAGCAATGGATATACCCTTCCGGGACAGAAAGTTTTCCGGGTAAACCGAACTTCTTACAACCTAGAAAACCAACCCCGTGCATACAGTGAACAGTTAACTAGTAAGGGTTTTTTTTTGTTTTTTTTTTTTGCAGCGTTGGGTGTCGAATCCGGGAAAACGACGTGCCAGGCAAATGCGTCACCACAGCATCATTGCAAGGTCAAAATTTTCCTCTGCATCTATTTGAAATAAAAAGGGAATTTTATGTTCATTTTTACATAGAGATATATGATTCTTGCATATTTAAAGGTCGTGGAAAGGGTATTTCTATGTATGTTAATATTTTCATTCCAAACATTAAGAAACAGTTCAGGTGTATAAAAAATCCCCATTTGATCAGGAATTCGGTTAAATATGTGAATTTACCCTACGTAGACACAATTTTTATCGTGTGACGGTGGAATTTGAAACCGTATGTTGCGGTGGTAAGTGGTTGATGGTTTCACATATTACAAAACACACATACAGTAGTAAGAATTGTTGTAGTCGAAATAGATATTGTATAATGTAACTGTTAGTACATTGTGGTATAACAATATCCAGTTCGGGGCTCCTTCCCAATTGAAAACCTCACATATTAAATTCGAATAAGATTGGAATTCATAAATATAAAAACAAAACAAAATGTTTATTAAAACTATTTATTTTAATCAAACACACTTATAACAAATCGCGATATGACTACATTTAAAATACAGTAATTTCATACTTCACATATTCAAACCACTATACAGTTTTTATTACTCTTATATCAGCGGCTTATCAATAAACGGTAACATATGTAATTAATTATAAGCTTATTTAAAACTACAATCCCTAACTTTAAGCCAGTCTCTGAGAGAAAGAGTAAAACGTAAAACGAGTTACATAAGCGTCTGGAGCATCCTTCTCAATCATCCTTCTGTCAAGTAAACGTATAGAAGGTACTGAATACATTTTGATTAAATTTCTCATACACTGAACCTATTCAGAAACATCTCACCAAAACGGGCCCATAGTGGGCCCCATAGGGCCCTACCCACGCCACCTTTGCCCCTACATTTTTAATTCTAACTGGATCTCTCTATTGACAAGACAAGTCTCCGTCGTTCTCTCACTCAAAACCGAATGACCAAAATTTTTCATCTTCTTTCCCTCTCTCTCTCTTACGAATTTTTCCCATTTTTTTTAAACTACGCTTTTGATTGGTTACAGCTAGTGGTCACGTTATGCTAAAAATAACCAGTCAACATAAAGGCGGGAAAAAGACCCCTATTTTCTCCCCGCTATTCCAAGAAAAGGAACACTAACTACTTCAGGCTGGTTCGCTAATTCTCGCATCTGGGTGCATATGTTAGCAGTTGTGCCGTGCTAACTGAAAACCATTTTTTTTTGCCCTAAGCGGCAATTTACGAAGGGCATAGTAACAATTGGTACATGACAATATCACAATAAATTGGTACACACACAATCTCCGCCAAAGAGAAGCATTTCCGTTTGCAATTTACAATCTTTTACAAAAGCGATCAAGTAACAACCCATCTGACTTCGACAAAGGTTGTTATAAAAGATATGTCGTTTAGCATACACAAATGGGTTGAAACAGATGCAACTTTATCGACTGCAGTTTGTACAATTCTTATCTATTGAGATGTCGGCAGCTGTGCTTAGCTGATCGACCACCACAATCACGCAGTATATATTAACTTTCTGAAATCATTATTGGAAAGAGTGTTTGTAGTTGCGGAGTTTCCCTTTCGAGCGAAGGAGTAAGAGCGTTTAACTGTAAACTGTATAAACCTGTCTCTCTATTTATATTGGTTAAAAATGAATAGATTTCGTGGTCCGTCGCATCTATGAAGTTATATTTAAACAGAGAAGAATTCACGTAAGGAATAAAAAAATGCCGAAATTTTCTCGAAGCTAAACTTTAATGATTTTGGTTGTAAAAGAAGACTAAAAATGAATGATCTAATTTATAACGATTTTCTTTCACCCCATTTAAAACTTCGTATGTAAAAGGAAATGTAGACAGCTTTATTAATGAAATGCATTGCCGTTTGAAAAGAAAACTGTAAAGGTTGTCGAAGCATGTACAGTGCAAATTCACATCTTAGGCTAAAACAGATATGCTTGTGGGAATTAATCAAAGAAAATAAAATATTTTGCACCTAAATTTTCAGCTCTGTTTATTGTACTTTCTAGCCTGTATATTACAAGGATGTGTATTATTGCCCTTCAAAGGGTCAGAGAAATAACCACGAATGCTTAGAAATTGATCACGAATGTTGAATAACGTTCGAATTGACATCAAAACAATATACAAATAGACATCGAAATAACATAAAAATCGGCGTCGAAATAAAATACGAACTGACGTCGAAATAACATACGAATTGATGTCGAAATAACATAAGAATTGACGTCGAAATAGCTACGAATTGACGTAGAAATAACATATGTCAATACCGAAATAATATAGGAATAAACATCGAAATAATATAGGAATAAACATCGAAATATCATGGGAATTCACGTCGAAATAACTTAGGAAATAACGTCGAAATAATATACGAATCGACGTCGAAGTAACATATGAATCTTTCGCCTGAAGCATTGGATTTACATTTAGATACTAAGTAGAAAGACGAGGTCAGTACCACTGCGAGACTGGGGTACAGACTGATAGGCTGTACGTCAGTACACTTAGTTGGCATGCGGTGGCGCAGTGTGGTAACGCGTTCTCCTAGTGCGCCGCTAATCCGGGTTCGACTCCCAGCAGTGCAAAGAACGCTTACTCAGAGATCTCATAAAGATCGCACTGCTCACTGTAGTCCGGGGTTTGGTTCCCTAGGCCTTAAGAGGTTCGGATTCCTCGGAAAACAGTAGGTCCCGGCGCAGCATGACCACTGTAGTCTTTGAGCCGTAAAACCAAAAAAAAAAAAAAACTTAGTTGGCAGAACACATGCATATCAACCAGGAGGTCGTTGTCACGAATCCATATCGAGACAACGACCGATATTATACATTATTATCGAGAATTTTACACCTTTCCAACCAGGGGCGTAACGATTCCAAAATCATGGTAGTTTAAACAATAATCACGGGATTCGACGATACAGGGAAAATTAAATCATGGTATGCAATGCGACGGGCCTACAGTTTTTTTTGCCAGTTTCCATCCTTCGCAATAATTTCTCAACCGATATGGTTTACATCTTTGCCAGTGTTCCTCAACAGCTATACTTTATAGTACAGGGTATCCATAAAGTCTCTTTACAATTTCAAAAATTTATTAGAAAGGCAAATGAAAAGACAGGTAAGTAAACATTATACCAAAATGAGACGTATATATTTAAGTTTTTTTTTGCCTCATTTTTAACCCATTAACGGCCAAGCATAGAAATTTACGGTGAAATTTCATAAAAATACATATGCTTTTTATTTATGACAATAGCAATAAGGTTTCATTGAAAAAAAAAATCTAGTGTATGTGGAGGGGGGGGGCACAGTAAAATGTTGCGTTAACGCAACGTTGGCGGTTAACGGGGTTAGTTCATGTATAAGTACAAAATTAAGGATTTTTATAAAACGCAATTAATTTTCACGTAACAGAAATTTTATACATTTTTTAAAATGCTTTTACAGATATTCCCATAATTATCTGAATAATTATCTAATAAAAATCCAATTAATAAAATTTTAATTATCTAATAAAATTATATTTACCTAATAGAAGTATAATTATTTAATAAAAATTCCAATTCAGCAATGAAAATCTTAAGTAACTAAAAAGGTCATAATCAGCTAATGCAATTCCTAATTAACTAATAAAAAGCCGAATAAATAATTAAAAATGGACAGCATTTTGTTTTTTGGAGATGTGTTCAGCCGTGGGTCCCTTCTCGGGTAGTCGCAACTTGTACCTTTGGGGCGTAAAACTACCTAAGCCAAACCAAATCATATCATGTAACCCCAAAACCAAGAGGCATCTTTTTTTTTTTTTTTACTACAAGGAAAGAGTACTAGTGAGCTATAATTACAGCAGGGTGGTGAGTGTAGCCAAGGGAGTAGGCAAGGGGCTTAACCACTAGAAAAAAAGTTGAAGCACATTTGGGTATATTTTATTATGTAAGATATTATTACCCTTCACAGGGATAACACAATTGCCAAATATGGTCAACACAAGAAAGCCTCCGGGGCGAGATTTTTGTGAGTTTTCGTGGGGGAATTTATTATACAATAATTTTTGCCACCCACGTTTTAATTACAGCTCAAACTAGAGCTTGTGTAATTTTGGAGAAAAAGAGACGCTTTCCCCATCCTGGATTCGAACCAGGGTCCCTCCGTTTAGCCCGGAGTGTCTTGGACCGCTAGACGAATGAAGTGAATTCTTGTGTTGACCATATTTGGCAATTGTGTTATCCCTGCGGAGGGTAATAATACCTTAACACCTTTACATACGGAGAAAGAGAGCGTTGTTTCCTGTCCTCATTCGTCTAGCGGTCCAAGACACTCCGGGCTAAACGGAGGGACCCTGGTTCGAATCCAGGATGGGGAAAGCGTCTCTTTTTCTCCAAAAACGAATAAAGCTCTAGTTTGAGCTATAATATATACGTAGGTGGCAGAAATTATTGTATAAAAAGAATGTCAATATTCGTCAACCAATAAATGCTATACTTTTTCAAAGACAGGTCTCTGAAAATCCCTCAAAACACGTAAAAATGAAGAATCATAAAGCAGGAAATTTAACTTGCTTCCATTTGTAAAAAAAAAAAAATTGCGTTTAGTAAAATCAAATGTTACTGAATATGATATGCTAAAATTTGAGGGGGCGGAAATTAATTAGAATACATTAAAAAAAATCCCGAAAATAATATTGCGTTAACGCAACGTTGGCCAAAAATGGGTTAATACACCATTTTGAACGAAGTACATCAAGACAATACTCGATTACATGCCATGTTTGTTGTAGCCTAACCTCATCAATGGTGGCAATGACATCTGTGATCCCCTGCTGTAGATTAGTGATGTCCCGTACATTTTGATGTACGATATCGTTAACGTAACTCATAGAATTCGAGGGGAGTGATAACTGGTGAGCGAGGTCGTCAGGAATTGAGCCACCCCTTCCAATCCATCGGTTTAGGAATGTTTCATATAGGAACCCACGAACTAAGTAGCTTGTAACTAGTAGCTCTAACTGTCTGGTTACCACTTAGTTAACCAGACAGCTCTAACTGTCTGGTTAACTAAGTGGTAGTAGCTAGTAACTGTAATTGCCTGGCAGTGGTACGGATAAACATTCCGGGAGAAAGATCAAAGGCTTTTCTCACACGATCGATGTTTTTCTCAGATGTTCTTTATCGTCCACTCCCCTCTTTATCCTAAACTGTCTCTGTCTCTATAAATCTTTTGTGCCATACAAGGATTGTGATACAAGTGGCTGTGGATTTCTTCCATACTTAGTTCTAAAGTTTCGTTGAGTCTGAGGATCCGATTTGGTTCCAATGAATCATGAAAAACATTGTGCCTTCCTTCTTGTGTTGTTCCATTTGTGGTTAATTGTTAACCACTTTCGTAATTGTTGTTAAATTCAGTGGTTATTTTGTCCCACGATTATACTGTTAAATATAAAATCAAGTTTAAGCCAAACAAAATAGAGCGTAAAAACAAATTTAGCGAAAACACAAATTCTATTTCTTTAATACTTTTACATCAAAAGATAACATCGCCTTTGCTGGTTCTGAAAATGAAATCCCTGTGAATTAAATTTTTTCTGTTAAAAAGTGTTTGTTTCAAAGAATATTTCGGAAACTTCTCTAAATTTAATTCCATAATTCCTTTTCCATGAATAAAATTTTTATAGACGTAGACTCTTGGTCTCCTTATTTATCACGTGTAATTACTTCCCAATATTTCTATAATTAGAAAGGTATTGCCGTTATTCGATGCCTTTCTGATATCTAAAATTTCTATGCAATTATTTTATTGTGGTAAGCACCTAACTGATTCGTTCTTCCTTCGGGCCTTAAACGAATCACACACCTACTGAGATATCAAGCATGGTAAGCGACAAGGTTACTTTTAATTATCAAAGATATTTAAATTGCAATTACGCATAGAACGAAAGAAAACTGAGGAAAATTTCTTTCATCTTATACAGATTACGTACGTTCATCCTTGGTTTTGTCTTTCCTTGCGATTTCATTGGCTAAATCTTCTGCCACTAGGATTCTTACAAGCCATCTGCCTGGAAACAGTGTACCGCGTTCGGCGGCCACCTTTCTCAACAACCTTCCTGCGACACTTACTACTACTACAATTTACCTGCATATGTGCAGATTATGTGGGACCTATCCAAGGGGATCACGCATCTCGTCGAATAATAGATACTAATTACTTCTCAATTTTAAAATTAAAATCACGTACACATCGAACACAAGACGAAATCCACGAAACTGAAAATCTTTGGACGTTTTGAAACTCTGAAACTGAAAACCTTTGTATTTTTTGAAACCCTGAAACTTTCAGTTTAAACAAAACAAGTAGATGGATTCATTTACTTTACGGAACTAATAATAACAAAAATATTTAAACGAAACTTACCCTAAAAATATGAACAGATCTTATATAAATATCAGATGTATAATAATGAGTAATGGAAGAAATTTTACTTATGTATTTATTCTAAAAAAAATTTCATATATTTATTAATATGTTACAAAATTTTCTCGTGTAAACTATGTGTCATAATTAAATCAAAATTTATTTAGTTGAATGAAATATATACATAATAGCACAATTTATGCAAATGAACGTTAAAATTCTAGCAGGGAGAACAGCGATAAAAGGTCATGAACCTAAGAAGGTCATTCCTGAACATTCCTGAACGTAAAGCAGTAAAAATAAATATTACACAAGATACGCATGTGACGTAATGATATAGTCAGTCCATGTCATGGGTCGTTCCTGACGCGCAGGGTGGAAAGGTACCACTGTATTTGGGCCGCTAGGTGAAAGTATATTACGTACGTGTCTTATACCATTTATTGTATTATTAAATTGCTTTTCAGATCTTTTTATCAAAGACAATAACAAAAGTATCGTTGCATTGTTTTATGTAAGTAAAAATTAAAAAATATTTTTTGCGTAACTATTTGAAACGCTAACTACATGAGTATAAAATTCTTAATAAAATAATATTAAATTAAAAAGGGCGGAGATATTGTTTTTTGGCTGATCTGCGCGAAAAACCCAGAAAGGCGTTATCCACAAGAAACCCGAAAAAACATTTCACATTACCAACGAAATTATTACTAGACATCACTAACATCATTATCATTAAGACTGAAAGAGTAACGAACACTACGCAAATATAATAATGATGAAAAAAATAACAACGTTTTTTAGCATAGTTGTAATTTTAAAAGATGGTTCGACGCACGTTTCGAGAGAACAAGGTCTCTCCTCGTCTGGAACTAGCGTGCAATGGAGAAGAGACCTTGTTCTCTCGAAACGTGCGTCGAACCATCTTTTAAATTTGTAACTACGCCAAAAAACGTTATTTATTTTTCATCATTACATTATAGTTGTTCTAATGATCTGACTAAATGAAAAACGCAGACGTACGTTTTCGTACATAAGAGCAGTTTAAACCGTCAAAGGCAGCTTATACATATTCCATTCTAATTTCGTACATTAATTATAAAGACCCTTTCTACCACCAATCGCGTAAGCTGATGCAGTATCCTGCTATTTACATTTCTCGCACATTGGCAGCTTCCTGTTTTCTGTACCGGAGCAGATGAGAGCAAATATGCCCGTTCCCATGTGAACTCGAGAACTTCTTTTAGAATTCTGATCCTCAAAAGGAATTTACGCTTCCGATCCGAACAGAATTTCTCCAGACTGAAATTTTCACTTGTGTAGGGGATTAGTTCTGCACACTCCGATGCTACATGGAATCTCCGAAGCTAACTAGTGATGCTCAGTCGCTGGAATGTCGAATAGAAGGATTAGATCCACAGGGACATTAGGCTGGAGAGATTGACGATGCTAAACTGAACGTACAGTAAACTAGATTTAATGGAAAGGCTTTCGAGATAGAAAGAAACTACGGCGTTTACGATAACAGCCGCAATTTAATTCTTGAATGTTAACGACACGAGTAACAATTATTCAATTCTTGAAATTTTGCTAAAATGCTAGACATGTGTAAATTCATAAATAGATAGACAAATTAATAAACGAAGGGGCTAGTAGACGGGCAGGTAAACATACCATGTTAGTCTGCCTTTTAACATCTATTATTTGCGAAGACTGATATTCGTAATCAAATCCAATATTACAAATTTCACTAAGATTATCAAACGGACAACGCAATGGGAAAGCAATTTTTAAATTCAGATTTTCATTTTTATTGGAACGTTGCATTTTTATTTATTATTACTAACACATAATTTTAATTATAATTACATTCACATTTAAATATAACATCGGGAAACAAATACTTGGCGAAAACCAGAGCAAACTAAGAACAAAAGAGGAAGCCAAAAAGATATAATAGAGTTTCGTTACATACAGCAACCCTATGCGTGCGAATATGCATGCAAATAAGGACTTCGAACTTTCACAAATTTTCTGATACTTTCTTCAACTGCGGAAAAATTTTTAAATGTATTTTTTTGTCCTATATAAATCGGAACTGTATTTTACTAATTGGTCTACATAAATAAATAATACCTTGAATTACGAAGGAAAACCATCTGGAGATATAAAGGGATTGTGTTTCTGTCTCAGTTGTATCCCATAAAAACAAATAATCACAGTTTTAATTAAAGAAACTGTTTATAGCCATTTCTGAAGCTTTTGAGCTTCCTTCTTCAGAACCCTATTTGCCTTATGCCGTGGTACACAGGCTAAAAAGCCCATCGATGCCAAATTGCTAGTCCAAAATTAGTTCGGGTAAACCAGTTGTGGGTCCGTAGCCGCGTCTTTTGCTATGGGACGAATGAAGTTTCTCCAAATAGAGGACATAGAATTGAACGGAAGCTGATCATCAACGGTGAAAGTGGAATGTGAAAGAATATGGAAGGCTTCAAAGAAATTGAGGTCGGCTGGTGAAAAAACTTTCTCTATTAGATGGGCTTTGCCGAAAGAAAATTTATGGCCAGCTTCCCAGGCGTGTTTGGCCAAAGCAGATTTTTCCAGTTGTTGTTTACGCACGTAAGCTTCATGTTCATTGAGATAAAACAGAAGGGCAGTACAAGCTTCATTACATTGGCATGGGGTGAGGTAAATTCTTAAATAGTTGCAATCCGGAATTTTGTCTTTGAGTTTGGAATAGCCAGGTTTATCAAATGGAGTAAAAGTGACATGAAAATTGATTTTACGGAATGTGGAAACGATTTTCGAAGAAAAGGGTGGAATGAAAGGAATGCTGATAGATTTAGAAGGAATGGAATCTATAGAGACATTGCTGGGCAGCTTAGGTCTAGTGGGTTTCTTCAAAGCGTTGTCAACAATGATGGAATTATAATCCCGATCTCGAATGATGGCACAAATATAGTTAAGTTCAAACGTGAATAATTCGTCAGCTGATGAAATTTTCAGAGCATGTGAAACTAACCATTACAACCTGTTCCTCTTCTGGCTCTGTCAATGGGCGGCAGCTATCCGATAGACACTAGTTCGAAACTCAGATGGTAATGTAGTGAACCGTTGTTTTGTTTTTTTAAAAAAAAATACATTGAATGTGAGGGTTGACCAAATTCAGGGTGATACGGATTACAGGAATCAAGATCAATCTTAACCGTATTCGTGACATCGCTCGAGATCGTGGTTACAATCCCACCATTATTGACGACGCTTTGAAGAAACTCACTAGACCTAAGCTGTTCAGCACTCTCACTCTGCAGATTCCACTCTTTCTAAATCTATCAATATTTGTCTACACATTTCTTTTAAAATTGCTTCCATCCTCCTTAAATTTAATTTCAAGGTCATTTTTACTCCAATCAATAAACTCGGTTATTCCAAACTCAAGGATATTATTCCTGATTGCAACTATTTTGGAATTTACTCCATCCCATGCCAGTGTAATCAGGTTTATATTAGCCAAATACGACATGTTTCGCTTCAAAGAACACGAAGCCTGCGTACGCAAACAGCAACTGGAAAAATCCGCTCTGGCAGAACATTCATGGGAAGCTGACGATAAATTTTCTTTCGACAAGGCCCATCTAATAGAGAAAGTTTCTTCACCAGCCGACCTCAATTTCTTCGAAGCCTTCCATATTCTTTCGCATTCCTCTTCTACTGTTAACGATCAGCTTCCGTTCAATTCCATGTCCTCTATTTGGAGAAACTTCATTCGTCCCATAGCTAGAGATGCCAATACGGACAAACAAATGGCTTACCTGAACTAATTTACGACTAGCATGATATCACCCATGGATATTTTAGCCCATGGACTACGTTATTTTAACTAGGATTCTGAAGAAGAAGGCTGAAAGGCTTCCGAAATAACTATAAATCGCTTTATTAATTCAAATTGCGATTATGTGTTTTTATTCTGTATAATATTTACGCGCAGTGTATCCGAAATCTTTATTATAACCCATGAACTTTTAGAGGTTTTATATACGCTAGATGACTCTTATTGATTTATGTTTCCTCGCGTTTAGTTCATTTTCTTGTAATTTTTCCCTTAATTATTTTATAAATAGTTTTATATTATTTATATTTTTAATTTCGATTTGTGAATAATTCCACATTGTAACCCCTTTATAATTAATATTGTTTATTCCTAATTCTGTTCTTATTTTGAGTAAATTACAGTTATAATATTTTCTGTTTCTATTTCTGTTTGTCTCTGTTGTGGTGTTATTATTACAGTATGTTTATTTTCCTATATGCTCTTGAACATCTTAATACACAATATCTGAGGATTTTAGTTATTGGTAGTATGTCATATTTTGTTGCAAATATCTTCCAATGTAATTGGTTATTTACATTTATTACTTTTATTTTTTTTTAAACCCTAAACATTGACCAACTTGAATTATGCCAGTTATTTGTGGCCGCTCGGAAAGAAATGGTGAATAACTAGGTACTGGGTGTGTACAAGGATAGATAATGTTTTTTATTGTCAGCTTGTCCAATAGAATAAATTCTTACAAAATCAATGCAGCATAAACATCCATAAATACATGAAATTTTCTAATCTTTAATTTGCAACATTTTTCGCAAAGAGTTGTTGTAATTGCAATTTCTTTTTTTGCAAAATTCCTTGTGAGAAATTTATGAGTACCCTCTGAGTGAACAATTTATTCCTTCAAATTACTTTTCCTCACTCGCTTTCTTCTTGTCAAAAAATTAAACCAAATATTTATGTGTATACATTTTTATTAAAATACAGAAATTACTGTAAGAGCCAAGTGTTAAAAACTTTAAGGAATTAAAAAATGCTATTTATGCAAATAAAAGATCATGGCAATATATAATATAAATCATAAATTGCGTTTATTTACAATTCACTTAATTAAAAATTCCCCATGTTTTATGGTATAGAATGATTTTTTTGCTCAAAACTAAAAGTCCAGACCTATATGCCAAAATTTTAAACAAAAAACATTTTCAACCAACACAAACGCTGTGAAAAGTATCAACACTCGATAAATATCGGCGCAAAATATGAGTGAAAAATCATTCACTGTGTTAGAAAATATCTATAGACTAGCGATTAAATATCATTACCCCTGGTCTTTGGCAGAAATATAAAATGAAAATAAAAATGTAAAAAATTACCAAACGTAGTTTGCAAATTTCAGTCATGATTTTGATTGGATAGAAAATAAGTAAGTTCTCATATATATATATATATATATAAAGTACCGAAAGAGAAGCATTGGATACGAAACTTTATAGCTTCAAAACAAAAGTATGGATACCCATTGTGATACATATCGATACGTCTTTCAGATTCCCATTTCATTGCAATTTTATCTGAATTCCAATCATTTTAAACAGGAATGCTTATTCAAAATCTCGAATGTTGTGAGTAAAGTTATACCTTGTGTTTCCTCCCATAAAATCCTTACATTTAACACAAAAGTGCTGAGATTAGGATAACCAATTGCACGAACAGTTAAATACTCGTGTAAATGTTAATAGATAGCCTGATTTACCATTTCGGGATCCATAGATAACGCTTACTTCTAAATCAAAATCTCGTTCAATAAATTGACTTTAATTGAAGCGTTCAAACGCCCCTTACAATCATGGGCGAATAATAATTTATGTAAGGCCATTAGGCAATCAATGCTCCATTCGATATCCAGCTACGAAGTCTTCCCCAATCGGTAATCAATCAGTTAAAAACGTCAGCAGGGATGAGATACGGTTTGCATTCAAGATAAGGGAATTCAAACTGAAAATCGATGCATCTGCCGATCGGACGTGTTTTAAAACGTATCAGACTATCTAAGAACTGCGCAGAGAAGATTTGAAATTAACCCGCACGGGGATTTCACGTTTGACTAACGCTATTAGGTTAACGATTTTACCATTAGTAAATCGTAATCTTTCTTATAATGCCTTTGCCCTTGAAATCACGTATTTCCTCGTATACCAATTTCAAAGCTGGGCTTAATTGATATGGCACTACACTATTCCACTATAAACGGCAATATTTGCAAATTAATAAACATCTTTTCACGCATACGTAGCATGGCATTGCATAAGCATGCTAACTGCCACGGTCCTCCTCTATTGGAATATACTAGCAACATCATTTATTTTCAGCTTATGATTTCATAAAATATATGAATGACGTCAAAAAGCTTCTACGATCGTTTATTTACATACTGTAACCTTTTAATAACGGCGCTTTAATTAATAGCTATTTATGTCTAAAGACGGTAGTTAGCCATCACAGCCAAATGCCGCACAGAATTGCGTACATTCAGATTAATGTCGTCTTCAGTTTCACGACATTAATTCGCCATACCTTGGAAGTCATTAATGAGAGAGTTTGCGGTATGTTACTTTCAGAACATACGACAGTAAACACTCAATTATCCGCGGTAGTTAATGAGTAGCACTGCGGCCATGGATAGTCGTATACGTAAGTAATCCTAAAATAGAAAAATATTAGTTGGAATACTCTGAGTAAGCATGAAAATTTCAAAAAATTACGTTTCATTACCACAAATACAAAGTCGTGGGCGGGTGCAAAAGTTCCACCCGTTTTTGCAGATGAGAAAGAAATGCTAATGAAAAAGGTACAGACCTATGCATTAACGTAATTGCCACCAATTTCTAGTTTGATTTGTTGCTATTTGTCTTGCTGATGGACGTCCGAAACGTGATTGATCTTTACAGCTTCTGTCTCTGTCTCTGAATTTCGACAACCAGCGACGACATACGCCATCGTCAACTACGTCCTTCGACAACCAGCGACGACTTACGCCATCGTCAACTACGTCCTCCCCATACACTTGACGCATATTTCGGCATGCTGTGGCTACAGAACAACAAGGAATGTCTGATAGGCTCCTTATCACTTGCTATTTTAAACCACTTGAAATTTTTTGACGGAGGATTTTCTTTTACAACGACCTTTATGTGCTGTCTGATCACACGTTTCATTGGCAGAAAATTTCAGTCATTACAGCGTCATGTACGACGTCAAATCCAATCGTATACTTTGCATGTCCAAAAACTGGTAGAACTTTGGCACACACCCAATACATTATATAGCAAGATCTGAAGTTTTAGAGAGAGAGAGAAAAAATAAAAAGATACATTCGAAATCGCTTACAACGAAGTTCAAAGGGGTCGCGAAAATGTTGGTTATATCTGAACTTCAATATATCTAAAATGACTTTCGAAAAGTTGTTCTTAGCCAAGAGTAAACATCATACATGCGCATACTACATAATAGTAATTATATTGCACATTCTTAGATGGTATGGCATTCAAGCTCATTAGAAAAACATTCAATAGTATGAGGCAAAACAGAAATGTAAAGCCCTTTATTTTATTTATTATTGTTATTATTGTCCCTTTTTCGTGAAAAGATGTTATACATTCTTACCATTGAGACATTGCTCAGAATCTCCAAATCATTTCTTGCGCATCCTGATCCGTTTATATAGTCAGTTGGCCCATCCCACTTCCCTTTTCCTAATCGTAGTTTACGATGAATATTACTAATTTTTATGATGTATCGACAGCTAGGGTTCCCTAAATATACTCTTTTCTACATTTCATCAACAGCCATTATCAATCCACTGCAAAACGGATGTCTCTCTGTCATCAGGTATATGGGGAAAGAAACACGAAGGATTTAATCTTAAGCTCACCATTCTGGCCAGACGTATTGTATCTACAGTTTTACAGGGTCTCCGAGTTCCCGTCCTCATATTCGAAGACTTGCACAATGGCGGGATTCATTGTGTCATCCCCCCCCCCTACTAAGAAGTGACCCTGTCCAATCTGCTTCAAATATATTGCTTTTATATATACAGTGAAATCTGTCTATAGATTTATTCTAATGACTGCGAAAATATATCACATCGACATATTATCGTCGTAGCCTAAGTTAAGCATTATTACCCTAAAGGCAAAGAGCGAGTGTGAGTTTTAGGTTGCCAGGACAGCAGGAGCCATACTGCGCCGGGACCTACAATTCCCTGGAAAATCATAATCTCATAAGTCTAGGAAACCAACCGCCAGACTGCGGTGAGTAATTAGTCAGTAAGCGTTATTTTTATAGCACAGTTAGGAGTTGAACCTGGAATATTTGCACACTATGTTAACGCGCTAGCACTGCAGGACCTCGCAAAGTTAAAGTTCTAGTGTGCGAGACATTTAACTCGAATGCAACATTTTCGTTAATAATGTTATGTTTGAACAAATTATTAAATAGCGTTACACAGATTCGGAACATAAGTGCCTAACAGGAAGCTAAAAAAAATGGGGTTGTTAACGCGTCAACTAAAAGGTGAAAAATTAATAATTTCTGAAAGTCATTTCAAGGGGGACTATCAAAAATACTTACGAATCCTATTTTATATTACCTACCTACCTACCTACCTACCTTCCTTCCTTCCTTCCTTCCTTCCTTCCTTCCTTCCGTTCCACCCATCCATCCATTCTTTCTAGGTCCGTACGAATCGGATATGGCTGGGTCACAGGAGAATAGGATTATTTCCTGCAATAAGACCATCGCTCATATATTATTGTGGCAACTTGTATCTCGACTTAGATATATATCATTAAATTCTAACTTCAGTGATGAGAGAAAAGGGCTGTGTAAATTTTATTGTTTTCCGAGACGCATGCATCTTATCACATAAATTCATATAATTTTTCTTATTGCGTATTCTTACGTGTGCTACAAATAATTATAACGAAGGTTGTTGGTTAAATCGAAGCTGGTGTAGCAATAAGCGACCTCACAAATGACCAAGTCTTACCCGAGATTACCCTAAAATCTATAAGATTTTGCGATAGCATTCTGGAGTCATGTATTTACACATTTTATAGCAACAATGATCTTAATTTTATGTTGACGTGCGCTATAAATACTTGTCCGGATTAAATTTGCTCTAGTAGTCAATAGCTAAAAATACGCCATGAAGATCATCTCAGCTAAATTCTATACAGTATGATTGAGGCTTTCTAAACAGATGTGTTGCAAATCTCGATAAAGTAACGCTTGTCACCTCCAGAAATCCATTCTTACTCGTTTATAATAATGAAAACTCATCTCAGTTATTATCTTATTCAGAGTATAGGACCTCGATGTCAAATTATATATCCGAGATCATAAAAAATAAAAATTATTAAAAAATATAAAATTTATAAAAAAATTCCTAAAATGATGTTGCTTTGAGGTGTTACTTTTTAGCTATTGACAGCCTTATTAGAAAAATTAATGGAATTTACATTATTATTCCATTTACTGTTTATATATTATATTTATTATTAATATGCAGTGTTTTATTGACTATTAATATATAATGTTTTATTGACTATTGATATATATTTTTCAATTGACTGTAGATATATATTTTTCAATTGACCATCGATATATATATTTTTCAATTGACTATTAATATATAGTGTTATATTAATATACAGTTACCATTAATATACAGTTACCGTTAATATACAGTATTCGATTTACTATTAATATATAGCATTCTATTTACTATCAATATATAGCATTCTATTTGTTATTAATATGTTGTATTACGCTACGTTATCAGGACTTTATCCTGGATTGTTTAAGCTCATTGATATATTTATTCCTAATTATTTTCTGTTTAATTTACGAATACCGATTTATTTAGTAGGAAACCAAGATAATATGACGTACCGAGAATAAACGCTGAATTCTGATTATATACGTTGTCCAGTGTGCAGAATAAAGTAATTTATTTAATACAATAAGTTTGAAAAATTATACCTCAATGCATAATATTATGCATTTAATTATCATTGCAGATATAAATTTCGGTTGAAATTTAATGAAATTCAAGACAGCATGCGTGGTTTGTTAATCATCTTGTATGCTTTGATATGATAAACATATTACCCCACCGCCTTTTGCGTAATCTTGCACAAAGTCCAGATTTCTTGATAACCTAGCTAAAAGCATTTAAAATGTGACTTGAATACCAAGTGTAACAGATAGCATATAGCTTAGGGACTTAGTTCCACGATGTGAATCAATCACTCATACTGTGTACAAAGAACGTCAGCTCCCAGATAAATAACTATTCCCAAGCTTGTAACGTATGCCTCTAGGAAACTGATCCAAAATTGAAATTCTCGAGAATGAAGTCAATGTCAAACTGAAAGAGGAAATTAAAATGCTTTGCAAAATAGCTTTGCTCCAGAGGATAATTTGTCTTGCAGCGGAAGGCGGACATCTGAAGCTGCTGTCATAAATATCAAAGAAGTCAAACTAGGTTCTCTCTGGGAGTTCTTTATCCTCTCTCGTCTCCAAATACACAAACGTTGATGTTGAATTTTCAGCGTTTCCAAGAAAGCAATGATTTTTCCATCCTATCTTTCATTACGTGTTTGGTTGGGAGCAGTTTTATCCCCCGGTTTTGTTGTCTTACCCTCGAGAAAAATTATAATGCAAGTCATAATATTTGCAAAAGAAATGCTTGCTTTAATTTTAACAGCACGCGACAAAATTCTTCCAGGCGTTCCCTCTCATCAAGCAAAGCTTAAGTGATGTATGCGAAGACGAAAAACAAGATAACAACATGTATTTTTTTTCCTTTGAACAAAACATTACGCAAAGCAATTTAAAAAAAGTTTGGGCAAAGGAAATAAAACGGAAAAGATGGTGAGAAAGGTGGTTTGACTTGGAACTGCACATTCTGGAATTGCCACTTGAGTACACCAGGAGCATCTGGAATCAAATTTTGTTTCCGCATTGTGTTGCTCGCCGTCCATAAATCTTAGATGAAACGTGTTTATAATAAATATCATTTTAGTTAAAATATGTGAAACCCTTTCCACACGGCGACAGGAATGTTGGAAGGGAGAAAGTAACATTTTAGCAAACGGAAAATATTAGTTTTCTTGGCCTTCACCCAGATGCAAAATCAATTACAGGGATGTACACACCAAATGTCGTGATTTGGCAAGGAACAGATGAAAAATGGTTCTGGAACGTGAAAAATGGTTTTCTTCGTTCATATTAATCGCTCTGAAATGAGCCGCGAAGGATGGAGGGGTAAGATTTTATTAGCTCCTGATGATTTAAGAAGCTTTTTCTCTCACTATCCATATATATGGCTATCGAGAGGCATCCAATAAAACTATTTGGGTATAACTTGTATATTTCGAAATGTTCAGTATCTTTTAACAAACATTGCTACATAAAAATTACTTTTAATAATGTATTTGCTTTCCGTAGAGAGCACCCAGTTTATTTGAAGAAGTTTGATAAAATATTTATGTAAAAAGAAAGCATTTGTTTTACTTTTATACTAAGTAACTTTTCAACGTAAAATTTTAAACCAGTTAATTTCAATACACTATTTTAGGTCGGTATATTTACGACTTTTTTTTTAAATCTGCTTTGTAATTACAAACTCAGAGAAACTTGAGAAGATGTGTCTTTTTTAATGTGCCACAATTAACAAGTTGGGCGGTATCGGGGGAAGGCGACAATGAGTCGCGTCTTAGACAACACATATGTTATAACATGCAAAATTACAAATTATCTTCTAATGGGAATTACAATTTATCCAATAGAATTAGTTTGAGAACTAATACGCTTTCACATTTACTTGCACAGCGTTTGTAATACGAATCAAAAACTTTTATTCGAAGTAAAGTAAATTACACAGCCCAGAGTTTAATATGGGTTTTACCATTCTTCAAATGGACAAGTGTATGGTACCTGGTTGATACACCAGAAGCTATAACTAGAAGTTAAAAAATCCCTTAAGAAAGAGATGAATGCTGTATGCAGATTATTTATGGCAGAGTGGTTCAAACCATAGCCCATGTAATGCAAGCTTCACATGGGCCATGCGTTGGACTACTCTGCTGGTTCTACGATGAGACAAGATTAGATTTTAATTTGAGACAAAAATTGGTTCTAGTGGTATTTAAAAATAGGTTCTAATGTGAGCCAAAAGCGGTTTCTAGCATCAGCTCAAAATAGGTTCTACACTGTAAAAATAAATCTCAAAAATGAGAACTTGCGCCTACTTTTTTTTTTTTTTTTTGAGTATAATCGTCGCATAAACGAATCAGTGAATTCTCAAATATAAGTAATCGCAATTTCTTAAAAGTGATTACGTCAATAAATAAACGTATTATTTAATTTTCAATTTCGCGATAAATTGGGTAATAAGCGCATATATACAAATCTGAAATAATTTGCGCAAAGTGTCGGAGTATATAAAACATAATGCCTGTATATATATAGCGCACACATAGGGAAGCACTGACGACTGACTCAGCGTTTGAAACAGGAATCCATTATGGACGAGTTTTGAAAGAAAAAATTAGAATAGTGGAAGTGTGAAGAATTCCGGACTTACTTCGAAAGTATGTGTTTTAGTCTTTTAATGTTTAAGGCCAAGTTAACTTGATTATATAATTATACATATCAAAATAGAGATAGGTGTAAAAAATCTCACTTTCATTTTGATATCACGTGTCCAGTTCGTAAAATAAAATATAGGATAGAATCAAATTTCTAAAGCATAAAGTTTCACAGTTAAGTATTTCGTAGTCCCAAACTATATTCGAAATTTTATTTAGCGTTCATTCTTTCACATATAAATTATGGTTCTTCTACTAATCATGGTGCAGAGATATGACAATTTAATTTCCAGGCAGTCTGTTTATTTTAGTCGCAAGGTAATCAAATCTTGCCTCTTACTTACTGTCTGATTGCGGAGTTCGCTAGTCGTATGTGGTTTCGAGTGCCCATGTGGGCCTTGTGCTTGCCCGGGGGAGAGGATTTATGGATTAAATAAACACTTACACTTTTTCTTCTGATTCTTATAATAATTGTTTAAACAAGTTCTGATTATGGTATACGTTATAATTGTGCTTTAAACCCCTCGGTGTTGAAAGTAGTCAGGCGTTGTTTCTGTCGGTAATCATTCATTTCAAGTTATTATTTGGAAAGATCATATAGACAATACCATTTTAAAAGCAACAGCTGCCTCCAAACCACTTTATAAATTTTTAAATAGAGACACCCCACTATGTATTAGAAATAAAATTCTCCCCTTTAAAATATGTATTAGACTTCACATATGCCTGTCCAATGTGACTCTGTGCATCAAAAACCCATGAACAAAATATATGTCTCAGAACAAAATTATTCTAAGATACATTGGAGCCCCATGGTATAATCAGAAATATTGATATACAGAGAGACTTTAAAATAGAACCACTGTCAAAATACATGCTAGAAATGTTGGGGCCTAAAGTAATTACTTTATTTTTTATATTAATTATCGATTTTAATAAAAATTTTGCATGTTTTGCGTAAATTCTAGACTTTGGTATTATAGTGAAAATGAAAAATCGCACTTTGACCTAAAATGATATTTTAAACTTGTACTGGCACCTTTAAAGTTTATCTTTATAATGTGTGCGCCAGTTTCCCTCACATTTTTTACTAAAAAAATATATACTAAATCAGGTGTGAGGGTCTGTAAAGTTATTTCTCGACATGGGCGTATTAAGTGGTGCGGGGTCCCTAAATCGCGGGCACCGACAACAAATAGAGAAACCAAGAAAACGCCACCAAGAAATTAATGTACTGAATTTGCAATTTCATTTTTATAGTTCAAAATACACTTTCTATTATAACGATTCAATTTTTTATAGAAAATAAAAAAATAATAAAAAAATTAATTAATGAAATAATTACAAATTCAACTGGCCCGAAGTCGACACCCTTCGGCATCTTAAAAAATTATTAGTTATTAGCGGAGGCAGTGGCGGATCCAAAAAACCATTCTGGGGGGCACAATATATAATTTTGAAAAATATCGATATTTTCTAGTGTTTACTTAGCTTGTCTGCGGGGAATGCCCCCTCTGGATCCACCCTGTGTGGAAAAATGAATACCGAAGAACATAACTTATAAACAACATAATACTTACGGGGTCCTAAGTGAATAAAAACATAATATATATAACATGCCGCAGACCCAATGTCAAGCAACTGTGTATGTATTTTTATTTATTTTTTCTATTAAATATTCCTTTATTTTACATTTAAAATTCAATTATTTTCGATGGCGAAAGCTGGGGGCAAAAACTTGATTTTTTTGCAACTCCAATGTAAATTTGATAAATTTTATCTTTTTCTTCAAAAACTAGGGCCACATGCTCCCTCGTCCCAATCGGATTACGCTCATGTCTATTTTATTTATGTTTTGTATGAGGAGAGATATCTCCATCCCTAATTTCAATCCTGTTATTTTTATAATTATTTCAATAATTATTTAAATTAATAATTAATTAATTTAAGCGTTTGAATCCTGTTAAGTGTTTGTAATGCCCATGCTCAGTAACTGCAGTAAACGTAATGTACCATATTAATCAATGACAATAGTTTTTATAATGTTTATTACTCAGACTGAACAAGGAATTGATAAGTTCATAAGACAGGCTTCTTGGTGGAGACCGTACACGGCTATTCGCCTTGGCTGTTGGAGAAAAAGCACAATCCATCCCAGACATCCATCATTGTAGATTAAAATTGAATAGCTACAAATCCATTATTGAAAGCTGTTGACCTGTGCTTTAAACTGACATATATATTAAAAATCTAATATAAAATATATTAACAATTTTTGATCGCATCAGATTATTCTTATCTTTTTCTTTATAAATCTCATATATAAAAAGGAATGGACAGTTGTATGTATAAATGTTAAATGCATAAATATTCTCAATCATTTTTGATTCATTCTGATGTAGATGACGATGAAAATTAAGTGACGACGATGAAAATAAAAATTTGACATGACAATCGTAATTTAAAGAGTTATGTTTAATCATAGTTTTTGTGTGTAGTGACATATAATATAATCATCCACTGTCATTTTTCAGTGGGCTTTCATATTTTCGTAAAAATCTTTAAACGTTACGATTGAAGACAAGTGCATGAAACGTTTTTCAATTGAGGCTGACGGACCAATGTTGCTGACCAACTTGAGAGAATAGCATGGAGATTTGCATTTATATATATTGCCAATATTTATCTGATCTTGATTTCACTCTAACAATAACATTTTCAGCAAATTAGGGTTAAAGCTTTTTTCTGTAAGGTTTTTGTAGCACCATTTACGAAATATTGTGTCTATATGCAGGTATTAAAGGTCATATGATATTTCACAAATGATTCCATGCTAATATGGGTACATAACAAATAGAGAAGTCAGGCAAAAAAAATTTTTTTCATTGCCTATTAAGATAGCTGTAGGAACATCCCGAAGTAGTACTAAGGTTATCTGGGACGATGAAGGATAGAACGATCTGCTAGATAATATCTTTTATTACTTATTAAATAAAAAGGTATTTCTGTGTCACAATACATTTATTTAAGAAAAGACAATTGTTTGAACACATTTGACATTAACAGTTCAAAAAAATCTTCAGAATATGTAAAATGTGTAGCAGTCTAAAATACAAATATTTATAAAATTTTATGCACTTTGGAAAAGAAATTTTTGAAAAAATATACTTTGATGGAACAAATGTTTTTTTCAATCAAAGTACATTCTTTCAAAATCTTCTATACTAAATTGCATAAAATTTTAAAAATATATAGACTCTTACACATTTTATTATCAACATATCCTAAAGTTTTTTTGAATTATTAAGGTCACTTACGCAAAAAAGATTTTTTTAATCATTTAAATACGTTGTTGCGTATAAACATTTTTTGTTTAATAAGTAATAAGTAACGCTACACGTAAGTGTGTAAATATATCTAACGATTATCTAGAAAACATTATTACTCAAACGTGAGTACCTAATTTGAAACTCAACATGCTCAAAATTGAATGTCTCCTGTGCTCAAAAATGAGTACGCGTGGGTTTAAAATAGTCTCAAATTTGAAACTCAACATACTCAAAATTGAATGTCTCCTGTGCTCAAAAATGAGTACGTGTGGGCTTAAAATGGTCTAAAATTTGAAACTAAACTTACTAAAAATTTATCCCTTTGTGGTACTCAAAAATAAGTATATGCGTTTTTCAAAATTGAGACACTTCTACTCGGAGCTATTATGAACCTGGAATGTACTCAAAATTGAGTACTTTCTACTCATTTTTGAGAACCCATTGTTAACAGCGTAAAACGCGGTAAAGCGTCAGACAATCATAATAAAGAATCAGAAATGTGACTATATCAAGGAAACAAGTGTTTATATGTTCATAACTGGCTCTGAGATTAGAAATTATATACCATAAAAATCCGTATAACATTACTTCGTTTTCAAAATACATCAGTAGAAAGTTAAACTAGCACGAAAAATTACAATTCCGTTATTTAAAAATTTAATAATATTAAACCATACACCTCCAAAAATTTCTATTAACGAACCTAAAATAAAATTCCGCAAATGGCCATATTTGTAACGACACATTTTGGACTGACATTAGGGCGTCGGCGAATTGCAAGTGAAAATAAGTTCGCTTCGTTGAGGGAAATCCTCACTGGAAATCTATTCTTGTGTTACTAATGACGTTAATTTTCTGGCAATTTACCTTCATCATTTCTGACACATTTTTACTGTTTATTACGATTGGCTTTGACAAGTAGTAAAAGGAATGAATTCAGGTCAAAGAAAAGTAGTTCGAAATAGAATCTCTAATTGCAATTTGTCGAAGACGCCTCTTTAGTTCTTGTTGAAGTCAAATTTCGATCTGTTGCTTAAGGCTATGTAGCGAAGAAATAATTTTTTCAATTATCTCCTGCTTTATTTGCATACACTAATGTCAATTTATGTGCCTTTAATTGCAGCTAGGGTCTAAAACAAATTCCGAATTGTTTGTACGTTGGACATTTTCAAGTTAAAAATTATATGTACATAAATATCTTGTAAGAATTAAAGTTCTAAATTTATTTTAAAAAAATGACTCACAGTTCTATTTAAGATTGAAATGGCTTTAACTGAAATTGAACTTATAAAAATCTTTATGAATTCCGTGCCATTTTCTCACATTCTTATGTTAATTATCTCTAAACTTCATCAAGTTAAAAATAAGGGTTAATCATTTTCAACTGTTTTAAATGTAATTAAATGTTTAACTTTGTTTTCCATAGCATAATACTAATATTTTTTTCTATTTCAGCATAGTATTACAGCGCACGTCGTTAATTTGTAGGCCAACTTAAATTTTAAATTACTCCAGCCTGAAATTTCGATTTTCTTCTAAATGTCGGAGCCACATTCGTGTTTAATCTCCAGAGGAAACATAAAACTTAAATCGTAGGTATTATTTCTGTTTATTTTTTAATTATATATTACAATATTGGAACAGTTTTAGAGGAGCAGGATTAAGAGAAATTACAGTAAAATAAAACCATCCATATAATATAATGTATAATTAATAACGTAATAAATTGCCTGGCAAATTAAAATGTAGAACAAATACAGCCATAAGCGTAGAGTTATATCGGCCGTAGGGGGTCGACCGCCCTACTAATCCATTAATTTTTTTAAAAAATTCAATTTTCTTTTACGAGAACGCTTTTGATGCTTTGTCATATAAGAAATAATTTTTAAATGTTATCAGATTTCCTAGTGCGGGGAACAGACAATAAAAAAATAATATGAGATAAGCACATTTCAAGTGTGTAATTAATTGCTAATTTCAAATGTTGTTTTATTATTAATAGAAATGTTTGCCAAATGGTGAGATTGACCAAAAAAATGCACTTATTTAGGATTTAGCAAATTTTTCGGGCATAGGAGTAATGCCTAAAAAATTCAAAGTTAATAATTATAAATGGTTATAATAAAAATTTATTTTGCAATATAGTATGTGTCCGAGGGCGTAAGTTTGAACCAACAACTTTTCCTTCAAAATTTGTTTTCCTAAATGAAATTTATCTTTCAATTTATTGTATATTAAATTGAGAATTTTAGGATTTCTTCAAATTTTACACAAGTTTCACGATGTCAAAACCTGGGCAAAAAAATAGCCATTGGTTTTATGTACTGTATATACGCATTTATAATCCCACCCATGCATAAGCCAATATAACTTCACTGAGTCCTACAATGTCCCATTTGATCTTGTCAAGTTCTTCTTCCAATTCCTGAAGTTTTGCTTCAGAAGCAAGGGATCGTCCATTAAACGTAGCCAAGGTCAATAACAAACGGCAGCCTGGGCCATTCCAGTGATTCTTAGCACCCCCTGCTTTCATGCCACACTGACCGCTGCCTTGATCAGGAGCACTCCAGCACCTGGAGACTAGGGGCCATGGTTTCTGGTGTGTCAACATAATGGAGGAATTAGCCATAATTTCACCACGCTGGCTAGACGGGTTGGTGAATTAGCCCTCCCCTTCCGCCTTTCTATCCGTGCAGCAAATATTAATTTGCCACATAAATAGAAAGCTCAGCCTGCACCACTTGAAGGCGGGGTAGGACACTAGGTTACTGGCCTGGCCGGTTCCACACATCGTCACATACG
>QLNU02014802.1:13577681-13590100 GCA_006491805.2 Dysdera silvatica
GAACATAACTTAAGGAGAACTTATAGATGAACTAACTTAAGGACAACTTATAGACGAACTAACTTATGGACAACTTATAGACGAACTAACTTAAGGACAACTTACAAACGAACCAACTTAAGGACAACTTATAGATGAACTAACTTAAGGACAACTTATAGATGAACTATCTAAGGACAACGTATAGACGAACTAACTGAAGGACAACTTATAGACTTTACGAACTATTATAAAATAGTAAGTACAGTTCAGCGTCGAGGCGGTTTCTCTAGTTTTTAGTATCCGCATGAAAAATCCAGATTTGAATAAATAAGTGGTGACAAATAGAAGAAGAGACAATGACTTTTTCTTTATTGGCCAATGGTTTAAATTCGTTTTTTAAACTTAACCTGTTACTTAGTCCGTTAGGTCAGTTAGACCTCCAAAGATCATCTTTCGACAACCCGTCTGTTTTCAGCCAGAATGAATGAATTAAATCACCTTAATATTTCTATTACCGCTTATTTTTTAAAATATATAAAATCTCACTTTTGTTTCAAGGAAAACATCCAGAAAGAACATTCGTAAATTTTATGTTAAAGCCTTGGTTAGAAGGTTTTATTTGAATCAAAACAAAGCGCAGTCTTGCAGACCGCATGTCCCAAATCACGAGTAAATGTCATCTCCTTAGGCATGGGTCCACCACGCTTCTCAACAAGAGATCTTTTGGAGGACAATGTTCAAAGCGGAGTCTAACCTAATGTTCGTGAAGCGTCCATAATCTGTTGATGCTCGGAGCGTTGGTTCCGAAATAACAGCGCATGGATTTTGTACGGCTGCAAGGCTCTGCGGGCTTGCTTGGATGTATTATTAGGCAGTTCAAGACTTCGAATGGCGGCTTGCCAGTATGTCGCCAATGGAAATTATTCGTATAGAAATAATTACTTCTCATCTTATTTAATATATTTATTTAAAGCACTTTGCTTCAATATTAGCGTACTGCTAACTTGATACGAATCTTGGTTACAATGGCAACGTAATAGTGAGAGGAATATTAATTTAGAGGTTGGCCATTTTGACGTCTGGCCTCCCTGAAAGCTCCGACGCTTCTTCACCTTTTTTTTTCCGCAAGAAGCCTCGTTACGTCACATCCAACGGCTACATACAGATTTGGCGCGAACTGTCGGCCAATTAGAGAATTTTGTGATTAACGTATATTTTTTTTCCGCGCGTGTATGCCCTTAACTTGAGGAAGAATGGCAGTCCGTAATGGCGGTATTTGAAATGCTAAAAATTGATAGACGCGGCCGGACAGATTTATCGACCAATCATACACCGTTATTTCGGAACCAAAATAACGGCGCATGGATTTATGGGCCAATCATACACCGTTATTTCGGAACCAAAATAACGACGCATGGATTTATCGACCAGTCATACGCCGTTAGATTTATTTTGTGCGGCCGTTGAAGAATACGTCTCGACGGAATCACTCGGACATTGCAAGTGCTCGGAAAGTTATCATATCCGTCCTCTGGTACTTCAGACTGACGTTTAAAAATGTGAAATTAAGGTGATAATGTTTGTTTTATGCGTTTGTGATGTGATACAAACTGGGATTCCTTAACAATCACTATAACCATTTAATTTTTAATGGAAACAGACCAAAATTTGTGAAAGGACCTAATTCCTAATGCTTTTAAGAACACGTTTTGGGAACCCTCAATTCAATTAAATGGACAGACAAATAGGATACTCAAAACGATAATGCTGATAAGCATATATATATTTTGGATTGGAACTATGATGACATTGATGGATAGAAATTACACAATGATGATAATATATAGATAGAAATTCAATACAATGATGATAATATGATAGAAATTACCACAATGATGATAATATAGATAGAAATTACTACAATGATGATAATATGGATAGAAATTACTACAATGATGATAATATGGATAGAAATTACTACAATGATGATAATATGGATGAAATTACTACAATGATGATAATATGGATAGAAATTAATACAATGATGATAATATGGATAGAAATTACTACAATGACAGATAATATGGATAGAAATTACTACAATGATGATATTATGATAGAAATTACTACAATGATGATAATATGGATAGAAATTACTACAATGATGATAATATGGATAGAAATTAATACAATTATGATAATATGGATAGAAATTACTACAACGATGATATGGATAAATGCTACTAAGACGATGATATGGATAAATATTACTGCTATTCAGAGCCGTTCCTAGCTGGGGAGCAAAAGGTGTCCGCGCACCGGAACGGCCAAACCCAGGTACGGCCGAAAAACATTTATTATATCATTGCATTTTCTTTGAAATCTTTCGATCAAAGCTGATAAAGAAGACATTGTTTCGTTCCATAAACATAAAAAAAAAATTCTTTTGCATAATAATTCTTTAAAAACATATATAAATTAGTGGAAAATTTCTAAGTGGGTAATAAATATCACATGCTCAGGTACGGCATCTCAGGTACAACAGCTGAGACTACGAAAATAAATTATTGGATAGTATGCGAGGGCATTTGTTAACATATTGAATTAAATAACCATGTAAATATATAACCTCCACAAGCAAGGAATTAAGAATATAAGATATTCCTTTCTGTTTTGTTTTTGTCACTTTCAAAATAATTTTTCTTGCTTTGTAAAGGACGACAGTAGCTGCTGTGTTGCCTACGCCTAGAGTTAGCGATTTACTTAATCCGCCACTGATGTATATACAGATATAGAAGGAAACATCGCATATTTAATTCTTAATGAATCATATTTAAACACTCACGACGGCAATAATGTTTTTCCACCAGGCCGGCTAACAATCAAAAATGACCATGTTATTCCTGCTCTTACCCATTGTTTCCTTTCGGACGGTATGTCATTTCATTCCATAAAACCAAAGTTCCTTTTTTAGCCGTAAATTCAAAAATAAATAAATAAATTTCCCACGCCATACTCCATCTAGTATAGTGAATTCATCTCGTATACTATTATTCTAGTATACTTTATCTAGTATAGCGACCCGTAGACGTCGGTCGCCAATCAATCAAGAGGTCCTGATAACAAGTACCGTTCATTGTGTTCTACACCTTCCTGTTGTCTACATTTTCACGTTTTTTTTTGCAATTTCATCCGTCTGAGAGACCCTGGATTGCAAAAAATAGAAAGCATTTTTCCTCACATAACACATATTTTCTCACATTTTTATGAAGGATATATCATTTTCAAATACATTTTTAAAATAACGTAAAATCAATTTTTTAAGTGCTCTTTCCTCTATAATATTTCATTCTTCATACTAATTAAATGCAAAGAGTATTTCGCTTTTCGCCTGTGACAGCTCTTAAACGCTTTTTCCATTTTATTCAACCTGTAACTTCATTTCGTAAGACTATACTCCCATTTTAGGCTGAAAAAAACACAATAACGGGGATCGTATTTATGACCTTGCGTTGTGACCTGATGACATCACTCGCTTATCAGCCACGAGATCCTGAGTTCGAATCTTCTTCACGCAGATGCCATTATTACCATTTTGTCAAATGAAACCTGTTTGACAAGCTTTACCTTGCATAAAACAGAGGAAATTTTTCCGTCATTTTTCCATCATGCATTTCTAAGACGGATATGATATTGTTAAATCAATTTTAAAGTTACACTAAATCGCATTTTTATATGCACTAACTTTATTACTTTAATTATTACTTGAGTTATTGCTCTAACATCTTCATACTTTATGTTATTGCAAATAAGAGGTTTTCTCATTAGGCCCATAACTGTTTATGATGAAGCAGCAAAAGTTGTAACCGCACATGGACTGCTAAATCTAGGGACGGCCGTAGAACTTTTATTATACTATTGTATTATTTTTGAAATGTTTGGATTAAAAACAGTAAGGAGAACCTTGTATCTTTTTACGAAAACAAAAATTAAAAAAAAACTTTTTTATTTGCATGAAAATTCTTCCAATGTATGTGCGTATTAATGGGGGATTTCAAACAGGGACAAAATGGGGGAAATGGGGATTTCAAACAAGGCGCGTGCTTAGTGTGGGTGCAGACATGCAACAGAAAATCGTAGCAGAACATCATCGTGTAACATTCCGTGTTACGTGACTATGTTACTGGGCGAATATTGTCGCTATCATTAGTGGGTAACATCACTGCGTGTCATCAGTTTATGCCGCAATCCAGTCTACACTGATAAAAACGCTGCTTTTCGCAAATAGGTCTAAATACACGAACGTGGGGTGCAAAGCATCTCGGTGGCATTCCTTTGATGCAATGGAGAAAGAAGCACCAGCTTTTGGCAGAAAATCTCTAAAATCTCCGACAATGTTCTTAAAATATGGGTTGGTTGCCAAACTCACCTGAAACAAAATAATTTTTAGAGTAACACTATTTGATGAAAAGAGTGTCAGCTACGATCTTATTTTGTCAAATTTACAATGAAAATGACATCATTAATTTAATTAAATAATAAAAAGCAATGTCGATAGCACGGGTGTATTCAGAGGATTCAAATCTTTCGTTAATCGCCCTAAGGTAAGGTTTATAACAAGCGATATTTATGAGAAATTCTTTAAACCTCACCAGAATCTCAATTTCTAACTACATCTGCAATTTCTAGTTCATCTTTTTCTTCCGAAATTTAGTGATGATCCTACGGACCACTTGAAAAGCTATCGCGGACCACTTGATAAGTCTCCGCGGACCACTTGTTAAGCCGCCGCGGACGACCAGCGGTCCACAGACCGCACTTTGAGAAACACTGCTGTATAATTATAAATATAACACAATAAAACTAAATCATTGAAAATTTAAATAAAAGTACTTACCGAAAAAAACTGCGCATTAACTCGCGTCCGTCTCTTGGACCGAAAGACAACAAAAACAGATATAGATGTGTCGGAGACCATTGATTAGAAGGTTCTGAAATGTAGCTAAAGACTCGCCAGGTAGCTACCGAGCTTTTAAGCACTTTAGCACCATTTATTGTAAGAAAAGTAAACGGAAGTTTGCCTTGTTGTTCTGGCAGACTAAGGCGCGAGTATAAAAAGGTTAACACTGGAAAGATAAACGCGTCCCTCCACACTTGAATCATGAACGTTCATCAACATTTGAAGCATAAACGTCCCTCAATACTTGAAGCATAAACATCCCTCAGCACTTGAAATATAAACGTCTCTACATACTTTAAACATGAGTAAAAGAACCAGATGTAGGAGAATCTGATAAAAACCTATATACTAGTAGATAAATTTGACATTACAAATAACAATCAATTTTTTACAAAACGGATCTTTCGATGCGAAGAAGAGAGTTTTTTTCCGAAAATGTTTGAAGAATTCCTTTAAAAACACGATGAGTTAGTAATCATTATTTTGAAAAAAATTAAAAAATCTTTAATAAGGCCAAAGTCTTAAAACAACTAATAAAGTCTCATTTGATATTTTTTTATCTTACCAAGAAGAAAAGCAATTTTACATCATTCAAATTTTTCAAATTTATTCTACCACAAAATTAAGGGAAATTTTTTTCGGTTGATTAAACCACATTGTTTTTAAAGCTCTTCGAAACCACCTGAGTTTTTTATGGTAATTCTTAAAATTTCGTTGATTAAAGATTTTCCTCTTCAGATTTTTCTTTCCTTAATGCTATTTAGTCCAAAATATTTTACTTCGAAAGAAACTTAGCAATAATTTATGCATATTTTTAAGGCGGCGCAAAAAATAAACAACTTTGAACGATCAAAATTGTATTTTAAAGGAAACGCCAGAAGGCCAGCATTAATATTTGCTAAAAGCCCGCGAACTAAAGGAGGTATAATTCTTTTTAAATGGCTTCCCTCACCTCGGCTTGTTAGGCTTCAATAATCTACACGTCGCGGGAGAGTTTTTATGCCAGAAACCTTAAATTTTAAACGCTGCCATGTTTTAAATCTTATTAATAAATGAATAACTCATTAAAATAAATGGTTTTATATAATTCAGTATAAAATTCCCCAGCTTTAGGCAACAGATCATTTTTCGTTTGGCGTGAATCTTTAAACCTTCTCCATAAGGCAAAAATCCATTTTGAGAAAGTTTCCTGCCAATTGCTTGAAAAATCGTTTTCTATAGATAAAAAAATAAATGTAGCTTTCAATTGTTTTGATTTTCTAGTGGTTATATTTCCAGAACATTAAAATGTTTTACTTAATAATTTTCCCACGTATAAGCAGCTCAAACTGGAGCTTTTTGTTATAGGAGAAAAAGAAGCATCGTCCACAACCTAAATTCGAAGTAGGGTCTCTCCATTGAGCCCGGAGCGCCTTGAACGCTGGGATATCGAAGACAGGAACAACGCTCCCTTTCTCAGTATATAAGGTTGTAAGATATTATTACCTTTCTCAGGGATAACACAGTTGCTACATAGTGGGTCAACACACAAAACCCACCAGGGCTAGTTTTTTGTGAGTTTTCGTGGAGGAATTTATTATACTTAATAATTTTCGACACCCACGTATAAGCAGCTCAAGCTAGAGCTTCTTAGGTATAGGATCAAATGAGACGCCGTCCCCTCCCTATAATCGAACTAGGGTCACACTGTCGACCCCGGAGTGCCTTGACCGCTAGACCAACGAGGATAGGAACAATGCTCTCTTTCTCCGTATATAAGGATGTAAGATATTATTACCCTTCAGGGGATAACATAATTGTGTTATCCCTGAGAAGGATAATAATATCTTACATTATCTATAAGCCGGGGACAGCGTCTCCTTTTTTCCTATATCTAAAAAAGCTCTAGTTTAAGCTGCTTATACGTGGGTGTTGAAAATTATTAAGTCTAATAAATTCCCCAAAAAATCACAAAAAACTCGCTCCGACTTCGAATGTTAACTACTATGTGGCAACTGTATTATCCCTACGAAGGGTAATAATATCTTACGTTAAAATGTTTTCTGATCATATCCATATGGATTTTCAACGTGGAAGGCGTAACATGTTTGTGGGTTACATCGCAAGGACAACTGAAGTCCCGTTGTGCCGGGAGAAAGGGTTTTCCTAGGAACCCTATCATTTTTGCCTAGGAAACTGAATTTCGGACCATAGTATCAGGGGAAAAAGTCACGCATTCTACCGTACCACTGGCATCGAACGTGGGGTAACCCCACGATAGGCATGTTGGATTATTTAAATCCTAATTAACTGTTCTTGAAGTACGTTAAAACAAACAAGTAATTAGGTAAGGTAGTAAACACTTACTTTTTTTTATCCGGTTATCCTCGAATAGTGCGAGTTATTCTTCTTTAGAGTTTCGCTTATTAAATTGAGACGATGAGCATATGAACTAGCAACGATATTTAAAATACATTTAATATTATCTTGAATACGTTTTGAGGTTAATTTCTGCTATAAATGGAAGTAGGAAAAAGACACGTTAATACTAAGAAGCTTTAAGAACGACTGACGGACAACAGTACAATGAATTGGAGAGAGAGTTTTAGGGTTGCACGGATTGGCTTAGTTTTCCGATGTACGGTGATAGTCACATATTTCCAACAAGGCATGACTGCGTTACTCACAGTAAACGTAGCGATAGGATGAACAAGGAGCAGAATTTTTCTGCGCCTACTAGGAGCTGAACCCACATCATCTTGATTGTCGGTCAAGTGCTTTATCCATTAAGCTATTGACGACGAACATTCTTCCTCATATGAGAGTTTATAAGTCACTGCACCATTCTTCGCGAACTTGTCTGTAGTGAAAAACTATGCGCTCTCAGAAGGGAGAAAGATCGTCGCCTGTAGCATAAAACACTTGATCGGCAATCAAGAATATGTGGGTTTAATCAGCTGAGACGCGGGGTTGATTTTGGATCCAGGAGGCCTGGCACAGACTGATTTTTGTCGCCTCTCTCACCTGGCGAAAACAGGAGATTTTCACAGATGCACAGTGAGCCATATACCCTATAACAGTGGCCAAAAGTCTCTGAAAGAATTTCTCTAAAGATGTCTCTTTTCAGAGTGGATTTTCTTCTATTGTTGGGGAGATGTCAAATATCACGTAAGCACTTTTGAGGAGTGCTGTTGTGCTTATTTTCCTATGTTAGCTAATGTTAATTTTTGCTTACCGGGAGGGGGGGTTGAAATGGCCAAAATATTGCTTACGTAATACTTGCACTCTACCTTGGGTCCATTAAAAAAATTTTAACTTGACTTCAGCTTGGTGCCCTTATGCGAATGGCTCAACGGGCGGCCGCCCGAGTCGCCTACTCCTTAAGCCGCCCCTGGATTTAGTTCTTCCCTGAAACAGCCAAATCATTCTTGTTGTGAATATTTGATTATCTAATAGAATCACATCATTGACTATGATGAAAATTACTCGAAGTACATAATGATAGGAATTACTGCAATGGCAGTTCACTATAAATAAGATAATATGGCGAGAAGAACATAGCTGATATCAGAAAATCAATAATCTGTTTATGAATTTCAATTTCACGTCCCCAGGAGGTATGTTCGTAAGAAGAATTAATCAAGAAAATTGACCGTGACAGTCAAGTTTTCGTTCCAAAGAACACGTGGAGGGATGTCAAATTTAATTTCCTTGGAGCTGCTTATAATAGATAATACAGAGTTCTGCAAAAATGCGAAATCTTGGTTTTAGCCAATCACCGCCAGCAATGAAATACTTTTAGTAAGTGGTTGTGATTTGATAAAGTGAACCCAATTTGATCTCAATAAGATTAAAATTAGACGCCCTACACTTTTCAGGTTCGTACAGTAACTTGTGTTTATTAGCGGAGAAATTAAAACATGTCATGGCATATTTTGTTTTCAAGAGAAAACTGTTCTTTTCGGGATTCTTCTGGAAAATTAAATGTCTAAAAAATAATGTCTCATCCAATTTACATAAACTTATAAATTTAGGTAATGATACTTGCTTTCCCATGTGAGAAAATCGGCCAGGAAAACGTAATTTCAATCCAAGGTATATAGGACTTAAAAATTTCAATAAATAATTTCTAAGAATGTATGTTATTATCAGTGATCGAGGCATGCGCATTTCAGTGAAATTAGGTATCAATATTTTCCTCAAATGTTGCATCTCCTGATTTAATATTTTTTTGTGAAAAAAAACCAGTTCCTTGAAAAATCCCTTTAAGCGTTTCTGAAAACAAATAAAGCATTATTTTTTCATAGATGTAATATTTCTTTGTCGCAATGGAATTTAATTCCGATTTCATTTGACGTGAATAGCGTTTCAATAAACAAAAGTTAACTTTTTTGGGAAATGCTATCGGGAAATAAGTTCTCTGATATTCACGTAGAAATTTGAAATTTAATAAATAAAATATTGCATACTGACATACGAAAATAAATCTAGGAAATAAGCTGAAAGAAAAAAATTCGACAATTTCTCCGACTTCTACATCAAAAGAGGGAAGCTATTTTAAATCAAATTTTAGGTTTTTGCTCATTATTTATAAATAGTTTTTTATTTCCCATTTTCGCATTATTTAAAAGTAAAAATTTATTCATAACACGCTAATATTTCATTTGAAACTTCAATGTTAAAACTATAAGTTTCATTGAATTATATTAAATAAAACCAAAAAATATATTTTATTGATTTTATCCTTAAATGAAATATCATCAATAACATCTCTTTGAAAGTGTGTTTTCCTTTCCAAAATTGGGAAACAAAACAAGCAAGGTGTTTAGAATATACAGAAATGATGTTTAAATCTTTACTTTAATTACGTTATTTAAATTTCCAACAATCCATCGATTAATTTAAAAGACAAAAACTAAGAGTATCGTTTCTTAACAATATCCCTTAAGATAGTTTAAAAAACAGCTGAACTCAAATAAGCTTAAATATCTTAATAGAATATTTTAAAAATAATTTTATAAATTTTTTCTCCTTTAAATTCCTATTTTTTTTTCTTTTTCCGTTAAATTGAGGCAAATAACTACATCCGCTAATACCACAGATTGAAGAGAAAGATACATTTTCCTTTAAATTTGAATTTAATTAAATTGACAATAAATAAAGAATGAATATCCCTCTAAAACTCTTACAATCCATCTATAGATAGGGAGAAATTTCAGATACATGAAATTAATTAGCGTTAATACTTTTTCACAACAATAACAATACCTTCAACAGGGGTGACTTTATCTCATTTTCACCTTTTTGTTTTCTTTAAAACCCTAAAATTGGATGAAATTTCTATTTTAAAAAAATATGTATTTCTTCCATATTCTAAAGTATTTGGCAGACAATTTTATGTGCACTTTTGAAAAATTTTGAAAATTTAGAAGTGCAACAATTTTTTTTAAAAAAAATCATATGAGACAAAAATCACCCCGATTTATGGTGACTTTGTGCCATGTCTCAAAAATCATTTAATATGCCTTCGCAGAAAGCCTGGATACAATGCCTTTCTCATAATCATGACCGGGGAGAGTAGTTACCGGCCCCTACGTAATTTGGCAGATTCGGGAAAAATATTACTCATCATCTTTCTACATAATGTAGAAGCAAATTTTTCAAAGAAATTGATCACAAGTAAATTTCGCAGAAAAGGTATAGAAAACAACAACTGCGGTTACACCACCTTTAATTATCGAAAACTTTAAAATAAATATTTCATATTCCAGCCAATAATTATACCTACAAAAATCAGGTTTTGCTAAAACATTTCGACAAAACATATAGGAGTTATCACAACTTACATATTTCCCCGTTTGGTGGGACAAAGCCTCCCCGTTTGGCGGTACGGAATGTTTTTAAATGTCCTTACTGCATTTGTATGTGAACAACGATTTTATATATTAGATTCCGGCAGACATTTAATTTTAGAAGTTACTGTTAGTTTTCTTGAAAGGTATGTGTGAGACCTTAATTATCCAAATATTTCTTAACTAAAATTCGGGCTAACCAAAACGATATATATTGTATTTTTTTTTTTTTAATAGAAACTTTTTCCTTGTTTTCAGCAAAATCGCTCTTATTTATTTTCTAATGTATTTGGGCCTCAGAATTAGAATCGATTCAAAAAATAGCTTTGGACAAAAACAAAAAATATGAAATCATTTAATAATCAGTTAATACCTTTATTAACACATATTTATACTTTATTTTCTTTGTTTTTAACTACTGGTAAAGTGGTCTAGAAATATTTAAACATGTTCTTGCATAAATATTATAGTTTCTTTTTACCTCTCTGTTGAAAATTTAATTTTTGGACTATCGGAATATTCGCTTATCCGAAACAGGGCTCGCCATCTTTAGTCTCGGATAATCGGGGCTACATTGTACACTCTCAATGTATTGTTTCGATCCAATGGATACAACCGGACCGTGAATTATTTACTGCGTTAATGTTGGACCAGTCATTGCTAAAACAGCCAAATTCGCTCTAATGGTTAGACTGCTCTTCAATTCGCTGCCATATCTGTCCCCAATTGAACGTGTCAAGGGTGGGTTTGAAGAGCTATAGACATTAAATTCGATGCCTGTTTCAGAGATTAAAATATTAAGACTAATACAGAGGTCTCCTTATGAAAGATGTACCATGAATCTGAAACTTGGGTCTCTATGACCTACTGATCGATGATGGTGTATAAACTCGAATGAATCATAATCGGGACCAATAATATAGTAAAATCTCTATAACCGACACTATCGAATAGTGGACACCTCCCAGAAATTAACAGATTCTCATGTCCGGAAATGTCAGCTATTCAGATTTTTTACTGTGACGACATAATAGCTCTCAAAACATTGTTTTTTCTGAAAAAAAATTTTTTCATAAGATGTGCAAAATTCACACCTTTAGCATTACGTTGAAATATCAACATGAGCAAAAATCTTTAAGTGATTCCTTTTTGTCAGTAATTATAAATTTTAGATTTGTTTTAATTTTGGCATAGGGTTGAAGAACATGGCGTTTTAACAGTGGTAAAATGTATAAATCTTAGATGGTATTTGCTTAGATCTTTTATGAAGGTCTTAGGACACCTTGTGGGTAAAATGGAACAGAAAATAATGTACAAAATGTAATTTCTATGCTCTGTAGGCTCGGGCCCAGAAGACATAAAGGACGATGCCAGATGTCTATGGGATTTTGCCTACGGCGTTCCACAACAAATCAGACGCCATTCGACGCGTCTCACTGAGTAGATAAAATGTGTCAATGCAATGGGCGCAAAGCTGTCAGATCATGAAGTAACGAGTTATAGGTCATAGAAGGTCACCCTATGAGGAGGATTTCAGGAGATTGGTTAATTTGGTAGAAGCCGGCCATCGAGAAGTTGTCCCTCTTTCTTAGTGACCTCTAACTAGTGACTGCATGATCTGACAGCTTTGCGCCCATTGACATTTT
>QLNU02014802.1:13590200-13602864 GCA_006491805.2 Dysdera silvatica
TGCAAAAATCCGTTCATTAAAATTTTCCATTCAGATTTCGGATTCATTAATGGCATTTCGTTCAAGATACCGCACTTTGAAAAACCCTTAATTGCAGTTCAGGTATGTTTATAAAGTGATGTAAAACAAGTGAATATTCTGTGCTTCAAATTATAGCTCGGAAAAGCTGGAGCGAGTTAATATTTACATACAACGTTTAATGTAAAAGAGGGATAATTATTCCTAAATGTTTAAGTGCACCCTGGTTTAATAGATTTCAATAATCTGTTCTTCGTTGAAGGCTATTTAAAAGACAAAACATCCAAATTTAGACTTTAAAAAATAATGTGTTGGTATATCATATTGGTAAACATACAGTCAGCTTACTAAGTATAGTGGTTTTGGATAGCATAATGTGGTGTTTCTCACTGAGCCCGTGTTTCATACCATCTGTATAGAAAATGGCAGTCAGAATGGGACGAGCAAGTTTTAATAAGCTTCACCTCATTAAACCTCATATTAAGGTGTAGCAGTCTAGCTGTAGGAGTGACCGTCGTAGAGAGGTTACTCTGGCTAGACTTCGCATCGGGCACACAGGCTTCTCTCATCATCTCTTAAAGGGAGAAGATGCCCCGATGTGTGCCACATGTGGTGAACCATTAAATGTTTTACATATTTTATGTACTTACCCCAATTTTAACCAGCATCTATTACTAACTTTTAACCAAAATAATTTTAGTCTTCGCGATATTTTATGTGATTCCTTTAACCATGAAATCATTTCTAACTCTTTATCTAATATTGGCTATTGCCATCTCATATGTGTTTTTTGTTTTGTTTCGTTTGTTACGTTTGTCAAGTTTTTTTTAACACATTTTAATCTCTTTGACTTTAATTTACTTTTATATTAAACATGTGTGCACGTTCTTACCTTGTTTGGAGCATACTGACCCTTGCTATCCTTGCGCCATAAAATACAACCAACCAACCATCAACCACCGAGCCGCAGCCCGGTACCCAGCCCTAGCCGAGCCGCTAGAAATACTCCTGGGCTTTTGCAGTTTAGTTTTCTAAACTTTTTTATGAATAAATATTTTATCGTGGGAATATTTTGAGGAGAAAAAAAGTCGTCAATGTATCGGAAAGTTCAGACACAGAACGCTTGAATAATACTTTTGCAGGAACTGTCAATGACAAAGTCGTGTTTTTTTTTTTAAATATGTGAGTATTCATAAATAATTGACAGTTTTAAGACATCAAAATCTTTTAGTATTCAAGCAAGGGTGTACCGCTTATTATGACCTGTCATAAAAAGAATTCGAAAACCGGTTACAATAATGTACGGTGAGTCCTCTTTTCTTTAAACTGAACGAAATATTAATAATAACTGTGTTACAAACGCCAGTAACTACTTCCCAGTCAGCAAGGGAGTGTATATTAATAAAAGGATTGAACTTATAACCATTATGATTATGCCATAATTAATTATTCATATTTATAGTTTAATGTGTGAACTTCTAAAAAATGAAAAATATTTGCGAGCATAATTATCGAGACAGGGTCTTCTTCTTATAAAAAGAAATTTTACCGAAACCTCGAATTCTGAAACAATAATTTACGTGATTTGATCTAACAAAGGTTAAGAAATGCTAATTTAGTGTTCCAGTTTCTAGCGCTAGACATAGCAAGCACGTTTAATAACTATTTTTCTTTTGAGATCCACTTTTGAAGAGTGTTTCTTAACAGATGTGCAAATTCTCTATAGAAAGGTTGATTGATGTAGATATAATTGTACGTTAATCAATCCCAATTGCATTATCCACTTTTGTTTGCAACAATATGAAAAAAATTCTTTTCAATTTGCCGAAGATGTCACCTTCAGTGGATAAGACGATTATGAAGGGTTAAGTCGCAAAGCTTAAGCTAGGGACAATTGATATTCTGTGTGACAATGGTATTATATTCAAGAACACAATGTTAGGGATTCTACTTCTTCCGTTATCGGGTGTGGGCAGAATGAAGAGAATTAAAGACACAATCTTGTATTCCACCTAGTTGGACGGGATCATCTGGAAAAATTGCATGTGGGGAAATCGCCGCATCGGACAACATGTGATCACTACTCCAAACTCGAGATTTCGCAAAAATCTTGTAAGGGTTTCTGGAAGAGGTTTTGAGGTACAAATGGCACGATTCACGATTTCTAAAGCCACAGATGTCTCAAAAAATTCCAGAAAAAGCCACTACAACTATTCATCATAATTTGATATAAATTTTTCGTAGAATTCCATTTCAGTTTGGGATTTTCCACGAAGACCTGTTTAAAAAGTTTATTTAAAACGAGCCCCGGTAGTAGATTTTCTGAAATCAGGGGAGGCCTACAGCTTTAGAAATTGTGTTATACAGCCACTTCAGAATTTCAACCTGGTCCTGACAACATTTCAACAAACTTCGTTATAGGAATGGTCTGCTTGTGTTATCCGCAGTGGAGATTTTCCCACTTGTGGTTTCCATAACATGTATTTTCCCGATGCGAGCCAAATGAATGAATTTAAACCACAGGATACATAAGCTTAGGATTTCCACTCTACCTTCACTTGCGTTCACTTGGCAGAGTGAGCAGTGGACTACGGAAATGACGTTTTCTTATATCTTACGTCAGGATCCAAATAACCTAATACAATACAAACTTTATTTAGACAGATAGGATACGCAATTCTAAATACAAGGTATGGTTTTTCCTTTTATATTAAATTTTACAAATTTATATCCGCCTAGGCGGCGCCGGGTGAAGGCTACTAAGTAAGACTGATAAAGCACATGCTGCCAGTAGAAGAGAGAAAAGGATGGTTAAAGTACTTCGACCTTCACAAAAACAGGATAAAATTATAATATCCCAACAGAAATGCAATGTATAAAAATAAAAACAGGTATAATTCTAAAAAATATTTGCGGATGTGTTTCCTAAAAAGAGGAATGGGATTACGTGCTTGTAATCTGTTAGGGAGAAAATCCCACATTTTTGGATACATAGTAGCCATTCCGAGGTGAGTTCCTGAAAAATCGTGCTTCGATTTGTTTAAATGTCTAGTAAGACAATCGTGATCAGGCAATTACTGGGATCAAAACAGGGCATTACTTTTTGCATTTTTAAACATAAAAATTGACATTTTTTATTGAAAAAATCTTTTCTAATGGCAATGTTAAAGAACGATATACAGAATCAGCAACTGAAAATGAAGGTTTGGAAGAAGGCGAGGGGGTGAAAGTTTCATTTTTGTAGAGGCGGATCCAAATAGGGATTTTTTGTAGGGGTGGGATTTAAAATGCACTAAGACCCACTTATAACGATTCCGCATTTAGCGAATTTCCGAATATAGCAAGGAAAATATGGATTTTGCTTGGTATAATGATTAAGCGCAATACAATTTAACATCCTTTAGAATTCCGGGGTCCCAAGAGAAGAATCTCTTATGACCCCGGATTTACCAAGCAAGTAAATAACAAATAGGAAATCAAACTTTTTTTTTTTGTAAAAATTCAGTCACTGTATTCAGTTAGTCGTTATAATCGGCACTCATTATAACCGTTTTCCACCGAGTTTTTATGGATTTGGGAAGGGAAATTTTCTTAATTCCCCTCCTCGTTGATCCGTCACTGTTTAAAGTGATATTATTCTTTCTGATTTCGTTTTACAACCCAAGATTAATGGAAAAATAGGATATATTTAAGAATATTATGGAATAGTATAGATTTAGTAGAATTGACGTTGTAAAGTTTGAAGTGGTTTTATTCTTTCCATGTTTAATTTCGTTTTACAATGCAAGATTAGTGGAAAAATAGGATATATTTAAGAATATTAGGGGATAGTATAGATTTAGTAGGATTGGCGCTGGCAAGTAAAGTTTGAAGTGGTGTTATTCTTTCTATGTTTAATTTTGTTTTACAACCCAAAATTAATGGAAAAATAGGATATATTTAAGAATATTACGGAATAGTATAGATTTAGTAGAATTGGCGTTGGAAAGTAAAGTTTAATTGATGTTATTCTTTCCATGTTTAATTTCGTTTTACAACCCAAGATTAATGGAAAAATAGGATATATTTTAGAATATTAGGGAATAGTATAGATTTAGTAGGATTGGCGTTGGCAAGTAATAGCTGATGCTTCTGATTGCTTACTTTGATAAAACCTATTTTAGAGCAAATATTATTGATATGGGTGCCTCATTTCAAGTTAGATTGCATTATAACACCTAAAAAGTTAGTATCCGTTGAAAATGAAACAGTGTCTCCATTTATGTTTTAACTGAATTGATTCAATTTAACTTTTTTTATTCCTTTATGAGCAGAAGGTATTTTAAGCTGTTTAATATTAAAAAGTTTGCTTTGAAATATATACCATGAAATGCCTAATTTCATTTTTATATACACTGTGATGGCAGCCATGTAATTTCCTGAGAAAGTATTATGTTGTCTTGTTATCAGATCTGAGACTCAACACTTGGCGTACAAACTGAAACTTGTATTTGCTTCATAATAGCTGGACGAAGAAACAAAACTAATCATTAACCGGGTTGAAATTTAACCAGAAATCTTCCGATTGCCATTCAAATGCTTGAATACTAAATCACGGAATAGTCAGTCGTTGCAGAACACTCTCCTTTTACGTACATTTAACAAATATAACATGAGTGGGGTTTTCGTATAAGTACAGAGTGGCCATAATATAACGTGAGGTGTTTAGAACCCGACAGGGAAAAATTTATTGGGCCAAATTTTACCAAGTTTTGTGTATATGCTGGTAAAACCATGAACGTTTGATTTTTTAACAAATTAAATACAGTTCAAAATTTTGACACCACAAGACAAATTCCAATGTCCATGTTTTCACTCTAGATTATATAAATTTTAGTACACTCAAATTAATTGGTGAATGTAAGAAAGGCTATATGTTTTCTTCGCATTTGTTTAACAAAATTGATGCGCTATGAAGAATAAACGTGATTGTGCTTTGCTGGTAAAATCCTGTTATCAAAAACAAGTTGTAGAACTAATAGCACACTTCGGAAATTTCTTAATTCTTTTAACCAAAAGGCCATGGTCCCAAGAATAGGTACACTAAATTTCGTTAAATTTAGCCCAATCGGCTTTCCTCTATCCGACTCCAAACACTCCACGTTAAGTTATGGCTATCCAACACTTCAATGTAAAGCAAAGAATGCTTCTAGATTAGACCCTAAATTTCTGGTTTTAGATGCAGTTTCTGGATTAGTTGCCCCCCAATAACCATCTTAGTTATTAAATGTGACCCCACGTCCTGATATGTACACAAAAAATAATCATTCATTAATGTACTCAGCCACTTGTCGGTCAAATTATCAGGAACAGAAATCTGATGATCGCGCTATCTGATACACCTCTGGGAATGCGTGATCGATTTTTCTTTCCTTTTTAAATTATTATGAACAGGAAATTAGTTCCAAACCTTAAAAATGAATTATAAACCTTGAAAATGGGGTTTTAAACCTCAAAACATGTAATGTCAGGATTGATACTAATTCAGTGATAGTGTTTGTTACCATGGTAATATTAACTTTAGGTTAGAAATTTTTATAATGAAATAGATTCTAAATCATAACGATACACTTGAAGAATATGGTAAAAGCTTCAAATCTGTTTGGTTAATCATAAGTAATTCTATAACTCACTAGTTAATTTTAGGCAATGGTTGCAAGAAATGAAATCTTGTGAGAATAAACCATAAAGTCTTAATATGTGCACATGGATGCAGTAGCATGTAAGGGGCGGTACTTTTCCTGTATACATAGCTGTATATGGGGCAGTAGCACGTATGAGCGACTTTTGGTATACATTAAAAAGAAAGTAGAATTTCTTTAACGAAAAAAAAAAGGAATGGTGTGATTATACTCAAAAATTTCCCGTCAGCGACTGTGGTTAAAATTAACGACTGTGGACTAAAATATGCTTGTTAACTCAATTGGTTCTCCAGATATAAATTTTTATTTTCGAGGAAATTATTTTGGGTCACTCTGTAGTTATTCATTAATTCATCAAGAAATACTTTTCCTGGTTAGAGTACCCGATTTAAAGAGGACACAAGTCTCATTAGACCATATAAGGCATATTGCGTGTAAAATACTGGCGAATACATGAAAAATAACAAGAACGGATACTAACGAACTTTTAGGCATAATGTGTTTTGCATATAATAAAATCTTCCTGCAACCAAAATCTATCTATACGATATTTACCCACGGACCAAGGGCGGACTGGGTCCTCTCAAAGGGCGCATACCTTGGATTTTCGGAGGGCGCGAGCCCTTGTCCATTCGAAGACACGGGTCCTATTGCCCATGAAGGCTCACCGATACGGGGCCGGTGAGCTGGCGGCCTAATCCGCCCCTGCCACGGACCTACGAGATATAGGATACATCAGGTGCAACATCGTCTACAATAACATATTATCTATAATGATATCTTTATCCCGCCCGTTAAATATTTATTTGAAATTACAATATCTTTTTGAAATAGAATAGTAATAATGATAATAAAAATAGACAAGGATATTGCTTTCCTGGAATTTTAATTTCCTAAAATATGAAACAATAAACTGCAAACTTGTTACATAGACGTGGGTAGCCTTGTTCGCATGCATTTGCGTACAAATATGTAAGTTGTACCTCCTCTGAGGAAACACTGCCTATTGATAATTTATCTAAGAATTTCATTCTGATTTAATTCTATCTTCGGGAGAACAAGCTCATGGTAAACTCCTTTAGATGTTTCCTTAAAGCAAATACACCGCTATTTGCATCAGTATAGAATCTCTCGTTTCAATGGAATTTACTCCCGATTTCATTTCTATGAATCGCTCTACGGTAAATAGTAACTAGCCTTTCGAATATTATTAAAAGGAGAAACGGAGTACATGTGGTCGTAAAAGCTTCTGGAATGTGGTAAATGAAATATCATACATAAAAATAACTTTAGAAAATGTCACTGAAAGAAATACTACATCTAATTCTTTGTCCGTTGCTTCAAAAGAATTTATTTTAAATTCAAATCAAAAGGGATATCCATTTACGAATCATTTGTAAATATTCATTTTTATTCAGATACACACGAAGAATATTTCATTACCCTTTTGGACATTTGCATTAGAAGTATTCATTGATTTTCATTGGAACAAACTGCTTTTTATCTTAAAATGCGTATGTAAATTAACTTTGACTCTTAATTGAGCCAATAACAACACTAGTATTTCAAGATGAAAGGGATTCTTATTCCAAAATTTAAAAAAAAATGTATATCACCTTATAATTAAAAGCTTTACTTCATTTAAATTTTCTGAATTCCAGAGGCGAATTTAAAAGAAACTAATTATAATTTTTGAATAGCTTTCCTTTGGATTAACTTAAGAAAATCAGTCGGTAGTCAATGTTAAATGTTTTCGTAGATTATTAGAAAAAATATTCTGGCATGATGCATGTCAGAGCCTTGCGTTCGCCACATCACGCCAAATGAACCTAAAACTAACCTTAAACGATCAGTTAATAATGTCATTACGTGTAGCGTCGTATATATATATAACTTTAAACGTTGTGTTCCATTTATTACTCCTTCACTGCTTTTCAACTTTACAGATCATGCAAGTTTGTAAGATTGGCGTTATGGGTAACGGCATTATTGCTATCATATAAGTTTGGCGTTGCGTGTAATGGCATTGACGTTGATCGGATAAGGTTGGCGTTATATATAATGTCATTGATGTTGATCGTGTAAGGTTGGCGTTACATGCGATGGCATTGATGTTGATGGTTGGCGTTACAGGTAATAGTATTGTTATTGATTACGTAAGGTTGGCGTTATAGGTAACGACATTGTTATTGATCGTGCAAGGTTAGTGTTATAGGTAACGGTATTGTTGTTGACCATGTAAGGTCCGGTAAAGGCGCTTTTATAATAATACAAGATGGCGACTGCCTAACAAAAGTTTCGCCTGACGGATGGAAATCACAAAGATGCGAAATGACATGGATAAAAAATAAACTAACAAATTATAATATTTAGAATAGAGTAGGGTTTTAAAATACATTGGCAATCAAACCGAAATTCTTGTCAAACAACCCCACGTTTATACGCTAAGTAGCAATTTTTTTAATATAAAAACTCCGTGACAGGAAAATAAAATTCGATTTTGTTGTCACTATTTTTAGCATAGACGAGGGGTACTCCTGCTTGCGTAATTTAACCAGTATTTTCCATAAATACTTTTTAGTGTACTTTTACATTTACTTTAATTCTCTGAATTGAAGAGAATTAATGAAAAATTTGAATTCAATTTGACAATAATGAAAATGGAGTGAAAAAAATACAACTCCTAATTCCCCAGCATCCGATGTATATCGAGTAAAGAAAATTATATGTGAATTTACTTTTCTTTAAATGAGAATACATAGAGAATTTCATCGTCATGATTGAACAGCAGAGAGAAAGAATCACTTGCCGCCTAAAAATAGTCTTCCCACATCGTTATTATTCTGTACAGCGTTATTTTGACATCATTGGTCAGAAGATATTTGCCCAATTTTAAAAACCATTAAATCATTATTTTAAGCATGCACCCACTGACTTTTTTCTTCTTTTTAGCAGTTATGACTAGCTCTTTGATTATTTATTCCTCCAAAGCTGAACTATCTATTGCCAAAACCGCCAAATTGGCACTACATGACGGCTGTTCTCCCTCTCTGCTGGTGGCATGATCCTCGGATTAAATGTGTCAAGGATATGGTTGAAGAGCTCTTGACGTCAAATTCGATACCTGTTTAGGAGATTAACATCCTAAGACTGATGAAATGACCATCTGGTATCGGTTGTATCCGAAAGCTGAAGCCTTGTGTCAATGTAACCTACTGTTTTAATCTTTTAGATTGCAATAGCCTTCAATTAAAATTGCATAAGAGTTGCATATTGAATTTGAGGTATCAAGAACGGAGTATGAGAAGGATTTACAAGCAACCTCATGCTCTTTGAGATAAACTAAACCGTCTACAGCATTCTGAAATCAATCATCTTATTCGTAAGACCTTTGAAAATATAATAATGATTATATGATAAAATTATTTGATAATAGATGATAATGTCTTGATAATCGATAATAATAAAACGCTAATGATTGTATAATAGCTGCAAATGATTTTATAATGCGTATTAATTAATTGATAATAGATGCAAATAATTCGATAATTCCTAATACTAATTTGCTAATCAGTGAGTTTGATAATCGATAATAATAATTTGATAATCAGTAAGTTTGATAATCGGTAAAAATAATTTGATAATCGATAATTATGATCTGATAATCAGTAATAATAACTTGATAATCGATGATTATAGTTTGTTAATGAATGATTATAGTTTGATAATGAATGATTATGGGTTGATAATCGATTTTTATGGTTTGATAATGAATGATTATTTTTGAAGGATTATTGCTGAAGGATTATTCTTGAAGATTATTCTTGAGTAACTTAATAATTATTATGCATCTTTTCAATGTTTTTCCTCTGTTATTGTTGTGTCAGTTGAACCCTATCACAACATAAAAGCAGCTACCAGTAAAGGCATTCAAGATCTTAATTGAAGATAAATTAATCTGAATTGTGAGTCTATGCACGAAAGAACCGCAACCAACGGGACCATGTGCATCAGCACTAGATTACGTAATGTTGCTTTAGTGAGGCCTCCAGATTTCCATATCGGGCGTTGAATTTTGGAAATTTGATGTAAAATTTCAAATTAGCAGGGGACCAACAAACTTAAATGTTGTTTTAAAATACGTTATTGGAGAAAATAGAAAAATATTAAAGTCAATGTGTAGGAATCTCTAATATATTGGAAAACGCAGCAGGAATCGGACATTGTCTATTGATTGTTTTGATAGTCATTAGCAATACAGATTATCTAGTCAAATAATTAATGAATTTCGTATTAAAATAGTCATATTCTTAAATAAAAATTTGGCTTTCATTCACTTGTTTTATTTTGGTTCGTTCCGCTTTAAACTTGAACTTAGGGCTTGAATAAAAGTGCATTCAAATACAGCCACTTTCCTCATTAACGATTCACCAGGGAGAAAACGTCGTTATTCAGGAAGTTTTGTTAACTGAAATGTTGCATTAAGCAGGGACTGACTTTTTAACGTTTCATTTGATTTCTTATTACCATCGCAGGCTTAATAATGTCAATGCATTTGATAAATGCATTGGCAGGTTTAGAAATCGCTTTTTTTAATATTTGAATTACACCTAACACTTCAATAAGGTTACATACAGTACAACAATAATACAGCATATTATAGTAGTGGAATCATGATTTATACATCCTTTTTTTCCAATTTAGAAATAAAGAAAGAAAATCCAAAAAATTGGTTGTCTTTCGATCGCATTTATAGAACATTTTTTTCTATCTTTTTATTTTCAAGAAGTTGAAATGAATTGTTTCCTGTGCCAGATGGGGCAGTTTACTTGCGAAGAGCATTTAAAGAATCACTGGCTTCTTCGAAACTTGGAGGGGTGGGGGGAATAGTCCTTTCTCTGCTTCATAATGAAATGTATCTCCATCTAAATCAACCAGTTTTCCTTTTACTAACGCATCATCAATTTGATCCAAACTTATTAATTTCGTCTCTAATACACCTTGTCGAGAAAGAAGAACAAGGCTAAATATTGGTAAAAAATGGGGTCCTTATTCAAAAAAAAAACACTAATTTGCCGATGCGACGAAATGCGGCCGTTAAATGGGAAGTTTCGTTGAGTTAGAAAGACGCTAATTAAAAGGACGCTATTTAGAGAATTTACTGTATATATAAATAGATAAGTGCCGTTTAAATGCATGCGATCACGGGATGTTTCCCAAAAAGGTTTGAATAAAGTTTTTGATAAGACGAAAATTAGATAAACAAGTGAAAGAAAATCGCCTGAGGTCGATATTTAAATTTAGCGGGTTTCAATTAATGTTAATCCACAACTCTCTAATTTCGCCACTCTAAATCTCCACTCCAATTCGCCACTCTCTAATTGCTTAGTAACTCGGTAGGATTAAATGTTAACAATAGCTATCATTATTGTACTTACGGAAGACCTTTACCTTACCCTTTTTATTGCGTATAGACAGGCAGACAGAAAAACCAAAAGCAATAATAGGTTCAATGTCTATTCAAACTCGCTAAAAAGTATTGGACATTTTGAGAAACATACTGTTTACTAATAGGTTGTTTAGGGTCTAGTCCTCCCTATTTGATTTAATATTAAGAAAAACCCATCTAATAGCAGGTGATGCCAGATGAAACAGAGATCAAGAGAATAACTTTATATACATAAATGAGCAACTATGCTCATATAGGAGGAAGTTATTCACAGAAGCATTGCAGATAAGAAGATATTGGATGGAAGTACCAGCTTCGGTTGGAAAAAAACGTTACATTCATGTAAAATGGCTATTCTCAGGGCCGTCATCAAACAAGTTCGGTGCAAGATCGCGGGGATTGAAAAGGAACTGTATGATCTCCATTTAAAATTAGCCAAATTTGCTTCCAACTTCCAAACCTGGGATCAAAAAACTGCTGATAGGTGTCATTACATTTCCGAAAAACAACAAACTGTTTTAGATAAGAAATTTTCGAATTTAATCACATTTCCGAACACCAGCTCTCCACTTCAAAAGCATTTTGGAGTACTCAATTTTTCTAAAGCACCTATTTCTGACCATCAACTTCAACTGCTGTCCCTCAACTCCAATTTTGCAGTATCAAAGATTATTCACCCTACAAAAATTATTGCTCCCATTGAAAAATCCCTGAAATTCAGCAAAATCAGTCCGGAGCAAAAAACTGTTTTTCGACATTGCATTACGGAAGCGCTGTCTGCCAACAACAAGCCTACAGGCAACTTATCCTCCAACGATTTACGTGACTTGCGGAACCTTCATAGTAACAAGGACTTAATCATTACCAAAGCAGATAAAGGTGGACAAGTGGTACTAATCGAGCGGCAACAATAGACTGATGGTGTAGACAAATTGTTAAAAGATGGTCCTTATACAATCGTTAAAAAAGGGCCAACATACCCTTCCGACCGATTGTTTCAAGTATTGGCACAGCCACATATGCTCTTTCAAAACATCTGGTGCATTGTTTTTCCCATCTACTTGAAAACAATTTCTTTACAGTCAAAAACTCGTTTGAATTTACCACGCGCCTTAAAAACTGCACCACCTTTTCTTCAAAAATCATTTCTTTTGACGTGAAAAGTTTATTCACTTCTGTACCGTTAAAGGGAGCTCTTGACGCTTTGGCTAACCGTATGAGGGAGTTCCATTACTCAGATTTCGAACTTCATGAACTTTTACATCTCACCGATCTGTGTGTTAATAATACAGTTTTTTCATACCAAAATAAGTTTTTTAAACAGATGGATGGCCTTGCCATGGGAAACCCCCTCTCTCCCTTACTTGCGAATATATATATGCACTACGTTGAAACAAAGATTATGGACCTTCTCTCCTTCGATTGCTGGATCAGAAACGTTGACGATGTTTTCGCGATCTTGACTGATCCTAACACAAACCTTGAACTAGCAGCCGGAATTTTGAACTCGGTTGAC
>QLNU02014802.1:13610360-13646872 GCA_006491805.2 Dysdera silvatica
TACTTTTCTAATAGCGTTATGAATTGCTTTTGGTTAGAAATAATAAACAAAAGGGTAAGAATTTATATATATATAGTTTTGAAACAAATTATTAGAATAGTGCCTTTAATTCACATGTAAACTATCGAAGTACCAACAATTTTTTACTACTTTCTAATAGCATTGTGAATTGAATATTTGGTTAGAAATAATAAATAATATATATTATATATATATGGTGCCGTGCTATTATTTAATGTAACTTAAAACTTAACGTTCCCAATAAACTGCGTAACACCATAATAAACGAAAACCTTTATTTCACCATCAAGAGGCAATTAAGTTATAAAACCGGCAAAATTATTAAAAAGTAAATATCCCACAACCACTTCATAGCCGGATAGGTGCTCTTTCCAGCTGAGCTGCAGACGTCAATTGAAGACTCCTTTGCGAGCGAATATAAAGTTAGAGTAAGAAATGCATTGCATAAATTTAATTTTAAAGTAAATATTGTTATTTTTATTATCTTAATATAATTGTTTTCTTGATAATATGATCCTTTAAACACTTGTTTCTCCGGAAAAATAGACTACTCCGTGGCGGTTATGTGCGAAATCCCAAAACTAATTCCATCAACGTAGAGTTTTCAAGGTTATTTGGGAGCTTAGGCACATTGTGTATATTTATACATTACAATAAATGTAAAATTGCAGTTTATTTCAAATTACTGGAAGGGCTCGGGCCCCACGGGCCCATATAACTCTACGCCTTTGACTACCTCACTGACAAATGTGGCCACCTGCATGATGATTTTATTAAGCGATCGCTCAAAACCTCGTTCAATACCTCGTACCTCTGACATGTATACAATCTGGACATGTTCATAGCTTTCTGAACATAATGGAGTTGTAAAACCAGTCAGATTTGTCTGTCTCTACAAAAGGAGCCCCTCATATTGCCATATATATGGAAATATGTGGACATATATATCATATATATCGTTGTTAAGCATTTTGAAACGTCCGATGAAAGAGTTTGTCAATTTAATTTTTGTCGTTTACATATATAACTAAAGGGAATGTGCCTGCCCAATTCTGCAGCCTAGCTACTTTCTATAGTAGCATTCTTTCTTAGCAATGAAGTGCGCGTATGTATGTATATATATATATATGATATTATATTCAATCATTATCTATTCAGTGTGGATGAAGGTCTCTCCAAATGCTTTCCACACAAGTCTATCCTGAGCAATTCGCTTCCATGTCACCCCAATCTCTTTTTTTATTTCATCCACCCATCTAGTTTGAGGACTTTCTAGGTCTTCGGTGGTCTCTTGGAATCCAGTTGAGAATTTGCGTTGTCCATCGTTGATCAGTTCTTCTTGCAATATGCCCAGCCCATCGCCATTTCAGCCCTTTTACTTTAACAATGATGTCCTCTACTCTAGTTTGCTCTCTCACCCAAGTGTTCCTTTTTCGATCTCTCCTAGTTATTCCAAGCATGCACCTCTCCATGCTCCTTTGCGTTGTCTGTAACTTTCGTATTGCTCCAACTGTTAGACTCCATGTCTCTGATCCATAAGAGAGGACTGGCAATACACACTGGTTGAAGACCTTTCTTTTTAGACACAAAGGCAATTTCCCCTTCAGGATAAAACTGTTTCTTCCAAATGCACTCCAGCCAAGTTTAATACGTCTGTTGAGTTCTTTCATAATGTTACCATCCATTGCAATCAGCTGGCCAAGGTAAATATATGAATCAGCAATTTCTAGCTCAATGTTGTCAACTTGTATTTTTGTTTCCTCTACGAAATTATTGAACATGATCTTAGTTTTTTGTAGGTTCATCTTGAGTCCAACTTCTTTACTTCTAGTTGAGAGCTCCTGTACCATGTCTTGGAGTTCTGATGGGTTCGTTGAAAAAATAACAATGTCATCAGCAAACCGCAAATGATTTAAATATTCACCATTTATTTTTATTCCCCTGTTATTCCAATTTATTTGCTGAAAAATCATCTGTAAAGCTGAAGTAAAAAGTTTTGGAGAAATGGTATCTCCCTGCCTCACACCTTTACCAATTTTGATAGTTTTGGTATCTTTATGTAACCGAAATTTTGCACTTGCATTTTTATACACACGTTTCACCATGTCAATGTACACATCCTCGATGTCTGCTGATCTTAAAGAGTTGATGACTGCTGACGTTTTAATAGAGTCAAAGGCCTTCTCATAGTCAATAAATGCCACACACAATTCATCTGTTCTTTCAATTTGTTCCCTTAATACTTAAATATTGTTTACTGTACTGAATTCACTTCGAAATCCAGCTTGCTCTCTTGGTTGAGCTGCATCCAATTTTTTCTGTAGGAGATACGTTAGCACTTTTGTGAAGATTTTATAAATAGCAGGTAATAAGCTAATTGGTCGGTAATTTTTCAAATCCTCTTTATCACCTTTTTTATGCAAAAGAATTACTGTTGCAGAATCCCATTGGTTTGGTATGTTACCACTGTTGAGGCATTTGGTAAAGAATTTTGCGAGTATGTCTTCTACATGTTCTCCAGCTTCTTTTAAGATATCTAATGTAATGCCATCATCGCCAGGGGATCTTCCTTTCTTCATACTTTTTATTGCAAATGCTACTTCTTCTTTTAAGATTTTAGGAGCTGTTCCTTCGACTATCTCAGAGTCTTCATATAGTTTTCTGTAGAAATCTACAACTCTTCTGAATATTTCTTCCCTATTTCTTGTTACAGTGCCATCCTCTCCTTTTAATGCAATGATGTGTTTCTTCCCAATAGACAAACTCCCTTTAACAACCCTAAGGCTCTTGTTGCTTTCAATGGCCTTCCTTACTAACTCACAATTGAATTTTCTTATATCTTCTTTCATGTTTTTGCGCAAAGTTTTGCAAAGTTCTACATACTCGATCTTGCAACTGGTATTTTGATTGTCCACCTTCATAAGTCTTCGCCTTTTCATGAGTTGTTTCGTCTTCTCAGATAATTTATTATTGTAGATATATTGTAAATATTATATATTGTATTGTATACACGTTACACCACCAATTTCTCCGGCAGTTTCAATTATTGTCTTAACAATGTTTTCATTTGCTTCTGAAATATCAACTTCTTCAATAATTCCTTCCGGTGCAGAAAAGCGATTTTTTAATTCCAACTGCAATGCCTCGGAATTTTCAATTTTTTTCAATCCACCCTCTCACATACTTGTTTATTAACGAGCTTCTATCTTTATAATTTAGTATTTAAGTGCATTTTACATCTCACCATTCGATGATCACTTACGATATTAAAACTGTTCAGCACGCTGTAATTTTCCATAATTGATTTCTTGTTTGCCAACATTTAATCAATTTCGCTGGTTTCTCCATTGGGGTGTTTCCATGTCCATTTTCTTTGCGGTTTCTTCTTAAAAAATGAATTCATGATGCTAAGATTTTCAGCTTCTGCAAATTCTATGAGTTGATCGCCACGTTCATTCCTTTCCCCGTATCCGTATTTACCAACCGATGTCTCTCCTTGTTCCTGTTGTCCAATTCTTGCATTAAAATCCCCCATGATGAGCTTGATGTGTTGTTTCCCCTTGGTATGTAGCTGTTTGATTTCTTCATAGAATTCCTCAACCACCTCATCGGTATGGCTTGATGTTGGTACCACTATGTTAGTTGAAAAACGTGACTCGCTGCTCGATTCGACGTTCTTTCGACTTCAAAAGTGTGGTCTTTAATTATTTTTTCGATTAAACAGCCAACTCCACTTGTTTTTCTAGTTTCCGTTCTTCTATAATAAAAGAAATGGCCGCTTTTTACACCCACTATTCCCCTTTCCTTCTGACTTCACTGTGTCCTATCATGTCCCATTTGAACTTTTCTTCTTCCAATTCCTGAGGTTTTGCTTCTGAAGCAAGGGATCGTCTATTATACGTAACCATGGTCAATAAAAAACGGCAGCTTGGGCCATTCCAGTGATTCTTAGCACCCCTGCTTTCATGCTACGCTAACCGCTGCCTTAATCAGGAGCACTCCAGCACCTGGAGACTAGTGGTCATGGTCTTTGTTGTGTAAGCATAATGGAGGAATTAGTTGGCTAGACGCGTTGGTGTATTAGCCCACCCCTACAGCCTTTCTATTCGTGCAACAAATATTAATTTGCTTCACAAATAGAAAGTCCGGCCCGACACTAAGCTACTTTGCCCGGGCGGTCCACACATCTTCACATGCATTTAGCGTGCGGCTAATTTATATTAATTAGCGACAAAATCAACTTGGCACAATACAAATTTATAATAAATTTAAAATACTATTTCCATATAAATTATTCTTTTTTAAAGCAATTTCTTTGTTAGAAATATCCCACGCTAAAACCACTTTGTTTCCCACGCCTCGTCGGCGCCTTTCCCATTAAGTTTTATTGCCTTGTACTACCTCGGGGCAAGAACACCCTACGTCACGGTTACTCAGCAATTTTTAACTAATCGCCTTCTGCCGACAACCTGATCGTCCCCCAAAAATATATCTGTTCTCAAGTTTTCGAAACACTTCTGCTACTAGACTCCAAACGACTAAGACGTACCCCTGTCAATTGCGTAGCGTCGCAAGTTCTAATCTAAATGTAATCGCTGCTATATTACGAAGTTATCCTGTTCCAATAAAGATGTTGAATATTGTACTTCGTCTCATCAAACCTATCGACTAACCATTTATATCACGTCTTCTATGATTACGACTACGTCGAACGAGATGTAGAGTACGTCAATCAATGTGGATGCTAGTATAACAGAATCGTAAGTAGGTTATCGTCTTACCAATATTCCTATGGCCATCGCCATTTTATCGGTAACCAAGTAACCAATAAATTCAAGCGTGTGGGTCTCCTTCTAGTTAGATACCAGCAACCCTTTTCTGACCATATATATAAATAAATAAATATATATATATATATATATATATATATATATATATATATATATATCATCATCATCATATTCAACCATTATCTATCCACTGCTGGATGAAGGTCTCTCCAAATGCTTTCCACACAAGTCTATCCTGGGCCATTCGTTTCCACGTCACCCCAACCTCTTTTCTTATTTCATCCACCCATCTAGTTTGAGGACGTTTTCTAGGTCTTCGGTGGTCTCTTGGAATCCAGTTCAGAATTTCTGTTGTCCATCGTTGATCAGTTCTTCTTGCAATATGCCCAGCCCATCGCCATTTCAGTCCTTTTACTTTAACAATGATGTCCTCTACTCTAGTTTGCTCTCTCACCCAAGTGTTTCTTTTTCGATCTCTCCTAGTTATTCCAAGCATGCACCTCTCCATGCTCCTTTGCGTTGTCTGTAACTTTCGTATTGCTCCAACTGTTAGACTCCATGTCTCTGATCCATAAGAGAGGACTGGCAATACACACTGGTTGAAGACCTTTCTTTTTAGACACAAAGGCAATTTCCCCTTCAGGATAAAACTGTTTCTTCCAAATGCACTCCAGCCAAGTTTAATACGTCTGTTGAGTTCTTTCATAATGTTGCCATCCATTGAAATCAGCTGGCCAAGGTAAATATATGAATCAGCAATTTCTAGCTCAGTGTTGTCAACTTGTATTTTTGTTTCCTCTACAAAATTATTGAACATGATCTTAGTTTTTTGTAGGTTCATCTTGAGTCCAACTTCTTCACTTCTAGTTGAGAGCTCCTGTACCATGTCTTGGAGTTCTAATGGGTTCGTTGAAAAAATAACAATGTCATCAGCAAACCGCAAATGATTTAAATATTCACCATTTATTTTTATTCCCTTGTTATTCCAATTTATCTGCTGAAAAATCATCTGTAAAGCTGAAGTAAAAAGTTTTGGAGAAATGGTATCTCCCTGCCTCACCCCTTTGCCAAGTTTGATAGTTTTGGTATCTTTATGTAACCGAAATTTTGCACTTGCATTTTTATACACACGTTTCACCATGTCAATGTACACATCCTCAATGTCTGTTGATCTTAAAGAGTTGATGACTGCTGATGTTTTAATAGAGTCAAAGGCCTTCTCATAGTCAATAAATGCAACACACAATGGAAGTTCATATTCATGTGTTCTTTCAATTAATTCTCTTAATACTTGAATATGGTCCACTGTACTGAATCCACTTCGAAATCCAGCTTGTTCTCTTGGTTGAGCTGCATCTAATTTTTTCTGCAGGCGATGTGTTAGCACTTTTGTGAAGATTTTATAAATAGCAGGTAACAAGCTAATTGGTCGGTAATTTTTCAAATCCTCTTTATCACCTTTTTTATGCAAAAGAATTACTGTTGCAGAATCCCATTGGTTTGGTATGTTACCGCTGTTAAGACATTTGGTAAAGAATTTTGCAAGTATGTCTTCTACATATTCTCCAGCTTCTTTTAGGATATCTAATGTAATACCATCATCACCAGGGGCTCTTCCTTTCTTCATATTTTTTATTGCAAATGAAACTTCTTCTTTTAAGATTTTAGGAGCTGTTCCTTCGACTATTTCAGTGTCTTCGTTTAATCCACTGTTACTTTCATATAGTTTTTTGTAGAATTCTTCAACTCTTCTAAGTATTTCTTCCCTATTTCTTGTTACGGTGCCATCCTCTCCTTTTAATGCAATGATGTGTTTCTTCCCAACAGATAAACTTCCTTTAACAACCCTAAGGCTCTTGTTATTTTCAATGGCTTTCCTTACTAGCTCACAGTTGAATTTTCTTATGTCTTCTTTCATGCTTTTGCGCAGAGTTTTACAAAGTTCTATGTACTCAATCCTGGAACTGGTATTTCGATTGTCCACCTTCATATCTCTTCGCCTTTTCATGAGCTGTTTCGTCTTCTCAGATAATTTGCTATTGTGCTTTTTACAGGTTACACCACCAATTTCCCCAGCAGTTTCAACTATTGTCTTAACAATGTTTTCATTTGCTTCTGAGATATCACTTTCATCAATAAGTCCTTCCAGTGCAGAAAAGCGATTTTTTAATTCCAACTTGAATGCCTCGGTATTTTCTTTTAATTTCTTTAAATCCACCCTCTTACTTACTTGTTTCCTAATGAGCTTCTGTCGTTCTAATTTAGTATTTAAGTGCACTTTACATCTCACCATTCGATGATCACTTCCAGTATTAAATCTGTTCAGTACACTGCAATCTTCAATAATTGATTTCTTGTTTGCCAGGATATAGTCAATTTCACTAGTTCCCCCATTTGGGTGTTTCCATGTCCATTTTCTTTGCGGTTTCTTCTTAAAAAATGAATTCATGATGCTAAGGTTTTCAGCTTCTGCAAATTCGATGAGTTGATCGCCACGTTCATTCCTTTCCCCATATCCGTATTTACCAACCGATGTCTCTCCTTGTTCCTGTTGTCCAATTCTTGCATTGAAATCCCCCATGATGAGCTTGATATGTTGTTTCCCTTTGGTGTGTAACTCTTTGATTTCTTCATAAAATTCTTCAACCTCTTCGTCGGTATGGCTTGATGTTGGTGCATATACCTGTACTATTTGAAGTTGGTATCGCTGGGTTAGTTGAACAACAAGCCTCGCTGCTCGATCTGATGTACTTTCAACTTCCAGAAGACAGTCTTTAATTCTTTTGTTGATTAAGAAGCCAACACCACTTGTTCTTCCAGTTTCCGTTCCTCTATAATAAAACAAATGTCCGCTTTTCAGTTCCACCAACTCTTCACCTTTTCTTCTAACTTCACTGAGTCCTACAATGTCCCATTTGATCTTGTCTAGTTCCTCTTCCAATTCATGAAGTTTCTGTTTCAGCAAGGGACCGTCCATTATACGTAGCCAAGATCAATAACAAATGGCAACCTGGGCCATTCAAGTGATTCTTAGCACCCTCTGCTGTCATGCCACCCTTGGCCAAACGGGTTGGTGAATTAGCCCCTTTCGCCTTTCATCTGTGTAGCAAATACACTTTGCCACATAACAGAAGCTCAGCCTGCACCACTTGAAGGCGGGGTAGGACACTAGGTTACTGGCCTGGCCGGTTCCACACATCGTCACATACGTTCAGCGTGTGGGTCTCCTTCCAGTTAGATACCAGCAACCCTTTTGCAGGCCATATATATATACAGTGGAACTTATCTAAAACGAAACCTCCACAAAGAGAGAACTTGCTCAAAACGGAATTTTTTTGCGGTCCCTTCAAAAGTCAATGGTAGTTAACATTAGCTACGGAAACTGTCTAACGCGGTATCGGAAAGTACTATTCAGTCCCGTCAAAGAGAAAAACCTGCATAAAACGGAAAATCGCCAGTAGGAAGAAAATTTTCTCAGCAGAAAAAGGAAAGAGGGTTGTAATACAATACAAATAGCAAAGTGGGGGATGACGAACAAAAGACATTTTACACGTTATAGGTACTGAATGCCCTTACCCGACCAATATTTTGTATACTACCCCTACTTAAGTAAAAATGTTCATCGTTAACCGGAACAAAATATCACTCATGTCGACTTTATCAATTCATGGACAAACTCACAGCAAGGTGTAGTACAAATGGCCATCCATTGTGGGGTCTAAAACACCCTAAGGTCCCATTTGTATTGGAAAATGCTTCTCAAAGACACTTATTTTTTAAGTTGTTTGTTCTAAAAAATCGCAGATTCAAATAAAAGAATTTTCTGGAAGCTAACAAAGAATGAAACTGGGAAGAGTGAAACCGTTTCTTTTTTTTCCATCAAGGAGAAACATTTTGGGGGCTGATAAAATGTTCATGAATCAGTCTATTTTCTTGGCATATATAACATACGTTAGGGTACGAGTTGTACGTACGCCATAGCAAAGGCCGATCCTGAAATCTTTCAATGATGTGAGTGGGGGGAGGATTTGTTTCGGATTCCTCTTTTTAGCCAAGTTTTCGGTACTTTTCATTTCATTTTCCATGATATAATTTGGCTCGAGGGTTGGGGGCGGGGAGATCTCCCAATCTCTTCCCTCTGATCCGTCAGTCCACCCTAGTATACTTACAGTACATGCAAAACTTTGTCTTCAACTAAACAATTCAAAAATAATGAACATGATGAATGATTCAATATGCGAAGTTGAAACGTGTATTGTTTGTTTGGATTCTTATGGCGCAAGAGCATCTGGGCTATACTGCGCCAAGTGTGTATTGTAAAACAAAATTGTAAGCAAATTATCCTAAAGAAATTTTTTTGTAATACAGTTAATGTATCAAAGAATTGCATACTGTGAGTGAATATTAAAGGTTGAATACTTGATACGTCAGCACATTTCTCATTTTAATCCTGATATAAAATGGACTGATTGAAAATTGGGGAGTTGAGGGCGATTATATACTTTATCGTTACAATTTAAGCTTGCGTAATATTGTTTGTTTGTTTGTTTTTTGGTTTTACGGCTCAAAGACTACAGTGGTCATGCTGCGCCGGGACCTACTGTTTTCCGAGGAATCCGAACCTCTTAAGGCCTAGGGAACCAAACCCCGGACTACAGTGAGCAGTGCGATCTTTATGAGATCTCTGAGTAAGCGTTCTTTTTGCACTGCTGGGAGTCGAACCCGGATTAGCCGCGCAATAGGAGAACGCGTTACCACACTGCGCCACCGCAGGGCCCCTTGCGTAATATACTTTTTGTAGGGAACAGGCGTGTACAGTTACCATGGAGATTTGTACTGTATTGATCGTAACTATTAACACAAAATATTGCAAAAATTAATAAATATAAAATGCAGTGATAAAATAAATATTTTTATCACGAGGGAAATAAATTTAGTTATAAAGTTCGCAAGATGAGACAAATAAAAACAATTAGCATATGCAGTCATCTCTCACCACTGAATTTAACTATGTATGTATTTGTTTTGCATGTAACCTACATAAGACGGAAACCTGCATACTACAGAATTTTTTCCGGTCCCGTGAGTTTCTGTCTTAGACAGGTTTCACTGAATATATATGCATGATGAAACTTCAATAATATCCATGTTAAATCAAAGAATCTATGCTATATATGTGATGTAGCCTATGTGAAAGTTTCAGACAATACTGAAGCTTGCATTTGAAACATACAAGAGTTTAGCATTTACATTTTGATCTATGTTCAAAATCTTATTGAATTATCGATTTCGTTATGCATTCACAAAATATGTAACGAAAGTTTTATTTATCAGCTATATTTAACCTTACGTCCTGTATTTAACCTTATTAAGGTTAAATTTTGATAAATCTGTGAGTTAAGTCATCGAACAGATTTTGTCATGTAAAATGGGGCACCAGATTTTTATTTGGTTTCCAAACCTCTTCATATTCTAAAAATGACCCCCCAAAAAAAATGGCCGCTTCCCTTCTTTAGAAGTACCTTTTCAACGGACTGTTTTTTCCACTTTCGCTATTGATAAGCTGATCTTGTGGACACAAAACTCAGGACGTTCCTCATCTATTTCATCATCTAACATGAAAATTCCTATTTTTTGTTGTCACTGTCTACAGGAAACCAGCTTTCGGTAAATATCGCCTCGCAACCAAATGAACCAAACTGTTTTTGACACCATGATGGATGACAAAGGTCTTGCGTAATGGATGCGTTTCCTTTTTTATTTCGCTCCTCCGTATAATTGGAAACATTTGGAATAAAACTCGACGTGCTCACAGATAGAAATAGAATAAAGGGTGTTGATAAAAAGTCAGAATATTGGGTCATTTTCGGCGTCCATCAATCAAAGACAATAGAGTTGGCTGTCACTTTATTCAAGCCGACATTTCCGGTTACTGCTTTTATGGAATTCGGAGACGAAAGCAACAAGGTGAAGAAGGATTAGTTAGGCTTCTTCTAAAACGACCTCTACGCGAGAAAATATTTCAAGTTTAATTTTGGAATAACACGACGAAAATGCTATCTAAATCTCACCAAAAAATCTATCTATCTATCTATCTATCTATCTATCTATCTATCTATCTATCTATCTATCTATCTATCTATCTATCTATCTATCTATCTATCTATCTATCTATCCATACATCCATCCATCCATCCACCCACCTACATATCTATTATTCATTCATTCATGCATGCATTATACACACACGCGTACACCTACCCACCTCCCTCCCTCCCTCAATGAGAATGAAGCCGTTTGACTGGTTTTCAAATGGTCGTTGCTTCAGACCCCACCCGGCGCTGAGAAGTTTTTTCCTTTGTGAGTAATTTACTTCAGATATATAATGTGTATTCAGTTTTTAAGTGTAGGTACTTTAAAATGTAAAATTAATGTTATGAATTTTTAAATAATATATAATTTACAAACGAGTTTCATAATAGAATATAATCAATCTAAGAGGTTTTCCCATCATTAATAAGGTTTAACACCAATTTGCATTAGACATAGCAAAATACGTATTTGGAAAGAAGATGGGGCGCGTGTGCTAAAGAGCTTTGAAAAGGAATTGTAATTTAAAAGTATTCATGAATAAATAGAAAAAGAATAGAAACTTAAAAATGGGAAATTGAAAGGTTGGGAACTAAAGGAAACACTTAAGTGCTAGAAAAAACTTACAAACACAAAAAGTTTCACGAAGTTTTAACCACTAATGCTCTCTTTTTCAACTGAAATAATAAAAAAAATAGCTTTTGTTAAACAAACTACGTAACTTCCCTTTAACATTGCGCTACCAAGCCTTTTTATCCATACCTGTGCTTACTTTATTTGTTTGTTTAAATTCCCGTCATTCTGTGTTATTTTTAATATGGAAAGTGACATGCAAATTAATTGTATGCATTCCTTTATATATTCTCCCTGTGTAGTGCGCCTCTCTCTCTCTCTCTCTCTCTCTCTCTCTCTCTCTTTATTATTGCTCCTTTTTAATTTTCCTCTTGGTGTCCAGCTCAACGTATTTTTCTCTTTTTCTATTTTATCATGTAAAAAAATGAACATAAAATAATGAAAAAATGAGTAAAATTCTCAGAAAATTATAAATATAGAAGTAATGTAGTTACGCGTATTTTTATATTTCGTTTTTATAATGTAGAATATATATTGCACGATGCCAAAATTTTTTTATCAAAAATTGGACATACGTTCGGAATTGAGGTCAACAATCATGGAATAAAAAAATTAAAATTGAATAAAAAATTTCAATTTCGGGTTGGCGTTCAAACTCCAAAATGCATGAAATGTCAGTGCAAATGGAATAAAATTAGAAAGACATTGCTTTTTAATTTTCCTTTCAGATTTACTTATTGCATAGTATTTTTTAGCATGTGAGAGTTTTTAATAAATCGAACACTATGCCGATTAAATTAAACAATAATATAAATCAACGTTTATTGGCGTAGTGATACCACCGCCGATGGTATGGCGTGATTAGATGGTGAAACGTTCGAAAGAAAATAAATATTTCTGCCTTCGGTGGGACCTGAACCCACGACCTTCCACTTGCCGGGCGGAGGCTCTACCCACTGAGCTACGAACGACAATATATAATCTCTTTACGAACGTATATAAAGACTTTACTGTTGCCGGTTATTTCGCAGAATGGTGTAGTACATGGACTACTATTTAAACCAAATTGCAAAGAGACTGGTATTAAATTGATCGAAATGCACGTTGCAGCATATGTATTTATTTTATATAAATCGAACACTACGCAGATTAAATCAAACAACAATATAAATCAACGTTTATTGGCGTAGTGATATGGCTCAGATGGTAGAGCCTCCGCCCGGCAAGTGGAAGGTCGTGGGTTCAGGTCCCACCGAAGGCAGAAATATTTATTTTCTTTCGAACGTTTCACCATCTAATCACGCCATAACATCGGCGTTGGTATCACTACGCCAATAAACGTTGATTGATATTGTTGTTTAATGTGAGAATTTCTTTAAAATCTCTTTTGTAAATTAGAAAACCGTATTTTTTGTATTTTGCGAGCAAAAGAAATTGCAATTTTATAATTTCCAAAAGCAGTAAGATACTTTTATGATATTTCGAAATTTATTTGCATGTTCATTTCAGCACATGTAAATTTTTTCATTTTTAAGATTACGCACATGCGCACTGGTGATTGTCGTTTTAGCTGTTTGCAGAAAATGCCGACGAATTGTTTATTGTATGAATCTCACGGCTTTCAGAGATTCGGGTTCCAACCAGACTTGGGAGCGATTACAGTCAGTTTATGTGATTACGATTACCTAAGTATCAAGATTTAGATTATAATTTTGATTAAAATTACAGTCAGTTTTTATTTTTCGATTACAGCAACGGATATGAATACATATAAAAATAACATGGTTACTATTACGATTATAATCACGGATACTTGCAGGCAATCAGAAATAATCAGTTCAACTACGGTTATAATCATAACGATTATGATTACGAATTCCTAAGAATTTCAACAAATGATTGCGATTATTGTTACGACCATATTGCAGATTACGATCACTTCAAAGCATTCGATTACGATTATAGATGTGACTACGCGAAAACGTAATCGATTACAATCATTTAATTGTGATTACTCAGCATCTGATTCAAATCCCTCAAACACAATGAGGATTTTATGGGTAAGCGCTCTATTTTGGCGCTATTGAACAACGATGCTATATAAACGGTAGGCTGTGCGAATGTATTATCACTAAACCACCACAAGAGAAGCGTTTGGAGAAATTCATATTCCATGCTCTGATTGGTTGCTTTCAACCTGATCTATGAGGGTGTGTCCTAGAATGATGACGTCATTACATTTCAACTATTCAGGCATAACTCGAAGTCTATCCAAACGGACAGCGAGGGGTTCACTCCGAAGCGGGGAGTGTGGAGGGGTCTCCCTCACTAACCGTTCTCTGATTCAGGTAAGAGTAATTTGTTTTCAGGTGTGTATTTTGTAAAAAGTAAATACTAACCTGGTAAAAAAAAATTATATACAGGCACACCCTCAAGATAAAAGTAACCAATCAGAACACGGAATATTCCTCTCCCCAAATGCTCGAACCGCAAGGAGTATTTGACAATTAGGAAAAATACACAGTCGCTGTTGCCACATAAAAATAAGGCAAAATAATAACACAATTGAAATTATGATACAAACATTAAAATAATTAGAAACACAATATTTATAGGACTTTCGTTTCCATTCTTTGAATGGCAACAATGAATACCAAATTGAACTTGGAATAGGCGGAGCCAGAAGTGAACTAATGGCGACCACAAGTTTGGGAAAATAGGGTGCTCAGATTGGTCGTTAATTTGAACGGGCAACAGAAAATGAGTTTCATGTGTTATTTCTTAACCAATGGAAAATTCGGAAAAAATCCCATTAGCAGATTTCAATTAAGTCCACACTTGGTTTTCTGGTGTCATTTAGCACGCTCAAAAGGATTGAAAGCATCAGCTCTCAGCATCGATCAGCAATTAAAGATTAGGCTGAATCGGTGCAAAAATTATTTCGGCAAATTTTCAAAGAATAGTTATCTGTTTAAGCCTGTGGTAAATGTATTATAAAATTGAACGACATGTTAAATAAATAGCAGCCTGCTCTCTGAACAATGCAATTTTTGTGTATTCCAAATAGAGAGGTTTTGCTGAACTATATTTGTTTTATATGGCCTTAAATAATTCCATAGCCTTGATGTGCTTGGCTGTCACGCAGATATATTTCATGTTTCGTTCTTCCAGCAGCTATCGGTGCTTACAGTATTTTTCTACGGATTTGAACTCCGGGGTTTAATTACTTACCCTAAATTACTTACTACTACATACATTACATAAATTACCTACTACGGTCGAACCTCGTTAAGACAAACACCAAGGGGAACAGAAAATCTGTTTTCATTAAGAGTAATTCGTCTTATCTGGGAAGAATAGTATGCTATACAATCTGACGGAACTTCAGAAAACGGTTCGTATCAAAAATAATTCGTCTTAAGCGTGTTGGTCTTAACGGAGTTCGACTGTATTACTTAAATTACTTACTGTTACTTTAATTATTTGCTATTATATTGTCCTTGTGTCGTAAAAATACTACCAACCATTTGATTTTATTCAAATTACCTACCATTGCTTAAATAAATTTCTATTACTTAAATTGCTTCCCATTACTTAAATTATTTAGAATACTTACTATTACATAAAATACTTACTATTACATAAAATACTTACTATTACATAAAATACTTACTATTACATAAAATACTCACTGTTATATAAAATACTTACTGTTACATAAAATACTCACTATTATTTATACTATTTACTATCACTGATACGTGGACACCGCAACCTACTTGTTTTAGAATATAATGCACATTAATATTGAATCCAGGGAATTAATTTTGTGTACATGAAGTCTACACAGAATGGTTACATTCTAGTACATCACAAGCTCCACTAACTCCTGAAGTAAAGTAATACAACCCAATTTCACAATGAATGTAATATAAAATCAAAGATTTTCAAAGATTTTTTTTCTATTTATACTTCAAATATGACGTCCTCTACAGGTTATTCTCATCCTTTCATTTTTTCGTTTCCGCATCAAACGTTGACGAAATCGGCTCCATTTTTTCCCACATCGTTGAATCCTTCCACTTTTGCACTCTTGCGCTACTCTTTTTCTTTTTTTTTATCTTCTATGCTGCCAACGATTCTCGCTTATTTCCGGTTCTTTTTAGTAGAAGCACCATTTTTTGCTTAACAGAGAGTGTGTGGCGTCTAGATAGAGTATAGAAATAGGAATCCATGCCTGTCTCTCATCTTAGCATTTTTGATACATTAGCACAACGGTAAAAACGACAACAATAAAATAATAAGCATTAAGCTACTTCCCCGAGCAAAGACAACAATGGTTTGTCATATTTGTATAGCACAAGAACAAGAAGCGTCATTCTGCGTAAAAGAAATAATAGCAGAAACTTTTTTCCCAGGTCTTGATGCTAATTTAATAGGAAAGTTTGAGGTTTTAAAACCCTGTATAACCCTTTTCTATTGTATGGCAATGTTTTAAAGTTCGGTAATTATAAAAAGACGTAAAATAAAATTTCTGTAGTGATTCTATTATAATAAACTGCAATATTTATTTTAGCTACCCTCACAATTCTCGGGCCAATGCTATTTACCTTCCTAAAATAAACATCATTGGCAGTTTCATGCATTTAAAAATAACAAATGCCTCATGCTTAATACAGAGCGTATATATATATATATATATATATATATATATATATATATATATATGGCCTGCAAAAGGGTTGCTGGTATCTAACTGGAAGGAGACCCACACGCTGAACGTATGTGACGATGTGTGGAACCGGCCAGGCCAGTAACCTAGTGTCCTACCCCGCCTTCAAGTGGTGCAGGCTGAGCTTTCTATTTATGTGGCAAATTAATATTTGCTGCACGGATAGAAAGGCGGAAGGGGAGGGCTAATTCACCAACCCGTCTAGCCAGCGTGGTGAAATTATGGCTAATTCCTCCATTATGTTGACACACCAGAAACCATGGCCCCTAGTCTCCAGGTGCTGGAGTGCTCCTGATCAAGGCAGCGGTCAGTGTGGCATGAAAGCAGGGGGTGCTAAGAATCACTGGAATGGCCCAGGCTGCCGTTTGTTATTGACCTTGGCTACGTTTAATGGACGATCCCTTGCTTCTGAAGCAAAACTTCAGGAATTGGAAGAAGAACTTGACAAGATCAAATGGGACATTGTAGGACTCAGTGAAGTTAGAAGAAAAGGTGAAGAGTTGGTGGAACTTAAAAGTGGACATTTGTTTTATTATAGAGGAACGGAAACTGGAAGAACAAGTGGTGTTGGCTTCTTAATCAACAAAAGAATTAAAGACTACCTTCTTGAAGTCGAAAGCACGTCAGATCGAGCAGCGAGGCTCGTTGTTCAACTAACCCAGCGATACCAACTTCAGATAGTACAGGCATATGCACCAACATCAAGCCATACCGACGAGGAGGTTGAAGAATTCTATGAAGAAATCAGCAGACATCGAGGATGTGTACATTGACATGGTGAAATGTGTGTATAAAAATGCAAGTGCAAAATTTCGGTTACATAAAGATACCAAAACTATCAAACTTGGCAAAGGGGTGAGGCAGGGAGATACCATTTCTCCAAAACTTTTTACTTCTGCTTTACAGATGATTTTTCAGCTGATAAATTGGAATAACAAGGGAATAAAAATAAATGGTGAATATTTAAATCATCTGCGGTTTGCTGATGACATTGTTATTTTTTCAACGGACCCATTGGAACTCCAAGACATGGTACAAGAGCTCTCAACTAGAAGTGAAGAAGTTGGACTCAAGATGAACCTACAAAAAACTAAGATCATGTTCAATAATTTTGTAGAGGAAACAAAAATACAAGTTGACAACATTGAGCTAGAAATTGCTGATTCATATATTTACCTTGGCCAGCTGATTTCAATGGATGGCAACATTATGAAAGAACTCAACAGACGTATTAAACTTGGCTGGAGTGCATTTGGAAGAAACAGTTTTATCCTGAAGGGGAAATTGCCTTTATGTCTAAAAAGAAAAGTCTTCAACCAGTGTGTATTGCCAGTCCTCTCTTATGGATCAGAGACATGGAGTCTAACAGTTGGAGCAATACGAAAGTTACAGACAACGCAAAGGAGCATGGAGAGGTGCATGCTTGGAATAACTAGGAGAGATCGAAAAAGAAACACTTGGGTGAGAGAGCAAACTAGAGTAGAGGACATCATTGTTAAAGTAAAAGGGCTGAAATGGCGATGGGCTGGGCATATTGCAAGAAGAACTGATCAACGATGGACAACAGAAATTCTGAACTGGATTCCAAGAGACCACCGAAGACCTAGAAAACGTCCTCAAACTAGATGGGTGGATGAAATAAGAAAACAGGTTGGGGTGACGTGGAAGCGAATTGCTCAGGATAGACTTGTGTGGAAAGCATTTGGAGAGACCTTCATCCAGCAGTGGATAGATAATGGTTGAATATGATGATGATGATGATATATATATCATCATATACATATAAAACAGACGAAGGTCGTATAGGGTTGTGGCGAAAAATAAAAAGTCTACAGACCGCTGAGCCGAATACCATGCTCATAAACCCTATCGGAATCAAAGCTATACGAAGTATACAGCGCAAGCAAGAGTTTCTACGTACGAGCTGTTATTCCAAAACCACTTAACAGTGATCAAAATGCTACTAAGACGACACAGTGGTGCCATAATCATAAAACTTGAACTATGGAACAATGGACAAAAATCATTTGTTCGGATGGGTCAAACTCCGATATCTGGCCGAATTTTACGCTATTTCCGATTTTTGGCCGAATTTACGCCAGGAAAACGCCATCCCAAGCTTATAATCTAAATTGTTAGCTACCAAAAGAGTGAAACTTGACGAGGATTCTGTCATAATACGCCAGCCATAGCATGGCATTCTTCCGGTTCCATCATTACTGTGCAAAGTAACGTTACTTCCAATGACTATGTGACCATTTTCAGTGACCAAGTCCATGCCATGGTGCAAAGTTTCTTCTCCGACTGTGATGCTGTTTATCAAGATGACAAAGCCCATGTTCACGCGGCTCATACCATCCAGGACTAGTTTTCTGTGCACCAAGATGAAGTTTCACATCTGCCATGGCCTTTACAATCGCCTAATCTCAATATTTTTGAGCTCATGTGGTCAGTGTTGGAAACAAATGTTCAAGCACGTTATCCACCTTCATCGCCATTAAGGGAGGTTGCAAATGTTTTGCAAGAAGAATGGTACAAGATTTCCCTGAAAACCATATAGGACCTCTGTTTATCCATTCTAAGAAGACTGCAAGCTGTTTCGAATGCCGAAGGTGGTCCTAGGTCATATTGGTCAATGTTATATGTTTTTTGCAAGGTGTTTCCCCATTTTTATCCAACCCCTGTATATCATCATCATATCATATTCAGCCAGTATGTCAAGACCATAGCTATAATTTAATTTCGGTGTCTCAAAAAAATTTTACACCATGTATGGCCATGTATTTTTGCGTATATATTTTTGCCACACGTAACACATGTATTTTTACATGTAATCCCAGCATGCAATGCCGTAGCCAAGTCCCATAAAAAATATAATTTCGGGAGCACTGGTACCGAAGATCCCCTTTGAACACAGGCATATATTATTTATTCACTGATGGACGAAGGCCTCGCCAAATGCTTTCCACACAAATCTATCCTCAGCAATTTGTCTCCATATCACCCTATCCATTTAGTTTGAGGTCATTTCCTAGGTCTTCGGTGGTATTTAGGAATCGCGTTGAAAATTTTAGTTATCCATCGTAAGTTACATATATATATATAAAAAGTTTTCCTCGCCCATTCTTGGCGGAAACAGGCTTTGGGACGGGCAGAGCGCCATGTTCCCAAGCCTCTTTTTACATCACTTCTTAATGTGCCATGTCTAGAAACTTCCTGACAATGTGACACGTGTTTAGGATTGTGGCTTTTTGTATTTCAATGTAGGTGTTTGGGTCAATGTTGAGTATCTCCAAATTCGTCGCAAGCGTTTTTGGTACTATCCCTGTTGCTGAGATGACTAACGGGATGATGAGGATCTTTTCCATACCCCATATATCTCGTACTTCATGTCTGAGATCTTGGTACTTGGTGATTTTCGTTGTGTAGGTTGTCTGTATGTTATTGGTGTTGGGTACTGCTATGTCGATTAAGTACGTGGTCTTATTCGATTTATCGACGAGGGTTATGTCAGGACGGTTATGTGGGACTGTCTTGTCTGTTATGATTGCTCTATCCCAGTAAAGCTTGTGTGTTTCGTTCTCATGCACGGTCTCTGGCTCATATTTGTAGTACGGGCATTTTTCTGTCAGAAAGCCAGCATTCGCTGCCAATTTCTGGTGGACTATTTTCGCTACTTGATCGTGTCTATGTTTGTAGTCTGACTGCGCAAGGATCTTGCATCCTGCCATCACGTGTTGGATTGTCTCCGATGCCGCATGACAGTGTCTGCATTTGTCGCTTTCTATGTCTTTTCTCTGGATGAATTTCTGATTGTTCCTTGTTGCGATCACTTGGTCTTGGATGGCTAGCATGAATCCTTCTGTCTCTGGCTGGAGAGTGCCTTTGGCCAGCCAAGAATTTGATGCCTTTTTGTCAACGTGTGGTTGTTGCAGGTCATTGTAGTGCCTGCCATGTAATGGTTTTCCGGCCCAAGTTCTCAGTTTCTGTTCGTTGGCTGTTTCGAGGACACGCTCTTCGGTACTACACAGGTTTAGTGGCGTGTAATTTGCATCTGCTTGTATTATGGCTTGGATGAGTGGCGATCGGGGACTCTTCAACTGGAAGTATTGCCTCATGCTCTGGATCTGCTTGTCATGTAAGTCTTTGAGGTCCGCTTGTCCGCGTCCTCCTTCTTCCCGGGGTAGTGTTTGCCGTTCAATTGCCGTTGCAGGGTGTAGTTGTCCGGCTCTTCTCTGGATGGTTCTCATTTTCCGCTGGAGTTGTTCTAGTTCAGTGTTGGACCATTTGATGATCCCGAAGGAGTAGGTGAGCACTGGTACCGCATATGCGTTAATTGCTTGCGTGGTGTTCTTCCCGCTCAGTTTCGTCTTCACAATGCTTCTAAGTCTTTCTTGGAATGCTTGCGTGAGCTGGACCTTGACTTTCTTGTGCTCCTGCTGCCGTTTTTGCATTATCCCTAGGTATTTGTAGGTTTCGCCCTCGTCCAAGGTCTTCAGTAGTCTCCCGTCTTCGAGTTCGATGCCTGGTAAATCTTCTTTGCTATTCTTCTGTATTTTGCACTTATCGAGGCCGAATTCCATTCCTATGTCCTTGGAGAATGTCTCTGTTATACTGATGAGTTGTCGGAGTTGGGTGATTGTTGGCGCGTATAGCTTGATGTCATCTACGTACATGAGGTGGGAGACTTTATGTAGGTTTCTCTTGTCTTTCTTCAGCATGTATCCGTATTTACTTGTGTTCAGCATCCTTGACAAGGGGTTTAACGCCAAGCAGAACCACTGGGGGCTTAGTGCGTCTCCTTGAAAGATTCCGCGGCGGATGGGGATCTCGGCCGTTTCTATTTTACTGTCTGGCGTGTTTAGCTGTAACCGGGTTCTCCATTGTTTCATGCTGCTCTGTAGGAATCGGATGATTGAGGGATGCACTTTGTATATGCTGAGTATTTCAAGGAGCCACGAGTGCGGAACAGAGTCGAAAGCCTTCTTGTAGTCTATGTATGCGGTGTTGAGTTTTCGCTTTTGTTTTCTTGCTTGTTCCAGGATAACTGAGTCGATGGTAAGCTGCTCTTTACATCCCAGAGTCCCTTTCTGGCATCCCTTTTGTTCTTCCGTCATTAAGTTGTTGCTTTCGCTGTGCCGGCTTATTTTTTCAGAGATGCACCCCGTGAGTATCTTGTACAGGGTGTTAAGGCACGTAATGGGTCGGTATTTCGCTGGGTTACTGGTATCCTGGTCCTTCGGTAGGAGGTAAGTTATTCCCTTGCAGAGGAATATATATATATATATATATATATGTGTGTGTGTGTTCAGTAGAATCTGTCTAAAATAGACCACTTTTGAGACTGGACTGCGGTGGTCACCATAGGCAGGTGGTCACCATGCACGACAGACTTTTTATAGGCATGACTCAGCCCATACCAGTTCTTTTATAATAAGTGGCTAGTTTATTCAGGTGGTCGATTTACAAAGGTGGTCGCCTCACCAGTTTGGCAATTTGTCATTCGTATTATCAAAAATGTCAAGATTTTTACAAATAAATTAGCAAATACGTTTTCTAAAATAAAAACTAAATAGCCATATTGAGAGGTTTAGGTTATGTACCACAATTGTGCTAACTCGTACAGTAAAAAAAGAGTGAATGATTTTCCCCATCAACCATTAACTAGCACACCCGTTCAAAGAATCGATTCGGTACACCGCTAGTATATACGCTAAGTTTATTTCTTATTTTCACATGAAATGGAAGTGTATATATACGTATGAATGAATATGCTAAGTTTTCGGTACTGTTTTCAACGCTTCCTTTTTTTCTGAGAGAAGACCTCAGTTTGGTATGTGCTTTAATTTACACCAAAATAACCTCTTTGACAACTTATACAATAAGGAAGCAATGCTAGCTTAACGAACCAAATTTGTAAGTAATTGTTACCCTTCTCATAGTCAACTCAATTGCCAAATGGCCAACGCACGAAGCCATTGGGAAAGGTTTTGTAATTTTGTGTGGAATAATTGAAATGGCTGATAATTTTTGGCACCCATTGCCTGAACTCCAGCAAAAGTTTTTTTGTTTCTTTTATAAAGAAGGAAATGAGGGACCGACCGTTTTGCGCCCCAATTTCATACACTATTAGCCACTTTATTTAACCAAAAATGGAAAATAAAATGTTAAGGGGTCCTTCTCCCAAAAATGACCAAACTTGAAAAAATTATTTGCTTAAAAAAAATATGAATCTTTACAAATCTAATAAGACCAAAAATTTGTTTCTAAGTCAAGAGAAATATCATAATGTCTTAATTTATACTAATAATATACAATAATAAAAAAAGGGCATTTATAAATTTAAGTTCAACTTTCTCGGAATTTTATTTTCGCAATATTTTCAAATTCAAAATGCTAAGGCTTTTAAGCCATTCAAGATATTGCCTTGAAATTTGGAGAATATATAATATGTATATGTAGATATGAATAAACTCAGAGGCGGCTCCAGGGCCGGCCCTTTTACTATCGATGCACTTGCAATGTAAAATGTTTGTCATTACATTGTAGACCCCTATTCAGTATAAACATAAATGTAATTTATTTGAATTTTAATAACGTTAAAATGATCTTTATTGTTTTTATTATTCATTTTTCATCCTTTTGTCAAATTAAGATTCTTGTTATTAACAACGGACCACAAGAAGACAAAATTATTATTTTGCCTCCTCCCATCAAATGGTATTTGCACGCGCACCCTCTGTCCCCCATTCCCTTTCCTGTCTCATCAACTATTAACGGGAAAGGCGCACCAGATATCCTTCTGGCTAGCATTCTGATAAACAGATAATTTCACAAAAATTATCCAGGTGTGTATCGCAATTTTCTCAAATGAGGCCCATGAAAATCCCAAAAAATAATAATACTTCTTGCTCATTAATTTGTAAAAACGACGCTCAGTCTGTTCTTAAGTTATTACAATGGTTTTCACGTCCTTCTGCCAAAGATATACAACAACTGAACTCTTTAAAATAAGCATAATTCAGAAATATGAAAATTTACCCTCTCTCTTGTCAACATCACCGCATTCTGGAAGAGAATCTCGTAACAAGCTTCGGCTTTATATTCTCTTCCATTTCTAACCTCAAAACTTAAAATAATTTAATATAGATCTTCTCTTACATTTCTATAACTTTTATACTGCTCAAGCTATGTATCACGAAATATTGTATATCGGGTTGAATAAAAATTTATTATTATTATTATTATATGTGAAATTTCAGTATAATCAGAATTTTTCTAAAATTTTAGGAATTTAAAAGGGCTACATCTTTGCTCTTAGACTTGAATCGGAAATTGTTCTGCACGATTATCCTTCATTTAACGATTATTTTCATGTGTACAGTTCTTAAAAAAATCTGACGTTGAATTCTTGTAAGGTTCCCTCGTCAGTAGAGTAAATTCGTAGGTTAATGTATTTTGGTAAATTAACTCCTTTAATTAGCTGCCTTACTAAACGTTTGCGTCGAGTCGGTGCTGATATTTACTCTCATTCTCATGGGATTTATAAATTTGAATTCGTGTAAAGAAAAAATAAAAATCTTTTTCCGTTTTTTTTTTTTATTTCATTTTTATTTCCCCTGTTTATCAGTTCTTTTGTGAAAAATATCGACAGTAATGAGAAAATGAAAAATTGAGTTGTTATTAGCATGTAATTTAAAGTGCTGACCAATACCTTTCGATGTCTATTGAGTTTTCATAATTTTGTATTAGAAAAATTTTCAAAGATTTTATTGATTCATATAATGAGGCGATTTCACTAGAATTTGATCATTAACATTTATAAAACTTACCAGAGTATAATTTATCAGGAAGGAATATCAAAAGTTCTTAAGTTAAAATTTAAGTTTAAATTAGAAAAATCATCGTCGAAATTTAAGATCCAGGTTGGCTTAAAAACATTGTTTTAAAAGTAAATTTTTCAAATTTTTTCGGTGGGGTACCCCTGAACCCCCTTTTCTCTGGGGACTTTTCAATGTCCCCAGGCTTCAAGGTAAGGCCCCACTCTAAACTATTAAGGCCCCGCAAAATCTGGGGCCGCTACTGTATAAACTATCTGAACAGAATTTTGATATTTTAATTTTAAGTACACATTTTATTCTGTTTTATGTTTCTCACTATGAAATATTGTTAAAATATCAATTTTTTTTCTCTGGTTCTATGCAAGTTAACAAAAAATCCTTCAGTCGGATTTTTCTTTACTTAATTTTTAATAAGATAAAATATTAAAAATAAAAAATGTGGAAAACATAATGACAAATATATAAAATAGACAACGTTCTTTTTCAGCACGTTGTAAATTTTTTCTTAAAAAGTAAGTTAGTTGCAAATTATATTTTCTCCTAATGTCAATACTGTATGCCCTATAAACGTACACTCAAAAAATTAAATCATAATTTTAATAAATAAATTTTTTTTCTGAAGGGGGGCAAACCCCCGTAACTAATGTTGTAAATATCCTACAGTGTATCAATTAATAAAAAAAAATGCATTCATTAATTGTATGTAGGAGGCGCGACAGAAACGAAGTCGGATTTTTTGTGATTTTGCCTAGGTAGGATAAAATAGAAAGAATGCCTAGGTAGAATTATATAGAGGTACCTCTATATTCTGCTACTTATCTGGCAACCTACCTATTGTGACGGAAAAGCTATTGCTTTTCTATTAAGCTAGATAAGTTGCAGAAACGAAAAGCTATTGCTTTCTTCTCCCCTTCGTTTCTAATCTAATTATTAGACACGTATTATTTACGTAACCTTTCCTTTAACTATTCTTCCATTATTCAACAAAAGCGTACGTGTACGAACTACTAGCTAATGACTTAAAACTTTAACACTACATTTAGTATGAAACTATACTCAGATTGTATAATTGTATAAATCATTTTTATTCTACTATAATTGCCATTACACTATTTAATAATTTTTAAATACTGCTTTTTAGGTTTTGACTGCACCTATTTTTTCTAATGGTTCATATAGTTTTAAAAAAATGTACTTTAAACTATTTTCGAACTTTGAGATTTATGAACTTAAGCTGTTCTAATTTCCAGAATTTTTATTTCTACTTGTTGCTGTTATTCTAATTAGCTGAGTTCTACAAACAGAGTTTTTAATTAAACTTGGTGATCTTTATTTTTAGTGGTGAAACTATTCTTTGCGCGTTGTTCGTAAAGGAGATTTGTAGTTTCAGAAAATTATATTGCTTAAAACTCTCAAGTTTCCTCATTATTTCACAGAGGAAAACATAATTAAACTTTCGTTCGAGAAACGATTATTACTTTCATGAAGTAAACATCATTAAAGATGCTGAAGAATTGGAACTCAGTTCGAAAGAAAAAAAAATAATAATCTTCAATTCGCTCGCATGGGAAACGTAATATTTAACTATTTTCAAGGTAGTCGTAGTATTCAGAAACCAAAGGAAGTCTAAGAACTCATAAAATCTTAGGTTTCATGAAACCCACGACACTGTCATCATTTCATCAGTAGAAGAAATTAATAATAATGCCCTCTTTGTGAAACTTTTCCGATCATATGCATATCAACTTTCAAAGTATTGAAACCAAATTCAGAATACTGAACTAATATTCCCAAATAATAACGGTACAAATCAAACCATTTACAAACGAAAGCTGATACCAAATCTGATAAAAATCATAAGCTTATGTCTCAAACTTTGATCAGTTACTTAACTGAGTTAAAACTTTGACATAAAAAGTTTATTACATTCAGTATCGGTTGGATTTTAATTGATTTTTATTTTAATGATTTCTATTAAAAGAAAATTATTACAAAGAACAATATTTACAAATATTTTATGTAATATACGTTTATTTGTTTAGGAATTCATGATTTCTAGCACATAAAGGAAAGCTAAATGGATAGTGTCTAAGTGATTTTCTTCTTAAAGATTGTACGCCATTCACACTGTAAAAACACCTTCATATTTTAACATCAACTCACCGATTGTAATCTAATGTTCTGGTGCCTTATAATCAACCAAGGCGTCTGATGTGGGCGTATGCTTCCCATTCTTGTCAATGGATCTCATATTGCCATTGAGATCATAATTGATTGCTCTCATTGAATTCTGACCATAAGGACCAGAACCGCAGGGTTGGGTGACAACCCTTCAGGTGTTCCGCGGAATCCCAACCTACCACAACCCTCTAGGTGTTCAGCAAAACCCCAGGGTACCGCCACAAACCTTCAGGCGTTCTGCGGAACCCTAGGATACCCCTTCAACCCTCAAGGCGTTCCGCAAAACCCCAGGGTACCGCCACAACTTTTTAGGCGTTCCGCGGAACTCCGAAATATCGTTACAACCCTCAAGGCGTTCCGCGGAACCCCAGGATACGGCAACAACCCACCAGGTTTTCCGCAAACCATTTGTAAAACGTCGCCAACAACTCTAAGAACACCTGCAAATTCCGTAAATCCCCCAATGAGATAGTCACTTAGGATTATCCAACCATTACCAATATCCAACAACAATAAAAAAGCAAATATTACTTACGTCTTATGGTGATATATTTATTCTTTATTTTTATGCTTATATTCAAATAGTGATAAGTAATATCCCTCTAGGTTTTCCTTAATAATTTACAGAAGGGTTCAGTGGGAAGAAAAGGTTGAGAGCCATTGATCTGCAATAATTTCTCGCGAACATTCAGTCTTTCCGGATTTCAAGTGTTTTTAAAAGACACCTGAAATTCCACAGCCGCGGAAATGGAATATCCAGCTTTTAACCCTTCAAAATTTTGCTTACGATGAAATGTGTGCTTAGATTTCTGCGCCCTCTCATCCTGAAGGTAAAATGAATTTTACGTAATGCGCAGAGATTTTAATTTGTTACAACCAACAAATAGTTCCTCTCCAGCTCTCATTCGCGACGATAAATCTACTTCCATAGATTTCTTGGCTAAGTTAGTTATTTATGCAGAAGACGGCTGCTAGGGTGTCTGTAGTCTGTAATAAACTGTCCCGTAGCAGCACATGTACTTCTGTCACTAGATGGGGAAACTTCACATTCTCGCGCTTAAATATTGCATTTGTAGTGCAACAGTTTTGCTGTTGTCCCCTTACAGCAGGGTGGAGAATCACTATACTGTTATTTTCTCAGTATTAACTTTGACTCCAATGAAGGTTTTTGTTTTTTTACGTGTGACAAAATGATTGATATGCTTCTACAAGTATTCCAGTTCGTTATTAGTGTAGGCATGCAACGTGTGAAAAGAGTTTTCTTGAGACATAGTAACGTCAACCTGTTTATTAACTTTATAACATTAGCAACGTTAGCACTTTACTAGGTCTACTGTATTGCACACGAGTTAAAATTAAGAAGTTAAGCATCCGAAGACAAAATTGTTGCCACCATCTTGTACACAGGGTTCTACAATCAGATACTTAGAAGCATAACAACAGCATCGCCAGATGTAACCATCGATCCAAATAGCGATGCTGTTGTCATAATTCTACGTATCTGATTGTGTACGTATTTATTTCTAACGCGTATCTAATTGAATAAGTATTTATTTCTAACGCGTTATAACGCTTAACGTTATATTCGACGAACAGCAAAAAAGAGCTAAGAATTAAAAAAATTGCAACTTATATATCTTTGACTAGACAATGTCAAGGTATAGATATTTTCTTGTGACGTAACAGTACAACGACTACTCAGCATATACAGTTAGCGACTCCAGCGCCGCTACACACTGAACAAGGTAATAGATGACGATGTATCATTATGGAAAGATTCTCAGTCAGTATTTTCATGTTTTTAAATCTGTTCTATATGAATTTATATTAAGAACATTATTTTTCTATGAATTTCCCCAGTATTTTAATACGATAACAAGTTCCAGCAGCCTTCAGCTGCACTCTTCATTAGTTATTCCAAATAATTAAGTCATTTCTCGAAATTAGTTAAAAACCTTTTAGTGCATTTCACTCAGATTCTCAATGATTTTACAAAGTTGATGTATTTTTTTAGCTGACTTCTCTCTTAAGTAAAAGTCTTTGCGCATTCTCATATGAATTGCGATTAAATTTTTCACATCCTATTCACGTTAGCCGATAAAAAAAACCTGCAGCAGTATATTGTAAAATATCCCAAATTTTATTTAAATTCGCAGCAAGCACATTTGACAAGTGCTTATACATAAATTTTAGTGGGATTAATACGATATTTAAGAAAACGTTGTTAAAAAACTATATTCAACATGTTTTGAAATCGAAAGTAAAAAAAAATACCACTGAAAGCAGGTTTCAAAGGTTTTGATCCATTTTGAAGAACATATTCCAACTGCATACACTTAAACTCCAAAAAAATATTTATAAAAAGCCCTTTCCCTTTGAAGGAAAAGCATGAAATGTTGTATTTGTTCACCACCACATAATCTATGAAAAGGGTCTCGAGAAGAAAAATAGCCAAGTGTTGAAAACAGCCATTCACAGTGCTTCTGCCCATCTCTCAATCGCCTAAATATCTAGTAGGCATTGTCCCTGAAACGCAAGCAATTCTGTTTTTTGCGCCACTAGGATTTTCAAAGAAGACTCGAAATTGGTAAAAAGGGGAAGTTGGGAGTCATTTATTTTCGTTCTTACATTTTCTGCTTGGCAGCCAGATTCAGGCGGGTTACTATCCAACAGGGTAGCCATTTCAGAAACTTAGTACCACCACCCCTTCTCTTTTCTTCATTACAGCGACATGAGTTCAACAGAAAAAGCAAAACAAAGGAAGAGTCTAAGAAACCTTCTCCAACATCCATGGAAGGAGAAAACCCATTATTTTCAATTAACTCCCAGCTTTGTTAGCCATTCATCTTCTCCAAATGAATTTCTCAAAAGGACAAAAACAAAAAGTTGTAGATTCACGAGACGTTTTATTTTAAATCAAGCAGAATTTAAAGACAATGGAAAGGAATTTTTCTTTTTCTTATGTATACGCATTCTAAATTGTATTTCTATTGTATTAGAACAAAGCTGTCCGTAGTAAAGAATGAAATAGGATGATTGTGATAGAAGGAGGTATTTGCATATTGATAAAGCTAATTTTACTTGTGTGAATACAAGTATACTTTGTATAAGTGTTGTGTTTGTAACATCACAATAAGTTAAAAACATATAGTTTAACAAACAGTTTAAATTTTATCTTTAGATGTTATAAACAAATATACATTTCCATGTTATCTTGAATTTGAAAACATTATTTTCTTTTGAAATATTTCGGATAAATTTAATCTAAATGTAATCAAATTAAAAGAAAAAGTTCTATCATATATAACTTTTGCACTGGAATTCAGTTTTCTTAATTTTAAAAAAATAATCAGGGAAATAAATACATTAACATTTTAAGAAGCAGCCGTTAAAAGTATAGCAGCCATTAAAAGTATAGCAGCCATTTAAAGTATATAGAACAAGTTGAAGGCAGACGTTTCGAAACTATCGCAGCTTCATCTTCGGTGTTTTTCTTTTCTTTTCTTTTAATGGCTGCTTCTCAAAATGCTAATGTATTTGTTTCTAACACCAGTCGTAATTTATTTAATTTATTTTGCGTTGAATCAGGGAAATGTGTATAAATAAAGCTGTGTTAAAACAAAATAGTGAAAATATATTTTCATCATTTACTGTACGTAACTTGGAATAAGAGGCTTTGGGCAGACTTAGAAGTTTTCTATAAAATTTTATGCAAATTCTTTGAAAATTGAATATTTTTACATATCGAATAATTATAATGGTACTGTATGCGAGCAAAGAATTATAAGGTAACTTCGTTCCATACTGCATCAAAACTACGCAAATTCATCCAAAAGTTACAAAGACGGTTTTAAACACTCCCATCGAATAGTATGTATATCAGTATTTTGCATATTTTAATTACAGTCTTTCCTTAATTTATATTTTCTCTAATGTTATGCATTTAAATATGATAAATATGGTTAAATTTTACCTGTTAAAATGAAAAATGAGTACAGCACCATAACAAAAATATTAATAATAAATATTTAAAATAATTATAAATAACAAATATAAAGAAGTGATAGAAGTAAATGGGTAGCAAAGATTGGGAGATGAATGTGATATATATTTGTCTAAGATGCGAGCGGAGATGGACCGTGATAACTTTACACTACTAACATTACACTAATATTTACACTACTACAGAGGGCCTTGATGGTAGAATACGTTATCTGAACAGTACACAAAACTGAATCATTCGAGGCTATTCAATTAGGTACTGAGGGAAAGATTGATAGAAAGGTGGTGAATGGAAGAGCTGAATTTGACTGGAAAATTAAGTAAGGTCTAAAGCCTGTTATGCCACTAGCATTCACTTGGGACCCTCTGCATATGAAGCACTGAATGGATGATTAAATTTATTATAATTTAAATAAAAATATGTACGTGTGTATATAAGAAAATTATAAGTTTGAAAATAATCATGTGTGTTTAAAAAGAGTATTTTGTACATACATACATACACACTTGTGTCCAAAATTAAGGTTACATTCAATGTTATTTCAATGGGAGGGGTACATATTTTGCTCTGTAACTTTCGATATGCTTTATTTATAAAAAATCATTTTACAGAAAATTAAAGAGCTATAAACACTTAACATAATTACAATAAACCACATTTTTTCATTATCCTATGATGAAAATTCCATAATCAAAAATGATACAAAAACTGAAGGCGGAAAACAAAAATTCATGAAAAACAGATTCAGGATAACAAATTTGCTTACGTAAATATCAGCAATCATTTTTTAATAGTTAGGATGTTTATTTGAGAAAATTTGTTATTCTAAATCAGTTTTTTACTAATTTTCGTTTTCGATTTTCAATATTTTCATCAAATTTAATTGTGGACTCTCCTTTATAGGAAGCTTGAAAAAATTTGATTTGTTGTTACTCTGTGAAGTGTTTATAACCACTTCATTTTCGGTAAAATAATTTTTTATAAATAAACCACATCGAGAGTTAAAGAACAAAATAAATACATCTCCCATTGGAATAACATTGAGTGTAGCAATAATTTTAACGAAACAATACAGAGTTTCACCAGGAGATTCCATAACAAACAGTTATTTCGACACTGGCGTAAGGTTTAAAAACACGACGTTTCGGGAGCCAACTGCTCCCTTTGTCAAGTGAAGGCAGAATTCTGCCTTCACTTGACAAAGGGAGCAGTTGGCTCCCGAAACGTCGTGTTTTTAAACCTTACGCCAGTGTCAAAATAACTGTTTGTTATAGCCATAATTTTGGACAAGAATTTATGTATTTGTTCGTATAATAAAAGCATAAGTGAATGTTCTAAGAAATATAATGCCTACCTGGGTAAATGTGTGTGCAGAAAATAAACTATATATTATAAGGAACAAATAAAATCTAAAGCGATCCATATAAAAAGAGGTTATAGGATATTGAAATAGATATGAAAAATAGGTATAATTTAAAAAAAAAATAATGAAATTTTTCATTTGACTTGGCAATCTTTGCTTTGCAATCAATTCTTTCCTTGTCTTACAATAACGTACTTTAAACTATAGATGTAGCCAATAATATATCTTTCCTTATCCCTTTGTTTTAAAGAATATGCGTGTTTTTGTGCATTTAAAGCAAATTTAAGATTTGAATATAGCATGTAAATTTGCAGCAAACCGTTAAATATTAAAATTTATTTACCTTGAAAAAATATTGGTCAATAGCTGTTCGGTAAGTTGAACTCACCAGTCTTGTTGGAGGATCTTTTACTTAAATTTTTACTTATAGTTTGGGTGCACAACGAACCTAGTAAGAGCAAATATCAAGGTTAGACATTTACTATGTTTTCATTAACAGCCAAATAGATCTTATGGGGAATTTAACACATTATTAATTAATGTGTGCAAAAACGCGTTGTGTAAATAAATGTCCTTTTATCACCTGGATGAGAGGAAATTTATCGCAATTTCAGGAATTAAAGGAAAGTAAGGAATGGAACACCCCCCCAATTAATCAATGAACTTGGGTCCTAATTAGCGACCAAAGCCAGTTGATTCTCTGTCCATAGCTAAACATACTTATAACGGCATACATATAGGAAATTAAGACCAGAATATAAATGCTCAGTAGGTAGATCCTCTGTCCGGCAAGTGGAAGGTCGTAGATTCAGGTCCCACCGAAGGCAGAAACATTTCTTTTCTTTCAAACGTTTCACCACCCAGCCACGTCATGATATCGGCGCCGGTATCACTACGCTAATAAACGTTGATTTATATTGTTGTTTGATTTAATCTGCGTAGTGTTCGATTTATATAGATAGATATAAACAGTAGTATTGGGTGGATGAAAGCAATTTTTATTGGTGCCCAAAATTTATTTTAAATTTCAAGTAGTAATTAAAAAAATATATAATAGTAAAAACTGAAGAAAACGAGGCGAGCTGATTGAGCATGATTCTGACACTTAAATACTGTTTACAACAAGGAGCATGAGTACAGATAAATGTACACCCCGTCATTTTATTTCACTAGCATTATTAACATTTTTTTTTCTTAGGCTTGGATTTACGTGAATGAGTTATATTAACAAAATTACCAAAAAATACCAAGGGCACCAAACGAATAGATAATTACTAAAGAAAGGAAGGAAAGGCACGCTTGCATGATTGGAATGACTATCAGAAATCGCAGAGGTGTTACCTCATATCAGGGCCCAAAAACTTGGATTAGTAACGACATGTTATCGACTCGAAGACTACAGAATAAAAGAGTCTATCTCTTGGTGAAGGCTTTCCGAGAGCACTTCTCCCGGTCGCCAACATGGCGTCTGAGCTCCGCCAAGGAGCTGTTGTAGAAGTACGTATTTGATGTAAATGTTTGGTGTCCGGCCAGCGCCGTGCTCCAAAACTAGGTGTTCAGCTTTGGAAAGGTCTGCGGCTAGTTCCAAGCCCACCTTGATGCTATAGCCGGCTACTTCATAAGTTTTCATGATGTAAACTAGAAAATTGCGTTTGCCTCTAACCATAGTTCCATTTCAGACGTCTGGCGCTGAAGTATATTTTTGAATCGGTTTCAATAGTCAGGCAGTACGTCGGTATTTCAGATGTAGAAAAAGTCCACTCCGAGGATTGAGATAGACATTTTCTTCTGACTTTATGGAACGTTCTTTATTCTGCTGGAAGGGTGGCTGGATGATGATGAATGATGATGAATGACACTGGCTATTTGACTTTTAGACCCAAGAGTTGAAGAAAGGAGGGAAGGAGCCTTCCAATTTTAACTTATGCATAAAGTACATATATATATTCTGGTCACGGCAACATTTTGCTGGAGGGTTTTTTTTTTACTTATGGTTTGGGTACACAATGAACCTAGTAAGAGCAAATGTTAAGGTTAGACATTTACTATGTTTTCATTAACAGCCAAATAGATAGTACAGGGAATTTAAACACATTATTAATTAATGTGTACAAAAAAAACGCGTTGCGTAAATAAACGTCCTTCCGTCACCTTGATAAGAGGAAATTTATCGCAATTTCTGGAACTAAAGGAAAACGAGGAATGGAATCCCCCAATTAATCAATGAACTTGGGTCCTAATTAGCGACCAAAGCCAGTTGATCCTCCGTCCATAGCTAAACATACTTATAACGGCATACACATAGGAAATTGAGACAAGATTATAAACAGTAGCATTGAGTGGATGAAACAAAATTTTTATTGGTGCCAAAAATTGAATTTAAATTTCAAGTAGCAAGTAAAATTATATATATATATACGTAAAAACTGTAACAGTAAAAACTGAAGCTAACGAGGCTAGCTAGTCGAATCTCATTCTGAAACTAAAATGCTCTTTACAATAAGCGGCATAAGCACAGATGAAAGTACACCCAGTCATTTTATTTCACTAACATGATAAACAATTTTTTTTCTTAGGGTTGGGTTATCGTGAATTAGTGATATTAACAAAATTACTAAAAAAATACCAAGGGCATCAAACGAAAAGATAATTACTAAATAAAGGAAGGAAAGGAATGGTTATATGATTGCAATGACTATCAGAAATCACAGAGGTGGTACCTCATATCAGGACCCAAAAACTTAGGTTAATAACGACATGTTATCGACTCGAAGACTACGGAAAACTGTGTCTATCTCTTGGTGGGAAGGCTTTCTGAGAGCACTTCTCCCGATTGCCAACATGGCGCCTAAGCTCCGCCAAGGAGCTGTTGTAGAAGTATGTGCTTGGTGTAAACATTTGGTGTCCGGCCAGCGCCAAGTTCCAAAACCAGGTGTTTAGTTCTGGAAAGATCTGCGGTAGTTTCAAGCCCCCCACTCCGCCTTCGGGTTAGAGGCGGCTAATTCATAAGTTTTTACGATGTAGACTGCACAATTGCGTTTACCTCTAGACATAGTTCCATTTCAGACTTCCGGCGCCGAAGTGTATTTTTGAATCAGTTTCTATATTCAGATATGTATTTCATGTATTTCAGATGTAGACGAAGTCCACACGGACGATTGAGATGGACATTTTCTTCTGACTTTCTGGAACGTTCTTTATTCTGCTGAAAGAGTGACTGGCGGGACATGATGATGAATGACACTAACTATTTGACTTGCCAACTTTACCACTACGCTACAATACGGCAATGGGTCTACGTTTTCCCGAGGAATCTGAAATACTTAAGGCCTAGTGATTTACGGAAAAGTGGTCCTCAGCATTTCGCCCCCAGACATCTTGCCGCTTGTAGATCATCAATAATCTATATAAATACGCAAATAATTTACTCAATCTTTTAACAGTAGACCCCCCCCTGCTATCCGAACTTCGCTTAACCGAAGTGACCTTCTATACAATTTATTTCTTAATTATTGTTTTTTTAAGTAGAAACTCATTCAAAGTTTTTACCTAAAAATGCTCACATGATAGAAAATCTTCATAACGAACCCCAGTTTCCGAATTTTGCTTAAGCGAAATGACATTCGATACTATTTTTTACTTATTTTTTTACGTATGCACTTAATAAAAAAGTAGTATGGAAGGTCATTTTGGTTTAAGCACAATTCAGATAAGTGGCGTTCGCTACAAGCGATTTTCACTACGTTTTCAAGAAAATATTGAGCGGGTGTCCACTTCAAGAACAGTAATTAAAAAATAAAATATATAGAAGGTCATTTCGGAAGACCGGAATTCCACTGTTAAAAAATTGAGTATTTTACTTACATATTTATATAGCCTATTGATTATCTAGAGGGGGTGAAATGTCCGGGGTGCAAAATGTCCGTGGGGCGGGACGCTTGAGGCCACTTTTCCGGATCCTGGGAACCATACTGTAATAGGAAGTTCGACGGATACATACTGAAATAGGAAGTCGGACGGAATCATACTGAAAAGGAAGTCGGACCCTGATTGACGACAAGATAGGTGAATGATTTACAGTTGCGTTACCACAGAGTCTACCATGCTTGTTTGAAACGTGTGTAAGTAAGGGTGTAACAATTCAAAAATTGTGAAGGCTGAAACAGATTTAAAGAAAAAAAAAAAAAAGACCAAGTAATTAACCGTCAATGAGAATAATATACTTTCTTATTCAATCGTGGAGGCTTGCGCCTTCTGACCCCCCTTTTATTACGCCACAAGGTATAAGTAGTTTTCAATTGGAAATATAATATATCTTTTAAAGACAAATTATCGACTATGAAGTTTGTTTTATTTGCTTGGATCAACACGACGTAAATGATGTTAGACATAAACATAACAGTTATTGTATTCCGTCTATTAAAAAGGCGACTGAAAAGAAGCAATTTATGGTTAAACCATGGAGTAAATATTTAGAACTTTCTGGTAATTATTATTAACATCTTTGAGGAGGGATTAAGATTGTTCTGCATTTAATTAATTAAAAAGAGCGCGCTTCCTAGAGGATGCATGGAGCGATCTCTTTAGAGACCTAAAATTCATCGCCATTGAGATGAAAACAGAGCAGAACACTTGATAGTGCTAAATATCCGCGATTAGAGTAAATCCTCTGCAGTATCTTTGCCTCAGAGGATCTGGAGTATCCATCGGGTAAAATTAATGTAAGCAATACAACATCATCCTTCAATGGCTTCGGCTACTTTCGTTGACTAGGCTTTCAGGACTGCAGAGTCGTTTATTTTGAGGTAAATGGAGCGATGGGTTCGGGCACCAGGAAATGGCGTTAGCAAGAAATTCCTTCAAAATTTTGCAGCCAAAGTAATTACTTTTGTTTCGTACGGATTTGGCACTTCAGTAA
>QLNU02014802.1:13646972-13664141 GCA_006491805.2 Dysdera silvatica
CTTTTATTTACAGGCCTCACAAATACACATGTAACCGTAAGTGGATCCAGAAAATAATTCTGAGGGTACAGATCATTCTGTGCCGGGACAGAGTACAGACGACTTCATCATATTCCATCATTTTCATAATAAATCAGCTTTTTCTAGTCTTTCCTTAGCCCATCTGGGTGGAAGAGGCACGAACTCTTCCCTGGATCCGCCAATGAATATAATAAAAAAGATTTTTCTGTCGCACTATTCTTGTCGAAAACAGTTTTTTAATTCAAATCTTTCCATTTTTTACCTTTCGGAGCAAGTTTTAGTGCTTTTTTCTTTTTTAATTTTCTTTCTCTGAACGGGATTGTGCACCTTATGAGAATATTATTGACGTATATAAATAACGTATATGAGTATAGAAATAAGTTATATGAAAATATTATTAACGTATATAAATGACGTATATAAATAATATACTGCTTCGTCGACAGTTCGAAATATTTTTTCCATTTTATTGACAACCCGAAAGAACAAGATAAAATTCTGAACAGAAACGAAATTCAATTCCTACAGGAAGAAAACTTAAGCGTTTAAAAGAAACTGAAAATTCCGGAACACATCGCTTAAGGGAATGGATTAAACGTTTATGTCTGGTAAATCAAAATGTTTACGTCTAACAGATCGGACAAGTACATCCATCTGAGAGTTGGCGAAGTGGGGCCATACAAGATTCGGAGTGCTCACTGTAACCAGAAATGGCCAATGTTATACTTATGGAACATCCAAAATTTAAATGTGACGTTCATACTATTTAATCAAATTAATTACTTTTTTTACTAATTTATTATTGCGCCATTTATTGTAAATCCTGGAAAAATTGGCAGTTAATACTTTTAAGAGGAAGAGAAAAAAATGTTCAATATCTGAAGGTAGAACTGCCTCAAAATGAACAATTTCGAAAATTCATAAAAATAACAACGATCAGAAATAGTCTTGAAATAATTCAGGAATATGTTTCAATCTTTTATTTAATTGAATAAATTATCATTTCATTTAAAAAAGTTAATTTGAATTGTTTAAAAAAATCTAAATTATGTTCCATTTATGGAACGTTAGCTATTAAGGGGTTAAGAGCTGAAAACGTAAGGGCTATATGTGAAACTTGGAGTGAGCGCCATCAGTGTTCAAGTTTAAATTGTGTTTCCCTATGGTGTTTGAAAACTAACGTTATTGTTAAAGTAGAGAAGAAATCGCAAAGGTTCTAACTGGACATAATCCTGCAGATATCGCATATTAAATAATACGTGTAGAAAACCTTAATATTTATGTTATGCTTGTTTAATAATTAAAATACATAAATCTGATGTGATCAAAGTTTCATAGTATTCTAATTCAAGGTTGTAACGTTGCTTGTTTGGCGCTCATAACATGTAATATTTTATTTATTTATACAAGTCGAACACTACGTAGATTAAATTAAGCAACAATTTTTATCAACTTTTTTAGGCGTAGTAATATTGATGCCGATGTTAGGGCGAGGTTAGATGGTGAAACGTTCGCAAAGAAAAGAAATTCAGTTTATGGAGCCTCCGCCCGGCAAGTGGGAGGTCGTGGGATCGTGCCCCACCGAACACAAAAAACATTCCTTTTCTTTGCGAACGTTTCACCATCTAACCACATCATAATATCGGCGTTAATATTACTACGCCAAAAAACATCGATAAAAATTGTTTCAACGGCTAAACTAATTCAATAATTAGTGTTTTAACGTCGTTACAAGAGAAACAAAATTTTAAAAATTATAATTTTAATTTCAGCAAACATACAACAAGTTTGTTTGCTGTTGTTTCTTGAGCCAACAAGATCTTTGTGTCCTCATTTAATTTTTCAACTTCTGCTTTTCGTTTTTCGACCTGTTCGACTAACTGCCTCTTTTCGAACAAAATAATGCAGCCATCGTCAGAGAGGAAGCTGCAAAATTGCAAGTATCCAGCTTGCAGCATAACGTGAGTCGCCTTGACCGGGAAAAAAACTTGATGGCGCAACAGATCAATGACATGAATACAACAGGTTTATTTTCTCCATATTTCTTCCTTCAATATGAAAACTTTAAAGTCATATAAAAATTTATGTAATAAGGAATATTTATAAAGAAACGTTTTAGATTCAACTAGACAACAAATTTTAACTACGATTTAGCTACTTTTAGATAACTATTCATTCAACTACGCTTAGTTAACGACCTAGCCACAGGAGCCATATATACAGGGTGAATTTAATCCTCCGCACCTCCGATACATTTTTGAAATCCTTATGTTATTATAAGCCCATTTGCAAATCATTGTTGGATCGGAAAATGGAATTTTATATTTTTTTGTTTTTTTAATTTTTTCGAGCGGACCATGTTTGTTGATTCAGCCAATCATGGGTTAGGGGAGGCCAACCTTCTTTTTAAGATTACATGCCCACTTGGCGAAATACTCGACTTGTTGAGCCAAATTAGTATAAGATTTATTACGGCAGTATTTCGTTCCAAGAAAATAAGTTTAATTATTGGTTTTATGACTATTCAACACGGAATAGACTGAACTGAATGATTTCATATTTTTGCTAGAAACTGAATACTCAATAATAAATTAGACAGGGCTAATTGTAATAAAGGTGTAATCTGCAGCACTCTCCAAGAAAGCTCGCTAAATTCTTAAATGCAATTTTCAAAAAAAAAAAAAAAAAAAAGTTTGGCTGACATTATTTCGCGAAAACATTCACTTGCCGGATTCAAAATAAAATGAATGCTTCTCTTATGCACAAACTGAATTGCAACTTGCAATGTGATTATAAAAATTAAAGTAAATTGTTTTCTGCTATGACTTTCAGAAATAAAACAAAAATAATATAGAACTTCAATTTAACAAATAGAGAAAAAAATAACTTTACAGCTACTTCAAAATCTAATACGTTTAAATTTAAAAAGTTAACGCTAGCTCTGTATTACTGGACGTATTCTAAACTTTTAGAATACATCCCGCGTTCGCTTTTTCACATTTTTCGACCAGCTTGTTATCCCGCCGCGTGTTGCCAAAAAGGTTTCAATTGGCGCTATTTTAACTACATTTTAACACTTAATTTCTCGATTTCTAGTGGGAGGGCATAGCTGCTAATTTTCACACATTAAGGTTTGTAATGCGCGTCTACATTAAGCTCAATTAAATTCGTTAGATTCGGCATGTGAGCTCCGAGGAAGTGGGGGAGGGGTTACTTGTGAGTTTTCCTGACTTTCTCAGTCTGTAATGTAAATACGAGCCAATCTCCTAAAAATTCCTCCAATGAGGCAATCCTCTCTATCTCTCCAAGGGGGGCCGGTACCTACACGCTTCCCCCCATCTTTCCAAATCCTGTAATGACTTGAGAAATTCAAGAAAAGTTGAATATCATATTCAAATTTAGCCTTCTTATAATAACTGGAGTATAGAAGGGAGCAACATGGGGTAAGGTCCGGGCCCCACCATAGGCAATCAATAGGCAACGTATTTTTGTACGAGAAAAAGAGGAATCTTGACTTTGTGCCTGTGGAAATCGTAACGTGTCTTATGTTCAGTGTATCTATTAGATAAAGTGAAAGAAAATACAATGTTTCAGTAACGTACGCAAACATTTTATAAGGGGTTATGGGTGTACTAAGAGGTGGGGAGAGTTTCGACAATCAAAATTTAATTGTATACAGGAAAACAAAAGGTCAGTGGGGTTACGACCCCACCAACCCCTCCCACCGGGTACTATTACAAATAGTTTTTATGTTACAACTACCAAATGTTCAGGGCCGGACATTAGCTGAAGCCATTCCTCTCTCCCCCAAAACCGAGCAGTTTTTAAACACAAAAAGGTAAAAATATTACTACTGATAGGTTGTACAAAAAGTGCTCACGAACTTGATTTACAACTTTGTAATAATTTTACAAAAGTCTCTGATTGGAGCATAGCTTGCCTACCCTCTACCCACAAAAAAAATAAAATTAATTGATGAGCTTCGGAACCATTGATTAGTTGTAATATCATCAATCAGATAATAACAATTATTAACGCTGTATTAGGGTAAAAGGTCACTAAATTAAAAATTTACAGGACGGTGCATAAGCATTCCCAGAAAGTGGAAGGGGGTGAGGTTTATTTCAACCCACAATCCAGAATATTAACCATGTTAAAAAAATGCGTGTTAAAACTTAGGCGATGGAAGACAAACCCCCGCGATCTCCCCCCCCCTACCGTTGGGGTGGACAAACTGGACGATGTCTAAATGTTCTCTAGTGCATAATTTTTAAAAACTGAGGTTTTTTATATTTATTAATTAAGGAGAGATTTAAAAAATAGCGTTAGGCCGCCAATTCTAATAAACTGATCATTCTCGCGCGTAAGAATATTGTAAATTTTATTTTCGTTGTTCGTAACACGGTGAAGACAGCATGCAAAGTCGCCAAATTGGGCTTACCCTTTTGCTGATAGTATAGAACCAATGAAAAGGTTATCTCGGAAAAATAAACAACCCAGTAGTTACTCGTTAGCGCCTATTGGTGAAACTAGTCCAATCAGTGAACAGATAGTTATTTCAAAAATGTTTCGTGGGTGCGGTGGATTGAACTCACCCTGTATACGTTTTGGAATATGCTACTTTTTCTTATTTTGGTAGCTAACCAATTGATATACAGGTTTTATTCGTAAACGCCTCTTTTTTTGCCCCGTTTAAAGCCAATTATAGCCCTTTTGAGAATTTGCTGGACAGTATAACTTCGAAAGCAAACACCGATGCATGACTATTTATCTCAGCCAATCTAAACTTTGATTGTGTAATTTTTACTGATTTAACCGTAGTAAACGCTACGCCTCTTACGCCTGAAATCCAGTTTCTCGTACTAAATGCGATTTATACGCAAAATAATCCTTTTTTTTTTTCAACCAAACTGAACTCTTGAATTTTTGTTTTGCGCATTACATTTGGAAGAGAGGTTTATTTTATTGGTCTGTAAATGGCTGTTTACAAGAACTAGTAGCAGACGCTTCTGTTTCTTAATTACTTTAAGAGAAATGGGCGGAAAGGACTGGAGGCTAGATGGTTAAGATTTAACTACCCGTATTTAACACAGGCGAAAGGGGAGCTGCGAAACTATTCGATATACGTGAACTTCGATAAATCTATACCGATATATCGAAGGCTAAAGATATGTCGAAACTGAAGAATGTTGCGAAATGCAAGAGATACATAAAACTTCGATATATTCGAAATTAATAAAAGTGCGTTCGACGGTATTTAGCTATTTTTGATAAGGTGGATTATCTATAATACCTATAGATGATTATTTAATTATTAACTTTTATTTATATCAAAACTTGCCTATGTAATTTTTAGAAGCTTATTATCAAATGTTATTTCTCATATCTTCGCATTCGCATAGTTTACATAATAAAAGCTCATAAAATTCAATAAACCATTGCCGGAGGCCTAAAATAATTAGGACATAAATGCAATAATTATGATAAAAAAGTTTCGTTATCTTATTATTAATAACAGTTTAAGCTGAATTAAGTCACTTTGTTTTCCAATGGTCAAAAGAATAGAAAAGATTTGTTTACAGAATTAATTAGCGAGACTAAATTATCAATGGTCATGACAGTTATCAGATTTAGGAGCGTCATGATTGAATAAAATAAATTTAATAAGAAAATATCCATTTCCAATGAAAATTTTCATTTTACCCCGGTAAAATATTTTGCACTATTTTACTATTCTTCTTAAAACCTATTAGTATAAAGATGAAGAACTGTACGGAAGGGAAATTCTAAGAAATGAAAAAATCTTTCTCCCAATTAGCACCAGATCCCGAAACTGAATATTAGTCATAAGGTGCCATAAATCATGTCTTAATCCTTCACTAAATTATGGAAATAATTTTATCCATTTATATTTTGGCTTCACAGACTAAAATAAAGATTAATATAGATAGTTAAATGAATGATAAATTAGTATAATCCTTAAAATGCCGACGTATTTTTTGCTAAAACGTAAATCTCTTTAATATCATACACACCAAGAATATGTGAAATTTATGGAGATTACCAGATTATGAAGCAGGACAATGGAACAATTAAATTGGAGTATGATTTTCCAAAATTTCTTCGATTCTACTTAAAATACGACACACTTTACGTATTATATATATATATATATATATATATATCCATGTATACTTCCTTTTATGAATTCTACTTATCTTGAGCAAGTATATTAGAACGAAATGAAGTTATTAAACAACTCGTTTAAATTTGATTGCTTTATCAGTAATTACAAAACTCTTGTAAAACAAACTCATTAAGAGATGAAATTTAGGCGAACGAATATTCTAGATTTCGTTTTCCATCTCAGAAAAGTAATTATACAATTCTTTTACATCTTTGTGTTGAACGACGTTAAATTTCTCTTAAACACATCCTTGTTAATCCCTTACTAACACATCATAAACGTTCTGAATCTATGGTACGAAGATTTAATTTAACTCTAGTTTCTACAGTAGTTACAAAAATTTTAATCAGTGATACCAAAAAGAATAGACTGTTAGTTATTCTTACTGTTAATTCCTTCTTTTGGACTTAGTTCCACTAACCTAAGCTCTCTTCAACAGCTTTGCAGGCTAATCAATTCAAAAATAAAAATATGCCTAGCGTGTTAGTAAAATTTGCATGAAAATGATCCCTGACGCATATCCGCAAACCGGATTAATTTCGACTAACTTAATCCTTTTTTAAGCTTAGATAACTTACCTTGTTTCATAAAGTAATTTTAATTCCATTGTATCATTATCATTATATATAATTTAAACAGGAAGTAACCGGTTATAAGGTTACCTGTTAATAAGCTTATTTTATAATTTCATTTCTGCGAATCAAATTCAAAATTATTTACTTTTATTTCGGGTATATTTTTAATACAGGAGGGGTTTTCATACGTCTCTATGTCCATAGGAATTATTCGATTAGTATGTTTGCATCCCTAAAAAAGTAATGTTTTATTTGAAGAAGACGTTGCCTATTTTTTGGACAGCGTAAAATACTATGAAAGAGCAAATTGAAATTAAAAGTGAACTTTTAGTTCAGTTCATGAAATATAAATTAGGAAATTTAATTAATTTTGCTACTGCTTTCTAAGGCGCACTAGCAGTGGAATGAGCGATTACTCATTGCACGATGGTTGAAATAAAGATAAAAACAGTTCTTACAGACGTTCCAGGTTTAAAATTACGATCATACGTTCAATTCTCAGCAAAAATTGCAAATAGCTACGGGGAGTATTTGAAAAATAACTTTCAATCGGTTGTTAAGCAAATAAGGCAAGTTATATAAACACTTTGCATTGCATACAAAACATATCTTTGCACCAATACTGAATTTCCACCTAATCAAGGTTCGCATTCAGGCATTTGTCACGTGGGTGCACAGAATGACACCATCGAAGAAGATTTCCGCTTTTGACCTCTCCACAATTCGTTGAAATACTGCTAAATCCCTATGGCTTTAATAGCTTTTTCTTCAACATCGGTGTAAAGTTTATGAACCCAACGTTTCAAAAACCAACTGTTCCCTTTATTAAGCGAAGAAAGAAAGAAACATTTTCCTTTACCGGACATTGCGCAAGCAGAGTCAAAGCTAAAGTAACTACAATATATGGAAAATACAATAAAGTGGACGGAAGGCAGTGTTTTCTGGTAAAGCTATATCGTGGCATGGACTAAATACGTTGAAAGTGGTGTTGGAAATTCTAATTGGACCTCTAGAGAAATATTACGGTGATATAAATATTATGGCCCTGCGTATGTCAAAATAATAACGAATCCGCTCACGATAGCAGGAGCTCTATCTAAATGAGTTCAGAAAAACCAAATTCTTGTTTTGGACTGGCCTTCATAAAGTCCCAATTTGCTCCCAACAGAAAGCCTTAAAGTGGTATTGGAGATATCCATCAGGTATATGGAAAAGAATCCTGCTTCTCAACAAACACTGACAGTGGAGGTACTAGTGGAATTGTACTAGTGGAATTGTAGCACATCCTTGCAATTTATTGGCGTATGCAAGGGGGATTAAATAGGGGTCACAGTCCCGATTACGATGAAATTTTGTATACATACAAACACACACATATATAGATATATATGTGTGGAACTGTAGCTCTGTAACCCCTCCCCTCCCTCACTTACAACCCTGTAAGCCATCCTTTCTGCATGGGCTAAAGCCCCAAAGCAGAATGTACTAAAAAGTGCAAAGAACGTTGCAAAACAAACAATTTCACTGCAGAACAATGGCGAGGAGGGGAAAATCAATTTCATTTAGGCTTAAAATATAAAAATCGGCCCGACAAATGTTTTCTGCATTTTTATTAAAGAAAATTACACTTTTTAGAATTTAAAAATGTATATAATACATGTATGTGTACATGAATCTCCTGCAGAATATTTTTGATCGGTTGAAGACTTGTTGCGGAACATTGCAAAACATTCTGCTCCAGGGCGCTGAAACCGCAATTATTTACTTTTAGAAACCATGCACAAAAGGATCATTGACTACATCAAGGCCAAAGGCAGAACCACTCGTTGGTAATGTATAAACTTACATTAATGAAGGTAAGTTATATTTTACATATATTGAGTGGCCTCTGATTTTCACTGTATAGTGTATGCTATATATAAAAGTATACTATATAGAGTATATTTTTTGCTAACAATTTTCGACACCCACGTATAAATTAGCTCAAATTTTCTTAGCAAAAAATAAATTCCCCCCCCCTATGAAAACTCACAAAAACTTGCCCCAGTGGCTTTGTGTGTTGACCATATTTGGCAATTGTGTTATCCCTGTGGAGGGTAATAATACCTTAACACCTTTACATACGGAGAAAAAGAGCGTTATTACCTGTCCTCATTCGTCTAGCGGTCCAAGACACTCCGGGCTAAACGGAGGGACCCTGGTTCGAATCCAGGATGGGGAAAGCGTCTCTTTTCTCCAAAAACAAAAAGCTCTAGTTTAAGCTAATCTATACGTGGGTGTCGAAAATTGTTAACAAAAGGAATAGAAACTATGGCTCATTTTGTCGAAGGGTCACCCACAGAATACTCCGTAGTCATGGTCGGAAATGCCAAGTTTCTAAACGGTAGTACTTTTCATTTATCATCTCTTCAGATCCATACTTTGGTTGTTCTTTGCATCTATTTTTGATATTGATGTCGGGCTATTGATATGATGGAAGCTATTTCTGATATTGATGTCGGGCCATTGATATGATGGAAGCTATTTCTGATATTGATGTAACTATTTTTTCTTAAAGCTTCAAAAATACCTGTGCATTCTTACCATAAAAAGGACAAATTTAAAGGAGTGATTGCAACAAAGCGATTTAAATTCTTAAAAAAACGACAATTGGTTGCAAATTTTATTTTTAGTCCTTGCTCTTAAAGTTTCCTATAAAAGATATGTTTTTATATTAGAAAACTGATTAAAACACTTTAGAAACTGGTGCAAGTTACAGGCTTCAGTCTGTTTTAATTTGCATTTAATTAACGTTCAAAAATAGCACATCGTAAAGTCCATTACACAGCTAAGCACGGATAAATTTATTGTCGAATTTTTGTATGTATTTAAAGTTATTTTATTATACAAGGTATGCAATAAACGAATAGAAAGAAAATGTCACTTTAGATACATTTTATTACTAAATACAGTAGAAGCTTTTTAATCTGACACTCTTTAATTCGGCACATTCTATAATCCGGCATCGATCGAGCTGCTCGCGTCTGGATTTTTTTCGGGAGGATTAGCGCGTATCTTGAACGCCAGGTCGGATGAAAGAAGAGACACATGGAAGATGAAGCTAAAGTCTCGTGGAAACAGGCTTCTGAATCATTAAATACATTTATAAAACTTACCGAATCCAAAAAAAAGCTATAACTCTGCAGAACTCATAAATTTTTGTATAATCTACAAGGATTTTTTGAAGAAAATATCCGAATCATCGAGATAACGTGATATCACAGACTTTTTAAACAGTAACGCTGATGTGTATTTTTTCTTGCCATACAGCAGCTTATTTTAAATATCATTGTAATGTATTAATTTTTCTTTGCTATTCCCGTTAAAACCACATTGACGTTCGGTAATCCGGCACGGCCGTGGTCCCGAACGTACCGGATTAAAGAGGTCTTACTGTAAAAGCTAGTAAAATATTTCAGTTCATTTTAACATGCACTACAGTAGAGTCTCCTTAGTCGCAACTAATTTGGTGTGAGACCCGTTCGGATTAAACGATATATGTACTACGTAATTTACTGTAAATTATAATTGTTTGATGTCAGTGGTGTGGGGTGAAATTTTCCTTTAGGCAAGCAATACATTTATTTTGAGATAAAGTAATTTTTACTTTTGTAGTACATTACAGTTAGTCCGATTTATGTAAAAAATTCCTTTTGTCTTCTATTTGTTTGGCAAATATATAAATAACACTTTTGTGAAAGTTGGAGTTCTTTTTCATATTTGTAATAATTTTTTTTTTCAATAGAGAGCAAGAATAACTTCACCAAATGCAATAAAAATTACTATCGATACCACTAGATGGCAGCATTATCGTTAACATAAGCTATTAGAAAATTGCTTATCAGATTAAAATTATTTCACTCTTACGCGGCTTAAAAAATTAAAACAATTAGTATTTATAAATTTAATTGATGTTTAATTTGACGAACTCACAGATTTCAAGCTGAAAATACGATAAAATAGGAAATGAAAATACGATAACGAGAAATGCTTCCGCAGCCATACCCATTGAGATCTACAGTTAAACATTTATGGCTGGAATGCAGAAATTGCATTGCTTATGATCCAATGTCAGTCTCACCCTCAGAATGTGGCGCCATCAAATGACAAAAAATTGCGAAGTAGTTAATTTGACCTCGGACAAAATTTCGGGTACAAAACACAAATTTTGCTGAACTTTTATAATTAAGTTTTCCTTAATTTAAATTGGCAATGGAAATGTGTTTCAAATTGATATTAGGCAAGCAATGCTTACATTGCATACATGGACCGCCCGCCATTGCTTGATGTATGTTTTGGGCTCACGTTTAAGAGACAATATACGATGAGAGAATGACGGAATATTCCCCTTCCTTTACGTAGAAATTTCAATTAATTGACAACGCGCACTGCACTATTTGTTTACGTCTTCTCAGTCAGTGAAAAAAAAATCAAATTAACAGTATTTTCAGATAGCGAGGTTCGGATTAAAGACACTTTTACCAGTTTTAAACGTTTCTTAAGTAACTTTCTAATAGCCAACACAATGCATCCTTAATAGAGGTACTTTTCGAAATAGTACGGAAAAACGAAAATAAAAGTCCATTTTTGTGGTCTTTTTTTAGAGTTTATTAAACTTACACTTTTAACAGTTTTTTTTTGTATTAATTAATTCTGTACTTTCTACTAATAACCATTATTACTAAAAGGTACAGAAAACCGTTATTACGACACAGAAAAGGTGGAATCATGACAGAACTTTAAATAATTTCCGAATTAGAGTCAATTGACTATCGGAGTATGACGTTAAAAAAGTGGCAAACGCAATATGTCGCAATTTCGAAACCGAGCAGTTTAGCCACGACTATGAGTTACGATTTTTTTTATTTTTTGAGTAAAATAAGCCACGATTTCAAACTTATTTGATTAGTTGGTGACGGGATGCCCTGTGTATCCGAAAAGAAAATTTCGTTCAGCCATGAATGGGTTTAATATACACTTAGACAGAGAAGTTTCATGTTTTCGTAGAAGCAAGTTTGGGTACCGGATAATATCAACATCATTGACCTTTAGATTTTTCTTGCCCAATAAGCAAAAGCTATCCGGTTAGTGTTCTTTCCCAAAAGCCTCCGGATGTTTATTTCAGCTATTTGTATTCAATGCGTGTTTTTGTTTTTTGATGCTATTTAACGAGGAGGTTTAAAAACTGAGTTTAAAACCAATCAATTTCGTTTCATGCTAAAAGGCGCTGGAAACGGAGAGTCGTAAAATATTTTGCGCCCGAATTTGAAATTCATCCAAATCTTTCTCCTTTTATTAAATAAAATTTTATGTCACTGGTACTATACTACAGCATAGAATTTAAATATCGCATTAGATCTTTATTTGATTATATTTGAAATGTGGACGTCAAAGGACCTCATGAATATGGTGATGTATTCTAAACTAAGCAATATAAATCGAAATAATTTATTTTCTTCAGAGCGACTGGAATAGGTCCAGAATCCTCCTAACCATGCCTTACACTGATGCCCTGCATGATAACATTATTTTCTATAGTTAGTTTAATATGAATGGATAGTTCCGTCGTATTGTTTACCATGGACTCGTGTCTCTGCAAGGTGCAACAACAGAAACTAAATTTTTGAAAACTGCAGCCATTTTTGAATTCGGTTTTAAGAAATGGAGCCGTTGACATTGCAACCATGCATTTACAAACAACCGACTGAAAGAGTTCTAGAAAGATTAAAGTTAATGAGATATAACAATTCATGGTAATTGTATTTAAACTTTCGTTGCTGAAATTTACATGGCTGTGTTTGTTTCGTGATGTAATGCGCATCGTTATCAAGAGTATAAGATATTCACTTGTGAAAGTACTAACTTCTCAGCGAACCGACAAGCCCACGGTCGGGTTTTTAACTCAGACGGATGAACATAACTTGCCAGACGGACATTCACTTGATTTCCTGTCCACCGTCGTCGTTGCTAGATTCTCCTACGATTCATCCTCTACTAATTGTATCAACTGACACCTTGTTTCATGACAACTTTTAGTCGGCGTTTCAATTGACAACTCTTTTTATTATCAATTCATCCTATGAGTGTTTCATATATACGCTACGCATATTTGGAAAACATGACGAAATGCTTTGAAAAGACTCATTGCATTGAGAGCCTTATTCTAAAATTATACCTAAACATTATGTTAGAAATGTTCGAAAGCAGTTTTTCTATAAATATTATAATCTATAGAAATTGTCCACATAAACATCCGAACAGTTTATTAATATTTTAAGATGAACATACAGTAATCTACCTGTTCCATTGACAACTTTCGAATGATGGAGAAAAACCGACGATAAACGGAAAAATACGTTAATTAGAATGGGTATTAGTCTATGAAGTACTGTCTAGCCACAAAATACCATCACTTTACTGAAATATTCGTGAAATAGAAAAAAGTCATTGAAAGAGCTTATTGTATATTCTTATATGTAAGAATTATAAGCACTAAATATTTACAAATAATCGGTACAAATGATGTCATGAACAAATAGTTTTATAATATCGCAAGTACGGAAGGAAACTGCTTATAATTTATCGAATTTAATTGCTAATGTTAATTTTGCGTTAAAGGTTTCGTATATCAGTGATATATGTTGTTACTGTTATTAATGGCTTAGTATGACTTCAAAAAATGGGCCACCTTTAAAATTCTGTAATTTATTCTTTAAATTTATTCATATATATATAAATATATATATATATATATGTAGTGGGATAAAATTGTGGAAACCTTTTGAAAAAAGTTTATTTTAGAGGTTTGATGGCTAATAACACCACTTTTTTTTGTACCAATACTATAAAATTATATATCATTAGAAAGGTAATTTAATAAAGATTGTAATGCAATAACATTTGTTCAATTATCTGTATTCTATCAAAAGTTATAGCCAAATAACCAGAAAAAAGAAGCACAGCTTGCTTACATTTATATGAAGTAGCTTTCCTTCATTTGAATGTGGCCAATGAGCATGAGTGTTTACAGAGCCAATCAGGTGTCATCTTGTTTTGGCAATGAGCCAATCATGTTTTCTCTTGTTTTGGCAATGAGCCAACAGGTTACAGGACATTTATCAGTGTGTTCTGTAATTGCTATCAAGTTGGTTGTTTTTTTTTTGTGCTCTTTGATTTAGTGTGCTTGTAAAACGTAATAAAATTAAAGAAATGGCGCAAAGAGTTGACTGGTCACCTAGGAAGCGATGTAAAATAGTAATATTAAGTGAACAAGGCTACAGTTATGAAGAAATTAGAAGAAATATTGGGGGAAACTTAACTAAAGGTGGCATTTCTAAATTTTTGAAGAAGTATAAGGAGACTCAGTCATTACAAAACCAGACTGGTAAAGGCAGAAAAAGGTGCACAACAGCAAGTGATGATAGAAGAATTAAAAGACAGTGCCTAGGTGACAGGAAAAAATCATCTCTGTGTATACAAGGTGAAATGGCGCAATGCAATGTGAAGTTAAGTGCAAGGACTGTTCGGCGCAGACTGCATGAATGTGGTCTAAATGCAAGAATTCCACGAAAAAAGCCATTTTTGTCTGTCAAACAGAGGTTGAAAAGATTAAACTGGGCTAAAACCCATGTTAACTGGACAACGGAACAATGGGACAGTGTAATTTGGAGTGATGAGACCAAAATCTCACTGTTTGGTAGTGATGGCGTAAAATACGTATGGAGAAGAATTGGAGAAGATTTCCATCCTGAGTGCATTACACCTACCGTGAAACACCCAGTTAGTGTTATGATTTGGGGTTGTATAACATCAAGAGGTGTGGGCAGAATTTGCGTGATCAATGGGAATATAAATGCCCAAAGATACATAAATGAAATACTTGAGCCCAAGCTGCAGCCTTCTGCATGTGATCTTTTCCAAGATAATGAAGCATTTATATTTCAACAGGATTCAGCTCCATGTCATGTTGCTCGTGTGTGCAAAAAATGGTTTCAAGATCATCATATTCAACTGCTGGAATGGCCTGGAAATAGCCCAGACCTTAACCCCATCGAAAATCTATGGAGCCGGCTAAAGAAGCTTGTTAGTCGGAAGCAACCCAGCAATAAAACACAATTAACAGAAGCAATAATTCAATCTTGGTTTCATATTATAACAGCTGCAGAACTAAAGAACTTGGTTCACTCCATGGGAAAGCGTTGTAAGGCCGTAATTAAGGCTAAAGGTTACCCAACTAAGTATTAACTGGTATGGTGAACATTTTTGTATATCTCATTTTTTCTATGTATATCACCTTTCTTCTTTATGAATGCTGTTCTATTAAAATACGATTCATAAATGTTATTGCATTACAATCTTGATTAAATTACCTTTCCAATGATATATAATTTTATAGTATTGGTACAAAAAAAAGTGGTGTTATTAGCCATCAAACCTCTAAAATAATCTTTTTTCAAAGGGTTTCCACAATTTTGTCCACTACTGTATATTTATTATTCCATTAAATCTTTTATTTTGGATTCTTCCGTACATTTTTTTCAGTATACAATATGCGTTTAATTTGCTTACTGGAATAATACTAGTTTCTTCCAATATGACTCTCCAATCCCACTCCCGCTTACCAAACAGTGTTGCAAGGAATTTTCTCCGATTTTTTTATTAATTTTAGATTGTTTTCCTCATATTTCCCCAAACAATTACAGTATATAAGATGACAATGAAGAAATGTGTAATATAATTCAATTTTTATGTTTTTGGGTAATATCCTTGCTATTATTTTTAATTAACCCCATACCTTTACCTATTTTCTTAGATATTTTGCCTATATTTTTGTTCCACGTTAAGTCTCTTGTTTGTTACTTCCAAGAAATATATTTTATCAACTATGCTTATAATTTCATCATTTATTGATATATTCCATCCATTTTCTAGTTTTTTCTATATTTTTATTTTTGAATATCAGCATGTTTTTTTACCATTTACTTTTAATTTATTATTTTCAAACCATTCTTCTATTTTCCCAACTTCATCACTTGTCTTATACTTCGATGATAAATAAATCATATAGTGATATACTACCCAAAACTAATAAACAATTAACACAAAACTATTGAGGTCCAAATTTATTATTACCGTTTACTTAACTAGCATACAGGTCATGTAAACGTAACGACGGAAAAACGGTGAATTTAATCTATCAATTAAAAATACATTTCTAAGGAGAAGAACTGGTGAGTAAAAGCCGCCAAACAGCTATGAATCAATTTTTTTTTCCAAGGTAAATAAATTTTAATATTTAACGTTTTGTTGTAAATTTACTTGTTATATTCAACGAATGCTTATATTCGTTATCTTAAACTTGTCTTACGTGAATAAAAATATGTAAGTTTCAAAATGGAGTATTTAAATAATTGAAATGCAATATTTCCGCAACTTCAGAATGACTTCCTCTTTTACGGTCAAATTGTTGTGTCCGGCGAGTGACTGCTAATAAGGGGTTTCACTATATTATTAGAAGGTTAAAAATAATAAACGGTCTGTGCTTCTGCTTCGAGATTGGCCGCCCAGGTGCAGGCGCACGGGTCACCTTTTGTACTCTCGCCAGACTGAGATTACAGTGCTGCCTCCGGCGGTCACCCTTCCTAAGCCTCCCCCCCCACCCTTGTCCAATTTACGCTACGTACTCTCGCCAGAAACAGCTCTGGATATAAATTATGAGGACATGGCCTATTTCTTATTTCATTAGGAAAAGGGACTGTTTGAACTGCCCCGGAAGCACTAAAGGGACCGATTCAAAGGCAAGAGTCGGTGAAGTATAATAGTTGTATTTAACTTACGGTTTTCGCATTTGGGTCCCCAGTAATGAAGACGGCACTTGCAGGTTGCTCGGTTAAGGTGGGGAATACAGATTCCTCTGTTAAGGCACTTCTCCGACATCTCTGATTCCTTAGCGGGGCCCCCACATGGGGGGCCCCGATATCTGCGAATTCCATGTGACCAAGTAGCTAATGCTAATGGATCGTCCCATACTTCTCCATTAACCACTAATCTCTGGATGGCACCATCTAATCCTCTTGGCAAACCGGCCTCGTGGTTCGAGTGCATCCCAGATGGAATACCACCAATATAAAGATTGTCGTTGAGATTTAGCTCTGTTAAGGAAGCCTACATAAAAAAATGAAAATAAATTAACATGTTTAAAATCAAATATGGAAAAGACATAATCGCATACAGCATTCTCTGCGAATAAAGTCTTTCTCATTAACGACGGTATTTTGGAGTACTGGAAAATGCTTTATAACGTAACATACACTCTGATTAACGTCTTTCTATGTTTAAGGATGTTCT
>QLNU02014802.1:13664241-13707882 GCA_006491805.2 Dysdera silvatica
TTTTTTTTTTTTTTTTCTATTTTGCCATTCACACTCCTTTTATACTACTCTTGCGTAGCCACTTTTACAGTTAAAGGAAAACTTTCAACATCATTTGTGTTTTATCACAGTGCTGATCATATTGAAATAATAAAAAAGGTGTGTTCACATTCAAAAATCGGTAACTGTAATCGTAACCGTTTCAGTTACATTTTTTCTACGTACTTAACTCTCGAGAGCACACTTTCAAATGTCTATACCTCAAGTTTCATTCCGATACCTTGAAAACCCCATTCCCTAGGGTTTCTTGCATACGGGCAGTCACTTTATGAACACTCTGTATTTTAATAAGTACATTTTAACAATTTTCTTGTATTAATTTCTCCACAAAGGTGTCCAGAATAATATATTACTTCCTACACAGAGGAGGAAATCTATACTTTCGAATGAAAACACTTAAAAATTAAATACTCAGTACGATCATAAACGAAAATTTTTGTAAATATTTATTCGATTCCTTACCGTCTTCTCATTTTTTTCTCACTCATAGGGAAATAAATATTATTTTTTTAGGAAATTATTATTATAAGATTCAAAAGTAATATTTTACACATTATATTTCAATAATAACAATAAAGCATAAACACATAATAAATGAGAGACATAGTGCGATTCAGCTCCAAATTAAAGGCTAAGTTTAGGACCCAAGGTTTTAAGTTAACTATTTCAATTACCCATATTGTAATTACAAAAAAGAATACAAACGAAACAATGAGCAAACGAGAGTTTTCAGCCAACTGAAAGATTAAACTGGGATTATATTTCGTATTTTCGAGAAACAAATTTCATTTTCCGTTAGCAATGTAACATTTTTTTGTGATTTGAAACATAATTATGTTGTATGAAGGAGTTTTAGCGAATATATTTACATGAAGATTACACGAAGATTACATAAAATTTACAAGAAGATTACATAAAGTTTACACGAAGATTACATAAAGTTTACACGAAGATTACATAAAGTTTACACGAAGATGACATAAAGATTATATGAAGATTATATGAAAATTACACGAAAATATTACATGAAGTTTTAAAGTTTCGTAATACGCTTTTGTTGTGATAGTCCTCACAAGTTCATAAATTCAGTTAACAAGACTGCTCTAAGGTCCAAAAATACATTTGCCAAAATCTTTCTTTTGATCAGTTTTATTATTTGGTTAAACTTTTTTGACTCAAAAATGGAAAATAAAATATTTTTAGCGGCTTTAAGTTTAAACTTGCCAATCACGCTAAAACCGTTGTTATTTCCATTTTTGTTATATTTAGTGGTACCACTCTTCAGCCTGGCTTGTGAATGAAACATACAATGCCACCAGCTTGGACATTTTTCTATACTTTTACCAACAACACGCCTCCCATTAAGATATTGTCTAAAAAATCCTCACATCCTACGTGGTAGCTAAACTAAAACTGCAAAGATGCCAAGAACAAAACTTGTGGACAGCATCCAAACATGTCGATGTACAATATACGAGCTTTTTTGAGAATTCACGGTGCACAAAACCTGCAATAGTCCAGTTTTTTATTAGGATGTCATGTATAGCTGACTAGAAAATTTGGAGAAAGTCAGAAAACTGATTAGAAATTTTATATCGGTGGCGCTCTAGAACCACTTTGCCGCTTTACTAAATAAGATTTTTAATCGCCATAGACTTTCTGCTCTGAGCTTTCTTATTATGAACATCAATCGCCTTTATTGAAATATCTGACACCGTTTTAACACATCACTATCACTTGAAAACTTTTCTCCATACACATTGGTAATTCTCAATAAATTTCGGTTGCGTATGGCCTTCAGTTCCGTGAAATCAAATTACAGAGCGTACCTCACACATGGCAAGAGCCTTGATCCTATTATCCATAATTTGTATACCTAAATTTAAACTACAACAGCAGACTGACGACCAAACATCAGTGTACATGCGTTGAGTCGCTAGGACAGTGATGTTTTATTTCCAGAAATACAGCACCGCCAGTTCTGCCAAACTTTCCATTACCCAAAGTGCACAAGTAACTGAAACGATACGTAAGTTTTCCAACTCATCTACACTAGATAACAAAAAATTGCTCTGGAATATACATACAGAAGCGTATGTTCTTAACATTTGTTAGAAACGTGTATGTACAGTATGTGTTATACTGCCGTGGGAAAGTAGTGTTAAAGTTAAAACGTTTAAGCGGTTAAGGGTTTTGAGAAAAATGAAATTATATGTTGAATTATAAATTGCCTTCAAATGCAGCGGAAAAGTTCCCAAGCAAGATAGGTGAAAGTAAAATAACCTAAGAAAGTCGGAGTATCGCGTAATTGTTCAGGATATCTACGAAAGCCATTTAGAGAGAAATTTACCAACAATTGAGATATAATGGATGAATATATATATATTATTATTATGATGGTGATGTATATGTAAATTTTATTGTTACAGAATTTAATTTTGAAATGTTTTGTTTCTTTTTCAGATACACCATTCCTTTGGACATCTTCATAATATTTATTTAAATTCAAGATTAAAATGTAACACTGCATTTAACAGTTAAGTTAAGAACAGAAGTTAATTATCTAGAGCGACACACACAATTAAAATTATTTTGAAATCCAAATTTGGGTACTAAACCTTTGAACTTCTTACATTATTTTTCAAGAAAAGGCGTTCCATGCCTTGAAAACGAAACATTGGGTTTTTAAAACTTTGAAGAAGCAAAACCTATGACCATTTAAAGCATAAAACGCTAAAAATAGAAGACAGCTCAATAAAGCATGGAGCTCAACTCAAGTGATTCTAAAAAGCACAGTGAAAAAGAAAATTCGAATTCCGACGAAGGCGGTGAAACATGCCAATCTTTTTCGAAAATTACTGGCATGAGTGATAACGTAGACCAAGCAGGCCACGATGGAAAAAGTGAGCAAGTTTATACTGATGCAGAGAAGAAAAGCTCTGGAAAGGAAGAAACAATTTCTCAGACAAAGCCAAAACTGCCGGCTAAGAAACGAAAAGGTGATTATGGAAAGAATTATAAAATGAAACAACTGAAAATCGAGAATATTGATGAGAAAGCTAAAGACGAAAATTCAGGAAACCTCACTCACGACCTTCTGTCTTCTGCTTTGGGTCCCCGAGAAGCAACCAATACTCACGGCCTTCTGCCTTCAGCTGAGGTACACCGAGCAGCAACAAATTCTCACAGCTTTCCATCCTCAGTTGAGCGTCCTTCAGCAGCAACCAATATTCACGGCTTTCCGTCCCAACTGGCACGTTCTCGGGAAGCAACCAGTACAGACGGCCTTCTATCTTCGGCTGAGGGTCCTCGAGGAATGACCAATAATTACGGTCTTCCATCGTCGGTTTCTGGAGGACTTTTTGCTTCAGGTAGACCTGAAATGCAAAACAATAGTGATTCAAATACCATTGGTCGAAATTTTGAATCATACTTAGGGCCCCGATCAACCAGTAATTGGGAAGAAATAATTAATGATCACTATCTTCTGTCCTCAGCTGCGGTTCCTAGAGAGGAAACCAATACTCATTACCTTCTGTCCTCAGCTACAGTTCCCCCAGCAGCAACGAATGCTTACAACTTTCCATCCTCCGTTGCGGGTCCTCGAGCAGCTACCAATAATTACGGCCTACTATCTTCCGCTTCAGGTCCCCGAGCAGAAACGAATACTTACAGTCTTCCATCCTCAGTTACGGGTCCTCGAGCAGCAACCAATACTCACGGCTTTCCGTCCGCAGTTGCAGGTTCTCGAGCAGCAACCAGTGCGCACGACCTTCTATCTTCAGCTGAGGTTCCCCGAACAATGGCCTATATTTACAGTCTTCCATCGTCGGTTTCTGGAGAACATTTCGCTTCCAGCAGACCTGTAATGCTAAACAATCGTGATTCAAACACCATTGGTGCAAATTTTACACCATACTTAGAGACCCGATCAACCAATAATTGTAACTATCCGTATTCAATTGGGCGTCCCCGAGAAATGATCAATACCCCCTACCTTTTGTCCTCAGCTGCGGTTCCACGAGTGGAAACCAATACTCAATACCTTCTGCCTTCAGCTACGGTTCCACGAGTGGAAACCAATACTCATTACCTTCTGCCTTCAGCTACGGCTTCCCGAGCAGCAACGAATGCTTACAACCTTACATTCTCCGTTGCGGGTCCTCCAGCAGCTACCAATACTTGCGGCCTACTGTCTTCCTCCTCAGTTCCCCGAGCCGCAACGAATACTTACAGTCTTCCATCCTCAGTTACGGGTCCACGAGCAGCAACCAATAATTACAATCTTCCGTCCTCAGTTACGGGTCCTCGAGCAGAAACCAATACTCACGGCTTTCCGTCCGCAATTACACATTCTCGAGTAGCAACCAGTACACACGGCCTACTATCTTCAGCTGAGGGTGCCCGAGCAACGGCCAATAGTTACGGTCTACCACCATCGGTTTCTGGAGGACTTTTCGCTTCCGGCGGACCTTTAATACAGAACAATCGTGATTCAAGCACCATTGGGGACAATTTTGCTCCATACTTAGGGCCCCGATCAACCACTAATCGCAACGTTCGGTCTTCAATTGGGAGTCCCCGAGATATGATCAATACTCACTACCTTCTGTCCTCAGCTGCGGTTCCCCGAGAGGAAACCAATATACATTACCTTCCATCCTCAGCTACGGTTCCCCGAGCAGCAGCGAATGCTTACAACTTTCCATCCACCGTACCTGGTTCTCGAGCAGCTACCAATAATTACGGCCTACTGTCTTCTGCTTCAGGTCCCCGAGCAGCAACGAATACTTACAGTCTTTCATCTGCAGTTACGGGTTCTCGAGCAGCAACGAATACTCACGGCTTTCCATCCGCAGTTACACGTTCCCCAGCAGCAACCAGTACACACGGCTTACTATCTTCAGCTGGGCATCCCCGAGCAACGGCCAATAGTCACGGTCTTGCATCGTCGGTTTCTGGAAAACTTTTCGCTTCCGGCAGACCTGGAATACTGAACAATCGTGATTCAAGCACCATTGATGGCAATTTTGCATCATACTTAGGTCCCCGATCAACCAGTAATCGCAACACTCGTTCTCCGATTGGGCGTCCCCGAGAAGTAACCAATACTTCCGGCCTTTTGTCTTCATCTGCCGTTCCCCGTGTAGAAACGAGTACTTACAATTTTCCATCCTCCGTTGCGGGTCCTCGAGTAGCAACCAATGCTCACGGCTTTCCGTCCCCTGCTGCAAGTCTTCGAGCAGAAACCAATACTCATGGCCCACCTTCCTCCGCTGCGGTCCAAGGAGATATTAACTATGATACGACCATTGCCAGGATATCAGAACTTATATGTTCTATCGAAAGGATTTATGACCAAATTGAAAGGATGGAAGAACCATGATCAAAATTCACCAACATAAATGAAGGCATTTCCAAATCGGTATTTTGTAAGTGTTGTCTTGGATTATAAATCATAGGAAGAATTTTAAATAAATAAGGCATTGCGTATATCTATATATATATCATCATCATCATCATCAACGTTTTTCAATCCACTGGAGGGTGGAGATCTCTCTGTTATCACAACATGTCTGTTTTATATATGCGAGGGCAAGTCAGTAAGTAGTTTACAAACCGATATGAGAAGTTAGTAGTAAATTATTCCAAAATATGTCAATTGGTGGAAGCACTATTCATCTGTATGATATTCATGTCGAATTTATGAGCCAAAATTTGTAGAGATATGCAGCTAGATTTGAAAACGGCGACTGTTCTCAAAGAGTGTACGTTACAAGAGTAGCGAAGTGTATATATATATCATCATCATATTCAACCATTATCTATCCACTGCTGGATGAAGGTCTCTCCAAATGCTTTCCACACAAGTCTATCCTGAGCAATTCGCTTCCACGTCACCCCAACCTGTTTTCTTATTTCATCCACCCATCTAGTTTGAGGACGTTTTCTAGGTCTTCGGTGGTCTCTTGGAATCCAGTTCAGAATTTCTGTTGTCCATCGTTGATCAGTACTTCTTGCAATATGCCAGGCCCATAGACATTTCAGCCCTTTTACTTTAATAATGATGTCCTCCACTCTAGTTTGCTCTCTTACCCAAGTGTTCATTTTTCGATTTCTCCTAGTTATTCCAAGCATTGAACTGGATTCCAAGAGACCACCGAAGACCTAGAAAACGTCCTCAAACTACATGGGTGGATGAAATAAGGAAAGAGGTTGTGTTGACGTTGAAATGCAGTGCTCAGGATAGACTTGTGTGGAAAGCATTTGTAGAGACCTTCATCCAGCATGGATAGATAATGGTTGAATATGATGATATATATGTATATGTAACACAGCGTCCCACAGATGTCATTTGCCAAGAATACTGCATTCCGAAGTGCGCCACTTAGAAGGCGTCGTGCTAGCAGTTACTCTGCAGAAGGGCGGCACCACGAGGCCCGCCTTGTAGCAGTGACTTCGGCTGTGGTGACTGAAGTTCGAATCTTCGTAATATTGTAGGTCCAGCTTGCCAATCCGTCTAGTCAACGTGGTGAGACGCTGCCTGTGTATGTGTGGTAACAGGGAGACCTCCATCCTGCAGTGGACTGAAAATGGTTGATGATGATGATCTGATATATATATATATATAAATATATATACACACAAATTTTATATAGTAATAGAATTTTTAATACGTATTGAAACCAACGGAAGATGTCGAAATACAAATGGGCAATTTAATTAATTAATTATATGGAAATATCTTTAATATATTACATTTTTTATCCTGCCCCTAAAATGCTGCTGGCATTCAAAGATGTAAATTATATTAATTAAAATAAATTTGAGAAAACAGACTGCTTCGCCTGACAGGACTCAAACCTACGACTATTTCACGTTGAATGCTCTACCAACTGAGCTATGGTCTACTATCGACTTTCCTTTCTTCTCTTATAGGTTATAAATAGAGTCACTAAAAAGATTGCCAACTAAAAAAATTTACCTATTTGTATTGTAGCTCTCTCTGTTGGTTTCTATTCGCATTGAAAGTGCTATTTAAAAACCTTGAATTCCAGCTGCACTTACTTGATCGGGTTCTAGTGTTTAATTGAAATTATACAATAACGTTAATTACCTTCACTTGTCTTCTCCAGTTTCGGAATATATATATACTCAAATATATATACTTAAGTCGCCAGTATTTTGGTACATTGCAAAAATAATAATGTATCGTGAAAATATAGATATTATTTTTTTTTATTTCTATAGAAAAATTGGATGTGCAGCTTATTCAACATTGCTTCTTGTGTGAAAAACAGAAGAAGGAAATAGGTTTTATGTCCACACACTATTCCAGAAATTGTGTTTTCAAGGTTTGACTTTCGTTGCCCTTAAAATACTGTTTACTAAATTTTCTTTCTTAGATTTATCAGTTCGTTAATCTGACACAATTTTTTATAACGTAACTTTTAGAAGTTTTTAATTATCTGTTTGATATAATTGCGTTGTAAGTGGGATCTTCATTGCTGTTGATATAACTGCTCCCCAATGCGGTATTTGATGAATTACTCCAGTGATATAAATGCCCTTTATTGATGCTATCGATAGAATTACGCTCGTGGACATAACTGATGTAAATGCTCTTTTTTGATGTAATTGATATGATAGATTTCTATTGAGTTTAATTAGCATACTTGCTCTCTTTTGTTATAAGCAATATAAAAGCTATATCTAAAGGAGAAATTGATATTACTAATTTTGTCAAAATCAGTATCGACTATTACATTTGTTTTATTATTTTAAAGGTTTTTTTTGACATTGTATATCTTCGTGAGAATTTTCATACGATTTTGCAATATTTTTGTTTCAAAGTTTTGAGGAGTAGCAGTTTTTTAAAAACAAAGGCATTGCTTATGTAGAAAAGTAATCTTGATTTTTAAACTTTAAAATAATAATACTAAATTTTATCCCCTACTTTGGGATGGGTGTCTTTGTCCCAGAAAATAATGACTATATGTATCGCTAGTTAAAAGGATGAATTTTGTGAAGGATGGTGTGTGTTACTTCGTATAGGATACTTCGCACTCCAGAATTACGCAGTATCTCATTTTAGATAGTACCGAATTATTAACTTGATCTCGTCACCACGATATTTCACGATACTACAATTGTTATGAATTCTTATTATTCTTATATCGTGTCTCATTAAGCTTGGAACTGAGTTCAACCACTAAATTCCAGGAGAGTGAAAAGTTCCACTATAGGGAAGTAAAATTCTTAATTCCGCCTTGAAACCCTCCCCTACTAAAGAAATATCAACGAGTCATATAAATCCAATAACATTCTTACACTAGCAATGATAAATGGAATTTGCTTTTTATCCCCTATATTAAACTAACAAGTAAAATGTTAATAATTACTGAAAAGTTGTTTATTTGTATAGAGTTGCCCTATCTTGCTGAAAGCTACATGTTATATTGTTATGCAAATGTTATTCCTTTGACAGTTGATTCTCAAAGAATGTTTCTTACCTTAATAGTAAACGTTCTGAAGCTTGAGATAGGAGACACTTACAGAAAGCATCAATTTTTAAATCAGGGAGTTGTCTAGAGATAGAAGCATCAACTAGTGTTTAAAGTCCACTTATGTGAAACAACATTCTAGTATGTTTGTAAACAATCCATATGAAAATTGAGAGGGAAAGGTTTTGAATAAAACTGATTAATTAAATGAGCTCTTGTACTTTTTATGGTTATTTCCATTTGTAGCGTCTTCATAATGAGATATTTTATGCAATTGGTGAACATTGGGCATTGATATGCAAATGTCTTCCCAATGAGGTTGCACGTGATGTCAGATGTCCACTACATTTTAAAATTTTCTGGTATCTTCAAATAACTTATTACAATATAAAGATTTTCCATTTATAAAATTAAAAGTTTTAAATAGGATAGTGTTTTTAACTAACCACTGAATTTTGAATGACTTGTTTCTTAATACACTCTCGGTCACACGGAATTGGACAAAATGGTTGACTGCGTAATTCACTGAATGTGCTTGTCAATGTTTTCTACGTTCATTTTAGATGTAAGAACTATGTTTGTTCGCATAATGTTGTTTGTGATTTTATTTAGATATTTTAGAAAAGTAGTTCGTATAATTTTCAACCACAGTAGAACTCCGATTAACCGAAATAAAGGGGGCTAAACCTGTTTTAGATAATCGATAAAGGAAATTTTCAGTTTAAAGTTTCAAAGGTACTCCAATGTTTACCCATAGATACGTTCACAATTGCGTATTTCTAAACTACTTTGCTGATAGTGAGAAACGTTCTAACATATATGTGTTAATTAAGATAATAAGTGCTTTGGAAATGGGCCGATATATTGTGTATACATGCATGCTTTGTGTTTCGATATACGTATTTTTGTATTTATCTGATATCTACAATATTTATTGGTTTCTCACTTAAAGTTGGAGTACTCAAGAAAACAAAATCTGTAATAAAAAAATAATAATTATGATAAAACTAAATGCAGCAGGCAATTCGGTTAACCGGTACTTATGTTAAACGAAATTCGGATAATCGGAGTTCTACTGTATATTGTATATGGCGTTGGGAGTTGCCGAATTTGAACCACGTAAACATTTTTTAATATTTTGGGATTTTTAATAAAAAGGAAGTAATGGAAAAATGTTACTGTACCTTTAAAATGATGTACGTTATTTTAAAAAATAGAATTTAGAGCAATAAAAATTCCGCACATTAAATTGTGTCATTCATCTAATCAAAGGAACTGATTTCTTAAGATGGACGACTGTATATAGTTTCCTTAACCACAATTGAAGCAAAGGAATTTTTGATTTTTAAACTCAATTCAGCACTCTATGTATGACAGCACACAAGTGTCACAGTTTATGCACTAGATTGTTCCTTATTCCCTTGTTTCCATAGATGTAATAAAAACTTAATTTTTTCATTTCTTGTCGCTTTAGTCGAAAATTCGGTGATTTTATTTTGTTACTTTCTTTTTCTATTTGGATTGTTCTAATTCCAATATTTATTCAAAATATTCTACGATATTTGGACCGTCACCTGAAGTGGACCTATTCAATCAGGCAATCGCTTGTGGAGCAACTCCAGCTGGACAACATTTTTAATTATTGGAAATCATGTCATTTAACATTATTGTTGAATTAGATTAACAAAGCTATGATATACATACAAAAGGTTAAACACTGGTAAAATAGCAATGAAAAGATAGCGATTTTACAAGTGTTTAAACTTTTGTATGTAAATTTCTTCCCTTTTTCCGTGTATCATAAAACTATCACAGCAAATAGTAATCAGAGAAGTGTGCTTTCTAAAGATATAGTAAAGTTTTCACTACTTACTTTAAAATAACAGTCTATGGACTATTTGTGTTTTGTTAAAATATTTTATTGTTGATGCCTAATTGCTAACACCGCTTCTCGAAATGCAAACATGATGTGCTCCTTCATATAAATGACAGCAGCAACCAAGTTTTCGTCCATGCAACCTGAATTACCCATTTTAAGGCGCAAATCAAGTTAGGAGAATGTTCCAAATTCGGCAATCCTCTCCTAAGATTTAGTATCGATTCAAGACCTTGCCAAAGGCATGTCAAGCTAAGCTCTTGTTTCTGATTTAAAACTATAAGAGACATTAAATAAGGTAATATGAAAATTTATTGGGGTTTAAAGTAGCGTTAATATATTAGAATTAAAAAGTATATATGATTAATAATTTAATGGAGCGACTATTTTCAAAAACAAGCTTTTAGCGGAGTGCCATTTTACAATTTTGCCTTAGATAAGAAAATTTCTTGGCACAGCCCTGAAGATGATACTAAATAATACTAGAAGATAATCATTAGTAGAAAGGGTTTTTTAGATAGCAATTTTTTCCTGTGTGTGCCTTTTAGTTCCAAAATTTGTTATAGTAAAACCTTATTAATCCGAAAAATTGGAAAATTTTAACTATTAAGAAATGCTTTAAAAAAAAGACGCCTATATTTGTTCATTTTACACTTTAGCAAATTGTAATTTTACAGAGAACGTTTGCATTCGTGGAGGGGAATGGTGTAATTGGACATAATGGGATGACAGTGTGTGCTTTTAGACGCATGAAAATAGAAAAATTTATACTCCAAATTATTTACTAATTCGAACTAACCACTAACCAATTAATTCGGATGTAAACGGTGTTACTGTATCAAGAAATGGTTCCATTCTTTTTGTATCTAGAATTTGTTTTGCAATTTATGTACTCGTCGCAATTTATGTAGCTACTCCTAAATATGTCATAACATAAAAACCCATAATTTAAGTATTTATACCATTTGACGTGTATTTTTGAATATTGATCAATCAACTTTACTACGTGCGAATTATAAACTTTCTCCGTTTTTGATTATGATACGACAAACTTATCATCGCTGTATCCTTTTGAGTAGGCTACACCTTTTATGTATATTTCGTACAGAACGTAGTTTGGTATAGCAGAGCATTATGTCAGCGATATTACCAAATGTCCGATTTGCGGAAGCGGAATTCAGGTGTCTGTGTACACCATTCCAAGATTCGTTCTTGCGAATGTAAGTATAAAGTTATGAGCCTTTGCTGTAGTTAATTCATGAGTTGGTATTCATAATGGTAAGAAATTAGAGTATGTGTTTTGATTCATGCATTTAAAAATGAATATTGTAGTTTTACAGTTTAATAGTTTATCAATTTTTAAGATGTTGAGGATCAGCAATATCTAATGCAAATGGCATGTAACACAAATGAAGGCGAAAAAATTTGTTCTGAAGGGTAGAAATATGTTAGAGATTAAATCCTGTTGTATTACTCCAGGTAAGTAAGTAGTAGACCTTGTGCGAAAAGTAGAGAGAGAATAGTACAGGTTGATAAGGATATTTTGTGGCGAAAAGAAACTGAACTTTCTTATTATTTCAATGTTTTTGATAATTTTGGAACACATGGTTTGAACATAAATGTTACACTTTAGATTTGAAGGCTGCTTCCTCAAGTGTCAGTTTATTTGAGAAAGAAATTATGTCGTTATTTCTACGTAGATTAGGTTAGGTTTGTTTAGATTATTGTTGTTTTTTTTGGTGAAGAGGAAGTAGCTTTAATAAAATTTTCTCTTTATATATACTCACAATATATATATATGTTTGATCAATAAACTAAATTTCATTCATAAATAAATTTTAATTAAATTTATATATACGTAACACAGTCTATGTTACACCTTCGTTAAAAGATTGAAATGTTTCATTCAAAACGAATATTTCATGTTATGACATATTTCTAGGAGTTGTGCGATATGTAGCTTTTAAAAATTTTCGAATATGCTTGTTTAAACGAGAATAAAATGTTCGAAATAAATGTCGTTTTCTTATTTATTGTGTATTTGTTCAACGTTTAATATGATTTCCCGAAGTCAGCATATATCCCACAATTTCGAATACAAACATAAAAGAATAGAATAAAAACATAAAAAAAAAATATCACCATATACAACTATTACTTACTAATAACCAAGCAAAGAACTCTCCACATATCCTCCACACCATTGGCGCTGGCATAATTTTTTGCAGGAGTGGTCAAAGAATACTTCAACAGAAATAAAAAACAATACATTAAAAATTATCATGATTAGATTAATTGATGAATTAATTCAATATATAATCAAATACTTATTTAAATTATTGAATGAAATACTTATTTAAATTATTGAATGAAATACTTATTTAAATTATTTAATTAAATATTATTTAAATTATTTAATTTAAATTAATAATTATTTAAATTATTTAATTAAATAATTATTTAAATTATTTAATCAAATAATTATTTTAATTATTTAATTAAATAATTATTTAAATTATTAATGTGACTATTTAGTTAAAAATATTTAAATAATTTATAACCATAAATTTTAATTGACACTGCATACATCTTGTCCAAGGGCGAACACAGAGGGGAAGTCACAGGGGTCATGACCCCCAAAATATATTTTTTCACTGTAAAAAATTCCAACTTTCATGATAAATGAAGGGTGTTATTCCAAGACCATGGCAAATTCTGTCCTTGACCCCCCAAATGAAAGTCTGCGTCCGACCTTGATCTTGTCTACAAATTTTTTTTGAACTAACCTTTAGGCTGGTTTTATAAAGTTTAATGTCACAATTAAATTATTTCAGGTACATATTTTTTAGCATACATAAAACCATTTTTTTTAAATCAGATATGGGAGAGATGCATCTATAGGCAGAGATGCCGGTTCTCCAGGTCATCGTGGACCAGGTTGAGAACCACTGATCTAGATGATGCAGTAAAATTTGTCTAAATCAACCACCACTTGTTCTTCTAGAAAACTAACCGTTTTGTGGGGTGGCCAGTGCCGTATTTCCCAATAGGCTATACTAGGCTATAGACTAGGGCGGCAAAATTTTGTGTATTGAGTCTGATATAACAAAATCAATACCATATGATGACATTACTTACGCTTATAACTTTGTTTTTGGCTCATAAATCTAAATAGAATCAGATGTTTTTCCAAGAAGAAAGCTGGACGTCATGCTTTCCATTTAAATACCAGTGTTCGATAGGCTTTTATCTTTTTGCGAAAATTAAAATTTATTTCAATAAAATTGAATTTGATTTATTATATACCAAAAAGAAATAATACTTCAATATAAGTTAATATTATTTAATGTTTATGTTTCAATTTATGAGTTTGTTTTTCAACATATTTATTGTCAATACAAAAGTTTTTGGCGTATATTGAATGTAACAATTTTTATGTTCCTACTGCTGATTGGAGGGACAGACTGGTAGGAAGAGGCGGCAAAAAGGAGCCTTGGGGAGGCAAAAATAGCCTAGGGGTGGCAAAATGGTAAATCCGTCTATGGGGATGGCCACAGAATGGTTCTGATGTTGAACAGTTGAAGATTGTAAAACTAAATTTGAATTTCCATAATATCCCCACTGCATTAAAAACATGTATATCAACGTACAAACATACATAAAACCGTACATACACGTAAGGATATATAAATAAGCTTATGGAATTGATAAATTTCCAAAATAGAAATGTTGCGTTAATTTATTTTACCGTACAATTTATAAAAAATTCAGAAATGATAAGGTGCGATATATATATATACGCATGAATATTTATATAGACAAATGTCTAGAGGGTGAGAACTCTAATTTGACGCATTTACGTACTTTGTCTCTAAAAATTTTCAACGTAAACTTTTCACGTCTTAAGTCATTTGTGTTTAATTGCCGTAAGATTATGCGAGGCAGGTGTTTTCCAAATATCCTCCCACATCGGCCATCAACGTACTACACGCTCACCTTTCGTAGAGGAAACTGTACTACGGGAAATTGAGAAGAACCCGCGAATAAGTATAAGAGCAATCGAATACGACCTTGGTGTGTCTCGCTCCAGCGTTATGCGTACATTGCACGAGGACAACCTACACCCGTACCACATTCAAAGAGTACAGGCACTGGGCGCAATCGATTATCCTCAACGTGTTGCATTCGCACGTTGGTATTTGGATACAAGTCTCTCACAACGGGCATTTCCATCGTCGATTCTATTTACTGATGAAGCGACTTTTTCACGAGACGGTATCCTCAACCTGCCTAACATGCATATGTGGGCGCACGACAACAGAACGAGGCACGTACCCATGCAAGCCAACAGCGCTTTAGTACAAATGTGTGGGCTGGTATTATCGTTGACTTTTTAATTGGTCCTTGCGTACTACCTAAAAACGTGAGTGGTTATACTTATAAGATTTTTTTATAAGAGGTGTTGCCGAATTTGTTGGCTGAAGTTCCAGCAGCTTCACGTCGACACATCTGGTTTCAGAATGATGGCGCCCCCCAACCCCACTTTCCATTTCAGCACGAACGTGCCGGCCTACCTTGATTGGATCTATCCTCATCACTAGATTAGCAGTGGCGGACCAGTGGCATGACCACCACGATCCCCCGACCTCACACCCCTGCATTTCTTCCCGTGGGGATACATGAAGTCTCTGGTACACAACACACCTGTAACATCCGACTTCAACCTTGTCGCCAGGATCGTGGAAGCAGCGGCACGTGTCCGTGAAAAACTTGGCCAATTTCAATGCGTACGAGACTCCATGCGGCGACGTTGTCAAGCCTGCATTGTGGAAAATGGAAGGAATTTTGAACATCTTCTATGATGTAACTATGACTTTTTCCTTCATAACGCAGCCTTAAGTTTGTTAATAAAGTCATGTTAACACCGCTTTCGACTTCCTTTCTTTGTGCGTTGGTCACGTTGCTGTAGCACCGCACGGTTTCATTTCCAAACACAACTTCCTATGTAAAACTTGTTCGTATTGGTCTGACAGATCAGAAAGTAAAGTTTGTAAATGTTGAAGAGTTGTAATTACTGATAAGTGAATATCTCATACTGTATTATTCCAAACTGGGGTCAAACAATATTGACAATGCTAAAGAAATCTCAGCTGTGTCGATAAAAATGTCGAAGTTATTTAATATTATTGAAATACATATAAACTGACATAAATTAATTACAATCTATGTATAATTCATAATACATATTTTAGTCAGGGCCGGCGTTAGGTGAGGGGGGTATGGTTTACTGCAATGGAATATTATTTATGTAGTCTTCCATCGGGCCAGCAACAGATTTTTCGAGTCCCTACTACGTGCTACTTTCCCTCTATATAGATATGCATGTAGGTCAAGTATCATCTAGGGGCGTTACTTCTCCTGCGTACATATGTGTGTACAGGAGAAGTAGCACTTAGGGGGGCAATACCAAGTCGCCAAACAGAGACAGGCCGCCGTCCGTTGGCGTTAAATAATTTTGGAAATTCTTTAAATGGCGCATTTTGCCATATGTGGTAACCTTGAATGCGCTGGATGCGAACACTAAATTCACAGTAGCGGCCAAACGACTAATTTTAGGAAAAAGTGACTAAACAAAAATTGTTTATTTTCATGTCCTCTACCTGCTGCATACACTTAGCAGTTCACAATTCATTTCCAGTGTGCTAAAAAAGGCACTTTTATGCTTATTGCTGACTATGTGGTACACAGATCCGGATCAGAAAAGGGAATTCCGGATTTTTTGTCTCTGCTGTGTTATTAGGTGAATCACTTAAATTCTGTGTGGAAAAAATATTTTAATTGATGTAATTGGTTACGCAGCCGCGAGGTGGACGTATACACTAAATTCACTCTATTGCGAAACCGGTTCCGTTTCGGACATGCGTTCCATTGGCCGATACGTTTCATTTGTCCTCTACAACCCCTAGAAGTTTGGAAACGACCTTCTGGGACACCCTGTATATATAAATATCATCGATCGGGTGCATTTCTGAATATTCCTTAAAAAGATGAATGAAAAATGAAGCATTGGCTTACGACAGTTTGTTTTTGATACGTAGGCTGTAGAAGAATGCGATTTAATTTATGGATATGGCATAAGAGACGGGCAATTCACATGGAATATCTTACGATGGAAAAATTAATTTGAAACATTATTAAGAAAGGCCCTTTTTCAAGATTAAAGGTAGTTGTCCTTCTACATAAAATTCAAATAAAATGTTCACAAGGATCGTAAATAAATATTTTATTTCTTAACATTGGAATATAAGAGTGAGTTTTTTTTCTTTAAACTATTTGGCGAGAATAAGAACTTAAGTCGTGAATTTCAGGTATTCTTAAAAATGGATTTAGAAATCAAATATCCTTCTTAAAAGTGTGAAAAATAAATATCGCATTCAGAAAAATAGGATTTATTTAATTCAATTTAGGCTTGGAGGATGAATGAAATTTGAAAAGAAAAGTGTCCTGTAAGTACACGGGATATAGAACCCGGCATCTGGTGGTCCAAATGGGGTCAAAGGTAGGTTTCATGCTAGAAATTTCTTAAAAAGATGAATAAGAAATGAAATATTGGTTCAAGGACGATTGTCAAGGAATTAAGTGAGGGTATCCAAACTAAAAATACTTAGGGAACAGAGCTCTTAGACTTGGGTACTTTAAGAATGGTCCATCTCGGCTTCGAGTTAATTATCCAAAAAGTCAGTTTAGAGATGCCGTCCTTTCCACATAAATATTATGATACATACAACTGGCTTGAATGTGACATAAATTAAAACACAATCTATTGCTTTATATGCAGGCAATTCTCAATAGGATTTATACGTAAGCAAAATGGAAAGTTTGTACATTACAATGTACGGTGGATTTTGCAAATGGATAAAATTAACTGAGGCTCTTAGAAAACACGAACAGTTATTGTTTATATTCGCTTTACTGAGAAGTTTATATCCTCTAAGCAGTGTTCAGAATCAGGGAATGTGCATGAAAAACTTGTAAAACAATGTGAAGAGGAAATAATGCAAAACAGAATAAGAATAAATTTTGGTGATACATATTCTGCTATATGGAAATGTTGATGTTACGCAGATATTGTTGACTTCGAGGTCACAGATGTTATTTGTTGATTAGGTTAGAAATGGAAGACAGCAGAAAGCTACAGCTTGTTGCATGGCTCTTCTCCAGATAGGTAACGTTGAGAATATTTGATGAAGCTGATTGACGTCATTTTTAATCTCGTACGTCAGGGCGTTTCTATGAGGGGGGCTTAGGGAAAAGGGGGGGGACATCGGCTGATTCCACCTACACCCATGCTTGGAAATAAAATTATGCAAGAGGCTAAAACTCAAAAGGCTTTTAAAACTCATTCTCGTATAAAAAGAATCATGCTCTCTACAGAAAAGTATTCTAGTTACGGTTAAGTGCCTGTGATCGTTCTTTTCTTTCCAAACATTTAATCAATTAATACAAATAATTTCTTTTTCTTTCGCTAATGGACCTATGTTAATGAATAAATCATAACTCTACTACGAAAAGGGAAAAGTTATGTGTTCCCTCGTATAGTTCAATAAAAAGGTACTTAAAAATTGATTCTTTATTATTCTTTATTATTAAAATTTTATTTATTATATTTTTAATAAATTTAATTAAATTTTATTTTATTATATTTATTTTATTATTTATTAAATTTTATTTATTATATTTCTAATTATTTATTATTAAAATTAAGGATGATTGGAAGTAGTAGGTGTGTCGATATTTTGATATATTGGTATAGGCGAATATCGATACGTTTTTCTAAGATTATCAACACGTTTTTTGGAAATGATTAGAAAACTGATCAGTTTTATGGGGGCCATGCCACCCCCCGGAAAAAATGTCGTGGTTACGCCAATGCTCCCAACATCGCCAAACGTAAAAGCTAATATTCTGGGAAGTTGTTTTAGAATATCACATAAATTATCTCTAGAATATTACTTAAAACTATTCTAGGGTATCGTATAAAATTGTTCCGGAATATTACATGTGGTTATTTTAAAATACTTTGCGATATTTATAAGAAAATTTGAGATATTAAATGATATCGAAATTTTAGTGTCTCTTTAAATTATGATTTTATGTTACAAGTTTTTTGTATAAATGAAATATTTAAATACAAAACATTGTTTATTTACATAATTTAACACAGTTAATAAACATTTAACCAATACACAATATTGTATTGAGTACAAGCACTCAGAACAAATAATTTCTTGAAAGCGCAATGAATATTTCATTCACAATTTAAAATACGAAAATCAATCTTAAATCTAAAGCTATTAAATGACTTGACTTAAATATTTAATAAATTTCGAACTACATCAAACGTTCCAAAGGTAAATTTAATCATATCCAATAGAAAATAAATCAACATTAAATACTCAATTTTGTTTGGTTGGAAAAAAAATTAAGAACAATTGATTTAATTTATAGGAGAAAAAAATCGAAAAATTTAGGAATTTGGAGTGAGTTTTAATTGATAGCTTAAGAAATTACATTAGTTTAAGAGCGTGCCTTAATAAGTGTTTCCTCCAATTGAATTAATATTATATAGGTAAAATTTCACAATGAAAAAAAATGAATATTCCCTTATATTAAAAGTAAATCTTTACATTGCATAAACGAAAATTAAGAAAAAATCTTTTTTGTTGTTGTTGTTGTTGACAAAAACGCATATTTGTTCTTTCAAATCATCTTTTTAATTTAAGGGTAAATTTAACTCAATTGCTGGACAAGCTGCTTAATTTTTTTACGGAATAATATTAATAAAGACATTAAAATTAAATTACGTTTAATCATAAAGAGTTGCAAGAGTAGCAAATGAGGAAATAAACAAACAGTTATTTTGACACTGGCGTAAGGTTTAAAAACACGATGTTTCGGGAGCCAACTGCTCCCTTTGTCAAGTGAAGCAGGGAAGCAGTTGGCTCCCGAAACGTCATATTTTTAAACCTTAGGCCAGTATGGAAATAGCTTTTATTATGGAATCTCCTGCTGAAACTCTGTATTGTTTCGTTTGAGGAAATAAACTCGCATATCTTGTACCGAAAAAATCCACACCTTTTACGAAACTGATTGATAAAAGATAGTTTCTGCTTATATCTGCAGTGTGATTCAGAACTATTGGAACAAAGTGAAGGGGGTTTTAAAAGATGCCAAATAAGCCACATTTGGCGAAATCTGCATGTCCGCAAACGAGCCAGTTTGGCTGTGGAACAAAACTACTCTTTATGTCTATGTCGTTTCTACATAGGCGATTACGTCATTAAAAAAACATCTTAATGCATGAATGAAGTGATTTATTTAATAATACAGCAGAGATAAAAAAAATCAAGAATTCCCTTTTCTGATCCTGATTTGTGTTGCGATTTAGTGAAAATAAGCATAAAACTGCCTTTTTTAATACACTGGAAAAGAGTTGGGAACTGCCAAGTATGTGCAACAGGTGAAGAACATCAAAATAAACATTTTTTGTTCGGTGAATTTTTTTCCAAAATTTAGCCATTCGGAAACTACAGTAAATTTAATGTTTGCATCCACCCCATTTAAGGTTTCCATAAATGGCTACAATGCGCCATTTCACAAAGTTTTAAAATTGTAACGTCAACGGACGTCGGGCTCTCTCTGGCGACTTTCTAAAACCAGTTATATTCATCAGAATTGTATGTGTAGAATCCGCCGCTTCACTTGCAACCATAGAGAGCCCCACGTCCATTGACATTAAATAGTTTTAAAAATTCTTGAAATGGAGCATTATAGCAATTTGTGGAAACTTTGAATGCAGTGGATGCAAACACTACATTCACTATAGTGTTCGAACGCCAAGCTTGCTCGTTTACGGACATAGAGATTTCACCAAATATGGCTTATTTGACGTCCTTTACCACCCCTTTCAGTTTGTTCCATTAGTTCTGAATCACCCTGTATATTTAGTGAAATTGCATCTATTTAATTCTAATAGATGAGTTTTTAAACGAATTAAAATATTATGCAAGATTCTGAAGCCATTATAAATATTTCATTTACGAAACGAAGGGAATCATATATTAAAAATTTGAGGCTTTCTTCAGAATATTAAAAAATCTTCGTCCAGGTCCAGAGCTCAGACAATATATGGAACAAATAAAAATAGTATACATAGTATGTGTTTTCTTTTATATTTAAATGTAACTTAGGGGAGACGGTGGGGTATTATAATTTCACTTGAAATAAAGAAAAAGCGGGTGAGTCACTCAAGTAACTTAGTTATATTTTTGACTGGAGTGCAACGAAAAAAACTTCAAGTTTTTGGTTTCAAGGAAAATGGTTTTTAAATTTCTCAGCTTCCCCAGATTTTACACGCAATTTGCTCATGGCATTTATTATTTTTCTCCGCAAAAGTTTCATTTTGAAAATGAAAATTTGCTGCGCACATTTCAATTTCGTTTTCAAAATGAAGCTGTTCTTTTTTTCATTTCTTAAATACATTTTCTAGTGAAAACGTTTCTTGGAATGAACTTTCTGATTCTCTTCCTTGTAATGTACTTGCATTATTATTTACAGTATTCTTAATATTTACATATTTCATATAATTGTAACAGAACAAAGAACACAGATAAAAAGAAATATTTCTGTCATCCGTATTGAATCCGGGGAAGTTTGGGGGCCTTATTTTACCCACAGTCTTCACCCTTTGCTGTCTAATTGGATCAGCTTAACTAATAAATTATAGATCAGTATCACCTCATGTAATAATTGGATCCGCATGAAAAAAGTTTGACCTGATTTTGCTGATGTCATCATTATTTTTTAACGGATCCTTCCAAATTCCAAGACACAATGAAGGAGCTCTCATGGCTAACACTGCTATCATTGAGTTTAGTACCCATGTTGGTGAAAATATCTTTCTGTTGGTGAATATCTCATATCAATGTTATGATCACCGCGAACTACGGTTCGTTAATATTTCTTAACGTTATATAACATTATCATTTCTAGATTTTTCGATGGAAATATGTAGACAAAGACGAAGTACCATTTTGGCTTCCCACGAAGAGATTTGACCTCGGTGACAAGCAGACGGCGGTATCGGCCATACGTAACCCGTGGGGAATACACATCCAAGATTTTGCCGCGGAACGGAACGATCATGACACAAAGAATGCTGAAAATCTGCGTCCGGCCATAAGAAAGGAGAGAATCGGTACATTGCAAGAGCTGGGAGAGATGTTCACTCTGGTTGAGCTAGAGTTGGAGTTGGAACTTTGCCGTGAGTGCAAGCGGTCGACCTCCGAGTGTCTTGTGAGAAGGAAGCTAGCAGGTTTTTTTCACGGATGAGGATGATCCGATCGCAGATGTGGAACCGAAGCCTCCGCTGTCTTCTCATAATCCGTCGACATAAGTTTTAATGCTATAACTATCATTCTAATTATAACTATTATTTGTTGTAAGAGTGTCTGCATCTGACTACGAACGTCAACATTCTTCTACAATCATCCTCCCTACGCCGACAGTCTGGTGGTATGTTTCGGACTAGCCTGGACGACACACATTTCCGCAAGCCGTAAGTCCCTTTGATTGTCTTCCGTCATTTGTCATGCAAAACTAGATACTAATATATAATCAGATCGAAATGCCATGTTAAGTTAGGGTAATTTCTCGGAAGGAAGTAAGCTGGGGAGAAGGTTTAGCAGCGAGAGTCAAGGTTAAATTAGGAAATACTAGTAACTATGTGCTAGATCTAGAATAAATGTGTTTTAATTGTAAATCCGTTGTCATCTTATCTTATTGCTTTATATCTGTTTTTGTATTACTTTAACATGCAATGATCTTTGTTCTACAGAGGATCATTACGTCCCTCATGAGAAAAGAAATATATAAAAGCAAAAAACTAAAAGTATACAAGAAAATATATGCATAATTGATGTTTTCGTAAAACGATCTTTAATGTTCCATTTAAATTAAATTTGTAATGGCTTTGGAAAAATATTCAATGAGCTCTTATCTAAAAAAAGAGGGTATTCTGGAATTATTGAGCCCTTTAACTGGGTGGTTTTGGGTGATCACAGTATCAGTTAACATTCAGACCCATACATATCGTCCGAAATGGTTCGTCTAGTGATTACTTTCTTCTTCTATCTCTGGTGCCGCATATAATCGACTTTCCTTCTCCTTCACCCTCAATTGCCTCTGGAGTTTCGATGCGCAGACCTTACGTCGAGTATGAGATTACAGCGCTGCCTTCAGTAGCCACCCTTCCCTACTCTACCTAATTTACCGCCGCCCCCTCTCTCTCTCTCTAAATTGTTACTCTGACAGCATCAAATTACTTAGTTAAAATAATTGTAACTTCGATGAAATAACTGTAAACTTTGATGAAATAACTAAATTTCAGTCATCTTTATGCAACAATAATTTATGATTTATTTATATTTATGGACCCTAGTGCATATCTATGTAGATATGCATTAGCATCTGTTACTTCAGCAGAATTCCGAACACGAACTTAAGTTGATTTAATTTGACGACGACGCCGTGCAGTAATCAAACGACTGAAAAGACAACGGATTAAAACAACTGAAATCGTATATTTAAACGCCTACAACTTTTTCAATATCTCTAGACTATTTTCATCAGAATAGTAACTGATACAAGTGTAACGTGCGAGACTAAAAGGCATTATAAACTGCGGTTATAAATGTAAGTACAAATGGGTGATAAACTAGAAAAATAAACAATGAGTTAGAAGGAACGTCCCTGGTAATAGAACAGGAATTTGAAGAAACGCCTTTGGTAGTAGAATATAGGGACACACGAAATCGGCCATTAATAGAATCAGTTTGACGATGTTTTCTATCTCTTAGAGATGGACAGAATCACTCATTCTTTATAGTCATTTGTCAATCGTTCAATTTCAGTCAATCGTTCATTCTTTCCATCAACGAACGATTGGGCTCATATCTTGCAAAAGATAAGGTTTTACCTAAGGTATTTCTCACTAATATATTAACTACTTATAATCAGTTTGCGAATATGCTCATTGCAAAATCAAGAATGATAAAATTATGCACATTTCTTATGAGCAAACGTCGTACGGAACAGAATTGAACAAAAATATACAAAAGTATTACGCTACACGTGCCCAGCATTCGTTAATGTGAAACAAATTTGAAACAAATTTGAAAATCCCTATGCAAAAGAAAGTTCTGTTTTATGTAAAATGTTCGCCAAATTGCAAATAAATATAGATGTACTCGAGTTTTGAAGAAAAATTCCCCTACTTTTCGTCCAAGGAAAACACCTTTGTAGTGGTCTGGCTGTAGGAAACGCAAATGGAAATATGACAGTTCTTGTATTTATTTTCATATCATATTCATTGCAGTGGCATAGAAAATGTTGGCTCAGGGCAGGGGCGCCGTTATCGGAGGGGGACATGGGAGACCAGTCCCCCAATGTTGGTGTTAGGGTTCCATATCCCCCTTCAATTTCAAACAAAATGCCTTCTACTGGTATATTGTCCCCCCTCCCCCAATATTTTTATGCCGTCGACGCCAATAGCTCGGGTGCTCCAGCCTTTCATTGGACATCAAAACACATTATTTTCTCTGATAACGCTTCACACGGTACTTTTTTAAAACCATTTGATCCCTCATAATTTTAAACTGCTACGCCACTGATTCATTATTTAATTACTATAGTTTACGTTTTCACTTTCTTCAAACGTCCAATTTATGAATAACACGTTTTTAACACGTTCGCTGCCAACTACGAGAGCACTTGTAGTTGGCAAACTGAGTTTACTTGCCAGCTACGAGATAACATATTATTGATCACCTTACTAAATCACCGTTTATGAGTATTGCCATAGCAAATGCATGCAACATTTAGGTGTTTAGCCTACATGAAGGGACTATATAATACTCCTTATATACTGAAATGGATTATTTATCCCTTAAAATATTGATAAAGAGATCTCAAAACGTTGATTAGTAAATAAATTAGCAAGTAAGGTAAGTAATATGTTCGTAGATTAGTAAGTAAACGTAGATTAATAGTAAAAAGATGTCAGAATACAAATCTAAAAAATAAAACAAAGGAATTTAATTTAAAAGCATAAAAATGCAAATAGGACCTTGGCACCTATGAACGAACGCACCTTATCAGCTTTTGCAGAAAACGTGTTAAGAAACAATGAGTTGCTCACGAAATGTAGGCTATAGAAAAAGTTAATTCCTATTTACGAATTTCATCTTACACGAAAATTTTTGGGATCCGTACAAGTTCGCAAATGGGGTGTCCATAATACTAAGTACTAGTTATATATCGTAAGATGTAGATTTTATTTTAAACAGAAACATATTATACCTTCCCCAACATATGTTTTATTTTATATATGCCTTTCATTAGTCCGCTTTATATGAAAATACAGTAGAGTCTCCATATAACGAACTTCCATATAACAAAGTTTTCTATTTAATGAAATTTTCGGCGGAACCTTGACTTTGAATGGCACTAACATGTAAATTTGTCTCCATATTACGAAAAACAATTTCTACATAACGAAGTTCTTTTTATAAAGAATTTGATTTTTTTTTTAATTTATTTTTTGAAATTTTTCGACGGGCATTAGAGATAGTTAAGGATTTTAAGTAAGAAGGATGGAGGTGAGGTAGCTTTCCGTGTGGTGGATATAAGGCCCGTTCTGATTTACTAAATGCAAAATGACAAAAACTGAAAATCAATGGGGGTGTTGAATATAGAGAACTCTCTGATTTTTTTTCAACATCGATGTTATGAACGCCGAATATCCTACTGAGCATGAATTTTTGCAAATAATGAGAAATGTATTGAAGAATTTACAGTACGCGATGAAGATGGAGTATTGAAAAACTTCCACAATACGAAGTGATGAAAGCATTCGAAACCGTACGACGGAGATTACAGTTTGAAGAAAATGTTACAGATGACGTGTTCCGATATTTACAAAAGTGTGAGAATTTCTATAAATAAAACGTTTTTAACAAGATACTTGTACAAAGCAAAATTAGTGATTATTTCTCTGTTTCAAATATGTTGTATGAGGATCGTAGAGATGCAAGGTAAGTCTCAATATTTGCTTCTTATTATTAAGTTGTACGTATTCGTATATGAAAAATATTAAACTCGTTGATGAAAAAAGTGTTTACGAAAGTTAGTTTTTACTGTCCAAATTTAGCTTTTTTCATTTTATCGAAATTAAGTTTCATCATTTATGTTAATTTCTATTTAACGAATTTTCCTTATAACGAAGTTTTTCAGAGGAACGATGGCACTTCGTTAAATAGAGACTCGACTGCAATTACCACTCTATGATTACAATAATAATGTGACAGGCACCCTATAGCCTTGTATTCCTGGGTATAATTTCAAACTCGTTAGACTCTAGCTAAAGCATGATGCAATTTTGTCTCGAAATATACACAAACGTTATAAACATCTAGATTTTATCTTTTACCGGAATTCAAGAAAAAGAGTTACAGTTGAGAAAATGTGCTTGGAAAGTTCTTTTCAGAGGATAAGCTCAATTCTTCTTTTTCCCCCCCGAGTTCCGACTTTTCTGTATCTATTTTCCTTTTTACGGGAAGCAGTAAGTTTGGGAGTTGACTTGTTTTCTAACATTCTTTTTATATCATTTTGCACTTCAGCGCGTTCATTCTGAGAACGCAGAAAAAAAGCAGCCGTTTTCAGCGAAAATTTTATTTCTGCAGACAGCAAATCCGGAAAAGAACATAAAAACAAAACCCCTATTTTTACGGGTCGTCACATCAATCTATGCTTCAACAACCGATGATCTGGCAGGGGCAGCTTGATGATTCTGAGGAATTACACAAGCACAAAATAAATACGGGGAGAAAAGACATCCAGAGACAGTAAAATATATTTCTTCTGAAAAACAAGTTATCTTATTCTCAAATCTCCTTAAATTCGGAGTCTTAACTCCATTTCAGCATCAGCTAGTCGAAAATACGAAATAACAACACCCATATGGTAGGAATTTCATTTTTAAGCATTATCTCCTTCTTCAAAATAAATCAGGGAAATTAACTGAGAAACACAATTGAAAGTATCTTCTCAAATTTTCTTTTCCAGCACACGAACACACAGGCATATACACTTTAAAAGTAAAAAATTTGAAATGAATCGCATTTAAATTTTACATTATTCTAAAGAACTTCTCTTATGCGAGACAAGCCGCTCGAAATGTCAGTTTTCAAAAACATATAGACACCAGTAATTTTCTTTATAAAACTAATCTTACATACTGGAGGGTGATACCCGTAGTATGCTCTAATTTTCATTATCTTTCAAACACAGATGCATAAGAAGTTTCTGAAGATGATATTCTTGCTTAGTTTTACGTGGGGGAGAAAAAAGTACATTTTCATCAAGGCTCGAAGAAGTCTAGTTGGGACAGGAAACAGTAAAAAGAAAGAAAATTCTTAATTATAATATCTTTCTCAAGGCTAAAATTGTTGCCAAATAATGGTCAACACAAAAAGCCACGGGAGGGGGGTGTTTTGGTGATATTTCATGGGAAATTTATTTTACTTAATAATTTTGACGCCCATGTAGCTCAGCTAGAGATATTTTAGGTAAAGGAGAAAAAGAGACGTAGTCTCCGACCTAGATTTGAACTAGGGTCCCTCCATTGAGTCCGGAGTGCCTTATTAAGTATATTAATAAAATACATCAAAACGTTTACGAATTTTAAGTCCTCTCTGCAGTTTTCTGAGTCCCACTGTAACTTTCAGAGCCCCCCTGTAACTTTCAGAGTCCCCCTATAACAAACGTCTAAGTACGGGTCTGCCCAGACTTAGATTTAAACTATGACCTCTCCAATGAGCTAGTAGCGTTGATGTCTCTCTCTCTCTTCTATACCTAAAAAACTCTAATTTAACTCGAACATGTGTGTCAAAATTAAATACAACACATTCTGCACGAAAAATCACCAAAAACTCGTTTCGGTGGCATTGTGTTAGTCCTGAGAAGGGTAATAATACCTTACAACCTTAAGTAAGGAAAAAAGGGATCCTTGATAGTCGAATGGTTAAGGCGCTCCGGGCTCAACGAAAAGACTCTAGTTCAAATCTAGATCTGGATGATGTATGTTTATTTTTATCCTATACCTGAAATAGTTCAAGTTGAGATATAACGTGGGTGTTCAGATTATTAAGTATAAAATTCTTAGTAACGTAATATAAATAAATTTATCTATCATAGCATATATCAGTGGCTCAGCGCGACTTCAAAATTGGACCATCTCCAACTGTTTGTCGATAGGAAAGTCCCAATTCTTACATATTACCATCTTCATTATCATCTTTATGATGATAAGTATACGAATTGTTGTTTTTTATTTGAGGGGGGATGATGAATAATTGAAGATGGCCCAATTTTGAAGTCTGCTATGTGCAACATATTTAGGCAATAAAATTTAATTGAAATTTTTCAGATTATGAATACACCAATCAATATGATGTGATATGTAGATACATAATAGCTTTTGCAGCATAGGTAAATCTGAAGCTGGCGAACATAAAATACAAAATAAAAAGTACGTATATTGAAAATAAAACCCTTGGTATGGTGAAGTTGGATGTCTGAGAGAAACGTATTTCATACATATGTAATCTGTTGCAATCATTTTACGTTTACAAGTATGGACTGTAAAATAGTGCCAATGAACGGCAGAGGAGGGAACTACTATTTCTGGTCAAGAAGCTGGTCCTTTCATCCTTACGAGAGGTGGAGAAATTTCTTGGAACATCGGATCCAACACTCTGTAGGGTCCATTTACAATGGAAAAGTATGGAAATTATGACTATAAGTACAGCAATTGTAAATGAAGCTCCATGGTAACAAATCAGGATCGCAAGCATTTAGCGGAATCAAGGATTCATTTACATGTCCAAACTCTTCAAGAACTTCTGTAGCAGTACCATGATGGTCCCAGAACACCAGTGCCATTATAAACGCTATGAAGAGAACTGAACGGATTGTGCAGTCAATAGCATTTTCATTCTCTTCAAGATTTCGGTCGTGTTACCTGGATACATTCTAACGAAGAGTTTATGTTCCATAATTCTTTGCTTGGTACGTTTGAATCTTTAATATTACCACGCTATGAAACCCACTAAAATTCTTCATAAATTAAGGGTTTTAAATGAGTGGTTCAAATACAACATCTTTTAATACATTAGATTCATATTATAGCAACCTTGTTGGAAAGATCCTCACAGTAGGGACTTATGGAAAATGGTGGTTATGTCTGACATTACTTTCCAAATTTCGCAAATAGAAAGTATATAGAAGAACTCTAAGTGTATTGTCGGGAATCTTGGCAAAAACTCACACTTCGAGATATCTGATATCTGATAACTGGTCTGTATATTGCTGTAAGTCCCTGCATCGAGGACCATTATAAAGCAAGAGTCTACTGTAGAATGAAACTGTAGAATGTGAAGTTAAGCACACAACTACTACAAAGTTCAGTAATTCTGAAATGTCTCCGGAAAATCAGTTATGTAAAAAAAGTACGTATTTTCTTTACAATTTTAAACAGAGTAATTTTATAGATCAAACGTAGAATAGTATCACAATAACTTCGATTTTATGCCTTCATAATCATGTTTTCATTTAAACTTTTAAAATGAAGTCGAATTTTATCTTTTGCAAAAGACTGTCTTTGGTTATGTGTCAAAAATATAAGGATAGTGTGGCGAATAAATGAGCTACATCTTAGACAAACAAATTAAAATATGTGATATACCAGAAATCCTTTTATCCCATCTTCCCTTTATCTCAATTATATCGAATTGTCAGCGTTTTTATTGCATTTCAACTTCCAGAAGGTAGTTTTGCTATGTTGTAATTTGCCTTCTACAAGTAATTCGAAAACTTCAATAATTTCTTTAACTTATTTATATATTTTACTTCATACAAGATCACGTTCTTATGTAAGTAAGCAAAAAATAATAATTCAAATTTGAGTACTTTAACTTAAAAACATCTGCAAAAATAATCTTCTCACGTTCTCATCGCTTCAGCTTTATACCGTTTCATTCCTTTTCTCGATCATTCTTCTTGCACCACCTAATCTTCCAAATAAATTCTGTTTGCTCCGTCTCATCAATCTACTAGCGAAATAAATCCTGATGAAACCTGCCTTGACTGGTACTCTTTGGAAACAAATGAAATGAATACGTGCATCAAAGTAAACACACCTTCGAATATTTAAAATAAGATATAAATTAAATTTTGTATTCAATTTAAATAATATTTTAAGTAATGTGAGTGAAAAACAAAACAAAATATTTATTTTAAATGAAAAGTAAATCTCTAGGTTGTCATATTTGGGAAAATTAGTGACTAATTTTAAGCCATTAACTATTAATATATATTTTTTATATAAATCGAACACTACGCAGATTAAATTAAACAACAATATTAATCAACGTTTATTGGCGTAGTGATACCAGCGCCGATGTTATGGCGTGATTAGATGGTGAAACGTTCGAAAGAAAATAAATATTTCTGCGTTTGGTGGAAGGTCGTGGGTTCAGGTCCCACCGAAGGCAGAAATATTTATTTTCTTTCGAACGTTTCACCATCTAATCACGCCATACCATCGGCGTTGGTATCACTACGCCAATAAACGTTGATTGATTGACATTGTTGTTTGATTTAATATATAGTTGAACAATATTGGCATTAAATAATAATGTCAAACGTTAAGCATTAGCAAGATGCATTTATATTACTTCTAAAGTAAATGGCATAAACTTCGCAACAATATAATAAGAATTATGATTTGAAAGTTCGATTTTCAGCGAGTATGATAAACTGGTTGAAACACTCCAGAGCATGGGCTCTGGGGTGTTTGCAATGTAGAGTTTATGTAATATAGGATTTATGTAATATAGATGTTTATGTAATATGAGGGAGGGAAGAGGGGGCTCGAGTCCCCCACTATCCGTTCAAAAATTTGATTTGCAAGGTTCTGTCGTGCATTTGCTTTCAAAAATTTTACAGGCGCATTTTAAAGTAGGGTACTTTTTAGCTCATTACTAATTGTCAAGCAGTATCAATTACTTTTGTAGCATTTTAGTATCTTATACATTCACGAATATGCTAGAAAGCCTTGAGAAGGGGATAATAAATTTTTCTCAGCTCCTAGAAGTACGGTTAAAACGAGCATGGTTGGTATTAGTTCGGTTATAACGAGCATGTTGTGTGTTAGTTCACTTATAACGAACATGGTGGATATTTGTTAGAACACTTGCAACGAAAGTTAAGTTTTAGAACACTTGCGACAAAATTTTTCTTCATGCTCATTATAATCAATCTCATATCCATCAATCATGCTCGTTTTAACCGATGAAATCTCTTATTACGAGCATTTTGGATATTAATTAGTTTATAGCGAGCATGATTAATATGAGTTCAGTTATAACGAGCATGTTGGATATGATTTCGATTATAACGAGCATGGCATTTACACAGACTAGTAGAATAAACCCCACTCCCAAATTTAATTCGCAACAAAAATTCAAGTGTTCGATTGGACTTCAAACAATGGGTTGTTCTGCGCACAAACGAAAATTAGTATGGAAAAATTTTAGGTGTAATAGATGTAAAGTAGGTAAGATGCATTCAGTAAAAATTACACAACCAAACAATAGTTTGGCTTAGAAATATAGTCGCGCATGTATGTTTGCTTTCGAAGTTATATTATCCAATCGAATCGTAAATGTGCTGTAATTGGCTTTTACCTGAGCAAAAAAAAAATGTGTTTAAGAATAAAACCATTACATCAATAGATTAACTACAAAAACAAGAAGATTCAGTGTAGCAAAACGTATATATATATATGTATAGCTCAGGAGGCTAGGTGGTTAGTAACTATATTGAAACGCTAGTGAAAAGTTACTCTGTATTTTTTTAAACTTGGTATTTAATACGTTTAAGGAGAAAATAATGGAATTTTTGACGACCTAATGAAGCACATTATTTATGCATGCGCATTATGACTTTCGTTTCACATATTCTCCTGAATTAGCTTTTGAGATATGTGTGAAACAGAACGGTGAAAGGGGCAAGGAATTGAATGTAACATGAGGTTTTAAATGAAAACAATTTCTGTGGGAATTGGTTATTTCTGCAAGCTTGCACCTTCCCGCCTACACGGGGCTTTCAACACGTTAAGACCTTATTTCTGATGCTGTACCCCCAAAACTTCGGAATCTATTACGTGAAAGGTATCGCCATCGCGAAAACAGCTACTGTTTTGCTTTTGTCAGCGTTTTTGAACGTTTCAGAACAATAAACTTTTCTAGCAGATGACGGATTTCATCTTAGAAAAAGTATTTTCTCTGTCAATGAATAAAAAAGATTTCAGTCGTTCCAGAAGTAAAATTAATACTGGCCATGAGAAGAACAAAAACGAAATTAAAGCATAAATTTCCATTGCCAATTAGCAAACCATAATAATGCAATATTTCTTAAAGTTAATTTGATACCTTTTCTGTATTTGCAGCAATTGGAGATGTAAACCTAGAAATGCTGTATTATCCTCGTCCCTTCCAAGCCATTCGTGTGTGACAGTAGAAAGATGTTTTTTTTTATAAATAACTAATTACCTAATCGCACACATTTCCTTGATCGCAACTCGCGTGATTAAGACTTAAAACTATTTCCCCATAATTTACTTTCGAGTTAACGTGAGACGTGTACACATTTTTAATAGTGTAAGCCTCCATACTATTGTACAGTGAAGAAATTATTACAGGGAATTTGGCTCCCCATTTCTTTTATACATCAAACATATCGCTTAAAATGATTTCGTGTATCGTATATAAAGTCAGTATTTTCTATAACGACGATTTTTTCTGTATAAACGATTCAGTAAACAGCTATGACGACTTGATAGCTCTTCTCGAAAGTTCTTAAATTGAATTTATATATATATATATATATATTTGCAATCTCAAGAACATCAATTCCGTAAGCCTGGGATAAGAAAAAGTGTAACTACATTTTACTGAAGAAATACTGAAGAAGTACTGAAGAAATGAAGTAATCCCATCCAGTTGGCAATAATATTTATTAAGGCATTAAATGTTTAACATATTGCTACGCAATACCGGTTTTGGGTTGTTGGTCGCCAACGTGCCACATATAATTCGCCGCCGCCCACCCCCAAATGGGCGGATTTACCATTTTAGAAACCCTAGGCTATTTTTGCCGCCCCAAGGCTACCTTTGCGCCGCTCCTTCCTACTCGTCTGTTCCTCCCTAATCAGTGGTAGGAATATAAAAATTATTACATTCAATATACGCCAAGAACTTTTGCATGGACAATAAATACGTTGAAAAACAAACTCACAAATAGAAATATAAATATTAAATAATATTAACTCCTGTGGAAGTATTATCTCTTCTTGGTATATAATAAATCAAATTCAATTTTATTGAAATAAATTTTAATTTTAGCAAAAAATAAAAGCCTATCAAGCACTGGTATTTAAATGGAAAGCATGACGTCTAGCTTTCTTCTCGGCAAAACATCTGATTATATCATCGTGTGGTATTGACTTCGTTATATCAAATCCCATACACAAAATTTTGCCAGCATAGTCTGTAGGTCTGTCGGTATAACCTATTGGAAAACACGGCACTGCCCCCGTCACAACCCCCATCCTGTTTTGTTCATAAGTGAATATATTATTCGAGAATTCTAAAGTAATCCACAGGATGGGTCAGCCGCTATATTTTTATGACCATTCTATCGAATTATCAAAGGCTAATATTAATCTATGAAGAAAATATTTATTTTAATTCTGAACAAAACTTTAGAGAAACATACAAAAATATCATACAAACGTTACCGCAATCTAAACCTGGTTGTTTAATTTTTTGAAGATCATATTAATATTTCATAGAATGTGTTTTAAAAAATTATCTTACGTTCCAATATTAGGTAAATATAGCTTTTTAAAAATAGGAAATATTCTTCTAAAGCTATAATCGAGGGAATGAGGTCAGAATACATCTTCACCTCTCTTCAATATTTGTGTGTCAAAAATGTAATAAAATCTTTAAAACGGTACAAAATCTGATAAAGTGTAAAACAATATAAATTTTTACAAAGGAAGTCGTAAATACGTTATATCAATATTAATTAAGAAAAGAATAATTAAATTATTACAATTGTATTTTATACTTTTTTAAATCTTCAAAATTCTATCTCTGCTTTAAAAAGTTTTCGTTACATTGTGGGCTTTTTTTTGGTTTCAAAGGTAACGATTTTTAAAAATATTAAAAAATCTCATGTTCTTTGTGAACTCAAAACATAATTGATCTTTGAAAGATGAATGGGGTGCACTTGCACTCCCTTGGCTTATGAAAAAAAGGAAAAAAGGATAGAATGAACTATAGTCTAAAAATGAACTAAATATAAATAATAATAAAAATAAAATAGTCTAGAAATAAACTACAGTCCAACAACATTATTCAATTGGAATTTTTCCTGGATGCACCCCCCTGCATATAATTGTCCGAGTGACCATATTTTAAATGTAATGGTGATTTCATTTTATTTTTCCAATTTTCACATCGCGGTCAAAAAAAGAAAGATACAAGCCGTTCTATTGTATAAACCTCACGTACGGGAAATTTACATTTAAGCCCATATAAACGTGGCTTATCTACCCGAAATTGTGATGCATGTATATGCTATAAACCTATACACTATACGAAATTTGGTCAATACAATAAAGCTTTGATTACCTTAAAATATACTAGGGAAACCGTGGCTTATCTACGAAATTGTGATGCATGTATATGCCGAAATTTGGTCAATACAATAAAGCTTTGTGGAAACCTTATCTACCCGAAATTGTGATGCATGTATATGCTATAAACCTATACACTATACGAAATTTGGTCAATACAATAAAGCTTTGATTACCTTAAAATATACTAGGGAACACGCATATTTTTCTAATTTTTGAAAATATAATTGTTTTTAAATATTGTCGTATTTTAATACCATGATAGTAAAGGTTTAAAAAAATTTCATTAAATGATATGCAAAAGTTGGAAAACCCCTGGTAGAGCACACCATACACTTTTCCTATAAAATGTTTTTGAAGATATAAATTGGGAATTATGCAAAGAGTTACGAAAAATATGCAACTATATTTTTAGTTATCGGCCTGTTAGTATTTTTTAACTATTAATAAAACGTTTTTTATTTGATATCTTTCTAATACAGATATATTTTTTTGGTACTTATGTATATATTATCGTTAACACTAATGTTTATCTAAAGATTAAAATTAAAAAATTGATACCGATGCCCCACTAATTGATACCCTCCGGAATTGAAATTATGTATATATAAAAAACATAATGTAAAAAGAAACCATTTGGCATTTTGCCAATTTTAGAAATTGAACTTAAGTTTCCTTTCCTTGCATTTCTAAGTGGCAACAGTTAAGAAAGCCTGCGAAGTGAACATGGTGTTTCTATTGTGGGAGCCCACACATTTAAATACGTTTAGAATAATAGGCATAAAAAATTACAAATGCATTTTCATACTCTGCTTTAGGAAAATATCGTTTATGCGAATTATCGGTTATAATGGCCAAATTTCGTGACAGTTATAAACTATTTCTACTGCATATATTTGCGTGTGCCAGGAAACAACTATTATGAGACAATGGTCACCTGTCCGAAAAGTTTGGGAAACACCAAACGTACGTCGATTATTGTTATTAAATTTTACTACGCCTAAAACGTAAAGTTTTAACAACTTACATTCCTGAAGTGGGACGGCCAATGCAACAACAAACATACGTCGATTATTGTTCGTTATTAATATCTTATACGTCTAAAACGTAAAGTTTTGCCCCCTTACATTCTAAAACCTACTTTTTCGATTCATTCCTTTCATTGATGCTTGGATTAATCTTACTGTTTTTGTTCTTCTTGGCTTCATTATGTGGTTACTTTTGGCTGCTTTACTCTATTTCGGAGTTTCTGCCAATTTTACGATTTTAGTTGGGAATTTGTCATTTAAAAGCAAGCTTGTGAAATTGATGTATTGCTGTTTATTTCATCTTCATGTCCTCAAGCAGCTTTTCTGTTTAACTGCAACGTATTTTTTAGTTTAATGGATTCTGTCAATTACAGAAAGCTACAAATATTCACCATTTCAAAGATTGAGTCTTTCTAAGTGCAAAATGTGGACCTCAGTTGCTATACCATTCTTGCAGATTTATGTATCAATACAAAAATAAGAGTCAGCTTAAATAAAACGTGAACTTGGTTTAATCAACAGTTTCAAATGATTAGAGAGAGATTAACCACGTTATGAAAAAGACCAATGTATATCATAAAAAGATGGAACACAAGCAGTTGTGATCAGAAATATAAAGACAAAAATTAAAAAATAGAGAAGAAAGAATGAATAATAGAATAAAAAAAGAAAAAATAAACTTTTCGCCAGCTTTGTCATTTTTGGATTGCCAGTCAGTGAAGGCGCTTTTCAAAGGCTAATGGTATTTTAAGTACGTAAAGTCGGAAAGGTACTTTCTGCATTTGTGTCGTATTCTGCAGTCCATCCTTCATGGAAAATGTGTTGGTTATACACTGAGCGGCTATTTTATTAAGTATACCGATCGGATATCTGTAGACAACATTTGGATTTCGGTACTCGCTGAATTTTTCAGTATATGGGTGCAATGGTGTGCTGGAAATATCTTTGAAGACATATTATCTTAAATACTCAAAGTAACACCATACGAATAATAAGGCTTTGATGGTAAATTAGAAACTTCGGGTTGAGTTTGGAAGAACGTTTGGCCATCGAAGAAGTACAAAACTCTCATACTCGTTACAGAATTTTTAAGCTACACTTGACCAGTGATAGGTTTATTCCATATTTTCAAATATATCTCCTTCGCAATATGAAATAGTAAGTGTACTTAGTCCACAAGAATGTCTAAATATTCAAAAGCTTCTATATGTCCATCCGTAGGTGTCAGTGTTCCAAATCTGTACCGAAAATCACTCTTCATGTCATTAAACTGCCTTTCTCCAACTTGCACTACACTTGTGAATCATCTGGTGAGTATGGACTTATGCTCTTCGCATAATACCCCAATCCTGTCATTAGCGGGATTTAACCAAAATTTGGATTCATCTTACCATAAAATTTTGGAAGTCCAGTTCACTGTCCTTTCAGAGAATGCAACATTCTGTTCTTTGCTGATAACACGGGGACTTGTGATGATCATATGCTAAAATAGCTCACCCGAGACATGTTCAAACATTATGTTTTATGCTAATGATCTGGGCACCCGCATTTTGAGAATTAGTCATTTGTTCAGCTATGGTACGTTGGTTTGAAACAATTTTATATTAACAATCTGCGCCGACTCCTTTTCCAAGCGAGATTTTTTCGCCCAAACAGAAATGTTATGCTCAAAGTTTCTTGGTTATCCAACCATTACGCACTTATGGAAGGGTTGTGTGAGAAAGCCAGTGAAAGTAATTGTTCAGAAGTGCGAGAGTACCAGCATTCTGACGTCTGCAAGACGGCAATGACGCTTTGGAAATTGCAGAAATTTTCTCCGTTATTCTGAAGTGAAAATCAACATTTACGGAGTTGACGTATTCTATTTTGCAAGTGTTTTAATTTTCCTACAACAGTGAACTCATTGTATAGAAGCACTCTACATTCCTAATGCGAGTTGATGTACCGCTAAAGCTGACACCCAGTATATATGAAGTATATTATTATATACTTTATATAGCTACACTATAATCATATATATTCTTTGTTTATAGCGAGTAAATATGTAAATGAAGCATAATGGATTTTCAAATATTATATCTAAAATAATTAACTGCAGTTTATTAAAAAATCCTAGTCTTAACTCATTTATTTAAGAAGTTGAGTCTAACAAAAACGCAAAGCTATTTTAAGAGATAAAAAAATAATTTTTAAAATTTGCAAATAACGTTATAAATATTAAAATAACAAGTTAGCGTGTTTAGCTTTCATCAATATAAAATAGTGGAACCTCGTCAGATTGAACTATGGTTGGAAGTAAGGGGGGGAAAAGGTCCAGGGGACCAGATCGAAATTTTAATAATATAATATAGCTTATTAAACGTAAATGGCTGAAGAGCCCAATCCGCTAAACTGCCAAGTCCTGTCTCCTGTACTGGCTCGAACCTCGATAAATCGAAATGCTCGGTATACAAGTCGAAGTAATTTTCATTCCCCCCCTTTAACCCTCCTTGGACCTCGATAACTCAAATTAAACCATCTTTTCCTTAAATTTTAAGTTATTGAGCTTTCCTTGTAATTTAGCTAATCATTGTTCGAACCTCACTGGCACTGGTTTTAACTTGGATAACTTGAAATGCTCGGCATATGAGTCTAAGCGATTCTCATTCCCTTTTAACCTTCCATGGACCTTGATAACTTAAAGTAATAAACCTTTACCCCTTGAGTTTTGAGTTATCTATGTTCCGCTGTACTTTACTTAATTGTACGAACTTCAATAACTTGAAATGCCAGGTATATAAGTTGAAGTGATTCTCATTCTATTTGAACCTTTCTTATACCTCGATAACAAAAATTAAAAACTCCTTTAAGTTTTGAGTTACCGAAGTTCCACTGTACTTTACTCAATTGCTCGAACTTCGATAACTTAAAATGCTTGGTATATAAGTCGAAGTGATTCTCATTCCCTTCGAATCTTCCTTGGACCTGCATAACACAAATTAAAAACTCTTTTTCGTTTTGAGTTACCGAAGTTCCACTGTACTTTAATAAGTTACTCGAACTTCGATAACTTAAAATGCTCGGTATATAAGTCAAAGTGATTCTCATTCTCCTTTCCGCCTTTCTTGGACCTCGATAACACAAATTAAAAATTTTTCTTCTGAGTTTTGAGTCATCTAGGTTCCACTGTACTTTACTTAATCAATTGCTTTTAACTGATCAGCTGCTAAATCTAAACTATATCACAGCGAAAATTCTTTTCTGTAGAAAGGAAACTGAGAAAAGTGTTGGATTGCATTAAAATCAAACATTTAAAAAGTGAAACAAATTACAAAAGCTCAAAAGTAAAAATATTTTCAGCCCTTCTGAAACAAATTATTCCACTCAATTTTCGAGCATCCAGTTTCTCTCGCTTGAAACAGTAAGAAGTCGTGAAATTAATCCTGGGCTGTTTTTAATTTCGAATCTCTTTCTCATCTGCTACAAAACGGGAAATTTTAATAACGGAGCTTCGAAAATATTTGCTCCATTTTAGCACTCCAGAAAATCGACACAACGTTAATCTCAGCGACCCAAAATTAAAATCTGATACTTCAAACACGTTTCTTTTGAATATCCGTTCGCACGATTCGCTCGAATTTTTATTAAAATATTTGGAGATTATGTGAAAGTTCACAAACTGAGATCATTTGAAACTGCAGAAACAACGTCAGGAAATTACAATTTCAAAATAAACTTACGAAAGTTTTGACTTTTCATAAAGTGATTAAAATAGAAGAACGCAAACAAACATGGAAGAAAATAAACACGATAGATTATATAATTGTATTAAGTACATTATTTCTTATATAAACTTATTGCATATAGCGGTGCATAGCGTGACTTAAGAGATAGTGCGTAATCTCTGATTGTTCGTCATCCTCCTCCTCCCTCTCTCGAATACAAAAATTATAATTTACATGCATACATTACACTAAGGAGTGCGTACCCTAATCACCGAACACAACTTCTGACCAACTTCTTGATAAGGATCATATAGTAATTCTCTCTGACCAGCTCTTGATTCGTCTGGTCAATGGCAATAACCCGAATGTATATATCAAATCTCGCGATTCTAACACAAAAATTCTTATAGATAGGCCACTTCTTAAACAAAATATGCCTTTCAGCCAAAAAACAAAAACAAAAAGTTTAATTAGAAACGTCGTCCCTCATAACTGTATGCGCTACCATCTGAAAATCATCATCAAAAGATAGAAAACAAAACATCAGGCAGAGGACGCCACCTTGAAATGCCGCAAGGCCAAATACGGTTTGATCATATAAGAACTTTTTCTTAAATCAGTTTCCATAGATCAAATTGATGTTTTATAAGTTTACTGAATACAATATATATTTATGTTTACTTTCACACGCTTTCTGAAACCAATGAAAATAGAATTTATAATAAATTTCAGAGGAAAAGAGGGGAAAAATGTCCAACTATGAAGGAGATGATGAAGAAATGGAATAAACGCCTAAGGAACGTTTCAAGATGAATTTCTTATGTTACAATTGATGAAGTTTTGAAGTATATACAGGAAAGAGTCAAGATCTTCAGAGATTATTAAAGCTTGTGAGGTTGGTTTTTTTTTTATAATTTGGAATAATACTGGAGACCTTGCCTCTCACTGTGAAAGCTCCACAATGCACAAACAGAGGATGATAATGTGACATGAATGGTTCTGTGCTGAATGCTTGAGCTGAGCAATTTAACGTTTTCACTCCCGAAGAAACATGGTAATCCAATAAAAGCCATCAACTTTATGAATGCAAACCAGCTGAAAGAGACTTTCTCGAACGTATGGGTAACTTTAGGGATTCTGCTTACCATCCGGTTACTGTGGCAAACGCCGAAAGGAGCTTTCCGAAATCGAAGTTCATAAAATCTTACTTCTGATCAGAAATTTCAAATGAGCGGTTATCTGCTTTAGCTATGCTGTTAATTTCAAATGGCATCACCATGACACGAATGATGCATAAGTTTTCAGCTGTAAAGGTTCGAGGACACCTCTGTTTCGATTAATTCTGTAGTTTTTCCCTGAGAAGTTAATAATATCTTACATTTTTATATATGGAGAAAGAGAGCGTTGTTCCTGTCCTCGTTGGTCTAGCGGTCAAGGCATTCCTGGCTCAACGGAGGGATACTAGTTCGATTCTAGGGTTGGGACGGCCTCGCTTTTTCTCCTATACTTAAAAAAGCTCTATCTTTAGCTTAAACGTGGGTGTCGAAAATTATTAAGTATAATTCTGTAATTTAACTTTAACTTTCAAAAACGTTTTATAAAAATTTACCTTATTAAATTTTTAAAACTTAAATTACTTAAAATCTTGATGTTAAATTACTCGTAAAGAAAAGAATGATTTTCCGGCGCCTGGTGGGACCCGAACCCACGACCTCCTGATTGCCGGTCAGGTGCTCTACCTACTAAGCTACAGGCGCAACCACTCTCTCCCTTACGACTATATATATAACTTTCCATGGACAAGTTCGCTATTGGTGTGGCAGTACTGTGACTACCTATGTGTGTGTACTACTGCGTGTGTAAAAATCATTCTTTTCTTTACGAGTAATTTAACATCTATTGTTGCCACATCATCGGCTAATATGAAAAAACTGTTACCTTAATAATATTAAAATCTTATTCAATTTTTAATAAACTCGTTATCTCAAATCTTTGCACAAAATAATTTTACTGCAATGCATTTAACTTACTGCGTAAGAAAATGGAAAAGCCATTTTCCAACGAAACCACTGCAAGTAAAAAAATTATAAAATTAAAAAGTACATTAAAATGGATGACCGTATTTGACTGTACAGAAGACAGTCCAGATTATTGAAGCTCATGTAAGGTTTTAATTTTTATACGAGTATTAAAATTATTTAGTTTATTGGTCATTAGAAAAAGTACTTGTGGATTAGTCACACGTTGTTAGGAAGTTTTAATTGTTATCGTGGCTTTCCGTCTTGTAATAATATTCAATATTTTTCTTAGTAAGATGCAGAAAACTATTAGGGAGATCTCTATAAATAAATAAAACAGAATACGCCATCAAAGGAATTCTTTTGAAAATAATTACTATTTAGCGATAATATATATATGGAGAAAGAGATATATATGGATATATATGGAGAAATCTTAGGCTCGCACCGTGCGCCATGTGGCCTTGATCCGTCTCTGCCATCTCATTTTCATTATTACTGCATTCATCTGAATTGACAATCTAAAACCGAATGGTATTAATGCAAGAATATTCAGTAATACAGTTAAACCTCGATAACTCGAAGTGCATTCGGAAGCCAAAAGTACTTCAAGTTATCGAAAATTAAATGAATTATGCTTTCTTATTACGAGAACAGGCAAAATATCGCCAAAAGCAAATAACAACAGACATTTTCGTTACGGGAACTGTTTTCAAAATATTACGTGAACATTATTAATCTTTTAATAATATGTATACTACATGTTAAATGTGAAATTTTAATTTAACTGCACGTACTACTACATACAAATTTAATCACTAGTACCAATGAAAAATTACAGTACTGTACTTACAATTTAAATCTCTTGAAAAAAGTGTGTAAGTTTCCTTTGTTTCATACTTTATGAAAATTTTTTGTCCGAAAAATTGTCCAAAATGTTTAGGGCATTAAACACTTTATCTTCTACAGAGGATTGATAATGGATATAGGACCGAACGGTTTCTGCTGCAGCGAGAGCCTGGAATCCCATAGGAAGATTGTTTTTAAGATTCAGAGTTGCTTCATCGTTCTCTTCATCCTGGTCTGATTTTTCTTTCTCACCATTAATTGCAAGGAGAATGTCCGTTTCTGACGGACATTCTGTTGTTTCGAGATTTTCATCGACGTCAACGAAGGTGCGAAAATCAACTTCGATGGAAAAGAAATTTTAAAACTTCTTCCATTCCTCAGACTCATCAGTTTCTTCATTTTCTTGGATTTCTTCGTTTTCGTTGGATTTGATGAAGAATCCAGCTTTTCGGAAGCAATTGGCAATCATGCTTACTTTCACCTCATCCCAAGATTTCTGGATTAACACACAGTGGCATCAAGAAGATTGATGTCATGGATTTCTTTTCCTGCATCAATATTTCTGATAAGCCGCTGGACACATTTTTTTCTATACATTAGCTTTAGGTTTTTTATGACATCTTGGTCCATGGGCTGAAGTTTCGATGTCATGTTAGGGGGAAAGAAAACAAGCTTAATGGATTGCAAATTTTCTGTAATTTTAGGATGGGCTGGGCAATTGTCAACAAACAACAATACCTTTCTTTCTTCGCGCTGAAATTTTCGGTCATGTTTCAACAGCCAAGGTTCAAAGATTTCACTCGTCGTCCATGCCTTTTTGTTACTTTCGTACTTCACTGGCAAAGATTTATCTCTGGTAAACATCTGGGTTTCGCAAACTTTCTGATGACCAAAAGCTTCAACTTTTCAGTCCCAGTCACGTTGGCTCCAACTATGACAATCATCCTTACGTTATTTCTTTTTACCCCATGGCACTTTTCTGCTTTAAAAGTCAAAGTACTTTTCGGTAAACATTTAAAAAAAGTCCAGTTTCGTTGGCATTAAAAAACATCATCAGGATTGTAGCCCGCTAGCAAAGAAGGCAGCACGTTGCGACAATAATCTTCGAAATCAATTTCAGGTACACTAGCACTTTCACCAGACATGACTTTCTGCACAATTCCATTACGAACTTTAAACTTACCGAGCCGGCCGGTACTTGCTTCAAAAGATTCAATTCCCATTTCTTTTGCAAATTTTTCTGCCTGTTCTCGAATATGACCACCTTGAAGAGAAACATTTGCATTTCTCATGTTTTTCACCCATGCAAACATGGCATCCTTCAATTTAGGGAAACTTGATGCTTTTAAACGCTTTTTTTCAGTCGCGTGACGAAACTCTTCCACAGCTTTTCTTATCTTTCAAAATTGTTGACAGAGTGTTTGCAGGAATACCAAATTCGGCAGCGATGTCTTTTTTCTTTCTAGCGCCCTTTTCCACTTCGTCGATGAGTTCCGATTTTTCACGGACACTCAATTTTTTCAAAACTCTCTTTTTTTTCCCATAATGAACTCGATCTTTTTCGCACAAACCTTAATTCCGCTTCAAAATTAAGAAACGCTCTAACAAACGTGACTGATCCTCAACGCACTCTTTCAGTTCTCAGAACCGAATGTTAAGTCACTTTAAAGACTGGTTTTTCAAAGCAAACAACTTTCAAGAAAAGCATGCGTAAGGCTAAGACTACTTCCACTATGGCG
>QLNU02014802.1:13707982-13742782 GCA_006491805.2 Dysdera silvatica
CTTCTTCTTTTAAGATTTAGGAGCTGTTCCTTCGACTATCTCAGAGTCTTCGTTTGATCCACTGTTTCCTTCATATAGTTTTCTGTAGAATTCTTCAACTCTTCTAAGTATTTCTTCCCTATTTCTTGTTACGGTGCCATCCTCTCCTTTTAATGCAATGATGTGTTTCTTCCCAACAGATAAACTTCCTTTAGAAACCATAAGGCTCTTGTTATTTTCAATGGCTTTCATTACTAACTCACATTTAAATTTTCTTATATTTCTTTCATGCTTTTGCGCAGAGTTTTACAAAGTTCTATGTACTCAATCCTGGAACTGGTATTTTGATTGTCCACCTTCATAAGTCTTCGCCTTTTCATGAGTTGTTTCGTCTTCTCAGATAATTTGCTATTCTGCTTTTTACATATTACACCACCAATTTCCCCAGCAGTTTCAATTATTGTCTTAACAATGTTTTCATTTGCTTCTGAGATGTCAACTTCTTCAATAAGTCCTTCCAGTGCAGAAAAGCGATTTTTTAATTCCAACTTGAATGCCTCGGTATTTTCTTTTAATTTCTTTAAATCCACCCTCTTACATACTTGTTTCCTAATGAGCTTCTGCCTTTCTAGTTTAGTATTTAAGTGCATTTTACATCTCACCATTCGATGATCACTTCCAGTATTAAATCTGTTCAGTACGCTGCAATCTTCAATAATTGATTTCTTGTTTGCCAGTATATAGTCAATTTCGCTGGTTCCTCCATTGGGGTGTTTCCATGTCCATTTTCTTTGTAGTTTCTTCTTAAAAAATGAATTCATGATGCTAAGATTTTCAGCTTCGGCAAATTCTATGAGTTGATCGCCACGTTCATTCCTTTCCCCGTATCCGTATTTACCAACCGATGTCTCTCCTTGTTCCTGTTGTCCAATTCTTGCATTAAAATCTCCCATGATGAGCTTGATGTGTTGTTTCCCCTTGGTATGTAGCTGTTTGATTTCTTCATAGAATTCCTCAACCTCCTCGTCGGTATGGCTTGATGTTGGTGCATATGCCTGTACTATCTGAAGTTGGTATCGCTGGGTTAGTTGAACAACGAGCCTCGCTGCTCGATCTGACGTGCTTTCGACTTCAAGAAGGTAGTCTTTAATTCTTTTGTTGATTAAGAAGCCAACACCACTTGTTCTTCCAGTTTCCGTTCCTCTATAATAAAACAAATGTCCACTTTTAAGTTCCACCAACTCTTCACCTTTTCTTCTAACTTCACTGAGTCCTACAATGTCCCATTTGATCTTGTCAAGTTCTTCTTCCAATTCTTGAAGTTTTGCTTCAGAAGCAAGGGATCGTCCATTATACGTTGCCAAGGTCAATAACAAACGGCAGCCTGGGCCATTCCAGTGATTCTTAGCACCCCCTGCTTTCATGCCACGCTGACCGCTGCCTTGATCAGGAGCACTCCAGCACCTGGAGACTAGGGGCCATGGTTTTTGGTGTATTAGCATATTGGAGGAATTAGCCATCATTTCACCACGCTGGCTAGACGGGTTGGTGAATTAGCCCTCCCCTTCCGCCTTTCCATCCGTGCAGCAAATATTAATTTGCCTCTTGGATAGAAAGCCCAGCCTGCACCACTTGAAGGCGGGGTAGGACACTAGGTTACTGGCCCGGCCGGTTCCACACATCGTCACATACGTTCAGCGTGTGGGTCTCCTTCCAGTTAGATACCAGCAACCCTTTTGCAGGCCATATATATATATATATTCAATCCCAGGGGCAGATCCGGAAAATATTTTCAAGTGAGCGGGCAAAACCAATATAGAGACCTTATAAAAATGTCAACAAAGTTTGATCCAGGAAGGGCACAGAAGGCGCCCCTAGATTTGCCTTCATTCAATCTTAATATTGTTGATAAAGTGTTGCAGCCAGCGGGCCAATGAGAGAAAGCAAAATTTGCTCTTGGGCTGAAAAATGTTAAAACCCCTGCTTTAAGTTTATTATTAACCCCCACTTTTTCAACTGCTATGCATGGGTCTAATGTGGGAGAATTTTTATTTCGAATTCAAATCCACAAAGAAGTGAAGAATGCATTATAATTCATTAGAAGACAAATTTTAATAACCAACACTCCTAAAATATTGATTTGAAATCATTAAATAGTAAATGTAATGAGAAAATACGTATATACACTTCTAGCTACAGATAAATTCATCATTCTGCAAGATAAAATTACAAAATGATCAAGAACGAAACCTAATTACTTATTTGGGAAACCTGCTTTCAAATATAATTTTTTGGGATAATTGAAATAAATAAAAAATTAACATATTTTTCCCTAATGCGAACACTCTTGAATTTTACATCCCTTTGTTCACTGCAAATGCACTATGATGAATATTTATTAAGTTTACTAAGTGCCTCAGGTTTCATTAGTAAATATAAAATAGAACTTTAAAATCTTGATGGAAAAATAGTGAGATCCCATTTCTAATGTTATTTGGAAACATTAAAGTGCAGGCAATAGAAAGGATTGTATTATTATTATATGAAATTGCTTATTAAATTTAAAATGACATTTATATTTGCTTTCACATTAAGTGTTTTTTTTTCTAAACAAATTAAATGCACGAAATGAACTTAATGTTTTTCATGGAGACAAATCCGTTTTCAGAGCAGTAGGTTATTAAATTTTATTTAATGAGCATTCATGCAGAAGCTTAAAAATAACTAAGGTTTTACTAAAGAAATTTTAGACACAATTCTTTTATAAAATAATGTAATTGAAACTTTCGAAAGGCAAAAAGAGATACGTGAAACAATACACATACCAATTGAATAAAGACAATAAAGTGACTTGTTTTAAATGTCCCTATTCTTAAGCATCGAGATACGTATCAGTTCCGAAAACTAATTTATTTATAATGTATGTGCACCCATAGATTTTCTGTATTTTCATGCATTGCAACCTTGGCAACAAATTAATGTGACTTGAAAGCTTACGGCCAAGTTGATGTTAAGCTAGTCCAATCGTCACTAACACGACTACATTTCCTTGAAGCCGGGAAGTATTGATCACGATTTTTTGGTTCAACAGCAGTTCCGAAATCTTATTACAAAACAAATATCATGTCACAATGGCAGAAATACTTAATTAAGAGTGATGAAACTCGCTGTCCGAAAGTTTCCAGTATGATGATTTTTTTGGTGAATGAGGCTTCGTTCACGTCTTGGTGACAATGTAATTAGACAGCAACTAATTACTTTATTCTGATTGGATTTAGCGGGCTCTCTAAATGATCTCCTCCAAATTACTTACTTAATTGCTTTCCTAATGAAGCCAAAATTGGTTTCTTGGATACTTCAAGAACTGCTCCGATACTGAGAAAGTTCATATCCATTGAATCTTAGGCCCGATTCATCTCACTTTCTATGTATTTACCTCACTGCCAGCTGTCCTTTTCGGCTATCTCTAGAATTTCTAACAAAACAGAAACCATACATTTAATTCGACATCACCAATAACGATTATATTACGTTCGACTCAATGAATTCAAAGTTTTCTGAATCAAAGTTTAGTTGTTTACAATAACGTCAGAAAACTAGATTTTCTTAATGTTGTATTTATAAAATTATTAACATAGACTTAAGAAGCATTTAATAAACGTTGAAGATTTAATGAAACTTATAATCATTTAGCAAATTAAATTTTATATTATTCTGATTTAAAAATTTCAGTAAGAGAGCTGACTCAATAAATGAGGAGATTAAAATGAGAAAAATTCCCATTTACCTCATAATTCAGTATTTATTACTCTACAAAATAAAAGCTTTTACAGCTGCCATTATTATATATCATAGTATGCACCGCTGAACCTGGGATTTCGCAGTAAGCTCTAAAGCACCACCAATATTTTCAAGAACATTCGTCAACTCTGAAATTTTCCCACATGACAACTCCTCGGGATTAACCCTGCAACCAATATCCTGAATGGAAGCAAAAATTACACGAACTTCATTGGTGCAGTCAATTTATAAAAATGTTATAATAAAACGTTTATTATAGTTATTTCGATAGCGCTAAACGGCTGTCATCGTCAGAGCAATGGCGGCTTCTGTTTAAACCCGTGATGTTGGTCGGCGTTGCCATTACGTTGGTTGGAAGCTTTAATGGATCAACGAGGAAGTAAGTGTATTGGTGGTGTCAGCAGTAGCCGTGCGATACAACAAGGTTATTGTTCCAACAGGAGGCATTTTGAGTGCCAACCTCTTTGCTATTTTCCTTAGTGATTCCCCCTACTGATGAGTATGTCCATATTGCACTTTATGCCAACGATGTTGCCATTTTTCCACCAACGAAGACCTTGGGGACACCATTTCTGACATCCAATCATATATAAACTCCGTTTGACGTTGGCTAAATCAATGGCGGATCCGCATCAATCCTGACAAATCTCAAACAATTATTTTGACACGAAATTGTAAATTTGGGCCACACGAAAATATCCGAAATTTGTATAAATCCATCCCTTGGTCTACCAAAATTCTGTATATTGGAATTACTCCAGACAAACGTCTAAACTTTCAACTTCACAGAAAAAACAGCAAAAATAGGGTTATTGCCGCTGTTAGGAATTATCGTCCCCATATTTGTTATTTCTCCACCTTCTCCACAACCAACAGACTTCTGCTTTACAGAACTACCATACGACCCATTATTACTCACGCCTGCCCTGCTTGATTCTTCACTTCAATTTAGACAATTAAAACCTCCAACGTTCATTACGCATTATCTGAGAAGACGAAACAACTCATGAAAAGGCGAAGACTTATGAAGGTGGACAATCAAAATACCAGTTGCAAGATCGAGTATGTAGAACTTTGCAAAACTTTGCGCAAAAACATGAAAGAAGATATAAGAAAATTCAATTGTGAGTTAGTAAGGAAGGCCATTGAAAGCAACAAGAGCCTTAGGGTTGTTAAAGGGAGTTTGTCTATTGGGAAGAAACACATCATTGCATTAAAAGGAGAGGATGGCACTGTAACAAGAAATAGGGAAGAAATACTTAGAAGAGTTGAAGAATTCTACAGAAAGCTGTATGAGGGAAACAGTGGATTAAACGAAGACTCTGAGATAGTCGAAGGAACAGCTCCTAAAATCTTAAAAGAAGAAGTAGCATTTGCAATAAAAAGTATGAAGAAAGGAAGATCCCCTGGCGATGATGGCATTACATTAGATATCTTAAAAGAAGCTGGAGAACATGTAGAAGACATACTCGCAAAATTCTTTACCAAATGCCTCAACAGTGGTAACATACCAAACCAATGGGATTCTGCAACAGTAATTCTTTTGCATAAAAAAGGTGATAAAGAGGATTTAAAAAATTACCGACCAATTAGCTTATTACCTGCTATATATAAAATCTTCACAAAAGTACTAACACATCGCCTGCAGAAAAAATTAGATGCAGCTCAACCAAGAGAACAAGCTGGATTTCGAAGTGGATTCAGTACAGTGGACCATATTCAAGTATTAAGAGAATTAATTGAAAGAACACATGAATATGAACTTCCATTGTGTGTGGCATTTATTGACTATGAGAAGGCCTTTGACTCTATTAAAACATCAGCAGTCATCAACTCTTTAAGATCAACAGACATCGAGGATGTGTACATTGACATATTGAAACGTGTGTATAAAAATGCAAGTGCAAAATTTCGGTTACATAAAGATACCAAAACTATCAAAATTGGTAAAGGTGTGAGGCAGGGAGATACCATTTCTCCAAAACTTTTTACTTCAGCTTTACAGATGATTTTTCAGCAGATAAATTGGAATAACAAGGGAATAAAAATAAATGGTGAATATTTAAATCATTTGCGGTTTGCTGATGACATTGTTATTTTTTCAACGAACCCATCAGAACTCCAAGACATGGTACAGGAGCTCTCAACTAGAAGTAAAGAAGTTGGACTCAAGATGAACCTACAAAAAACTAAGATCATGTTCAATAATTTTGTAGAGGAAACAAAAATACAAGTTGACAACACTGAGCTAGAAATTGCTGATTCATATATTTACCTTGGCCAGCTGATTTCAATGGATGGCAACATTATGAAAGAACTCAACAGACGTATTAAACTTGGCTGGAGTGCATTTGGAAGAAACAGTTTTATCCTGAAGGGGAAATTGCCTTTATGTCTAAAAAAAAAAAAGTCTTCCAGCAGTGTGTATTGCCAATCCTCTCTTATAGATTACAGACATGGAGTGTAACAATTGCAGCAATACGGAAGTTACAGGCAACTCAAAGGAGCATTCAGAGGTGCATGCTTGGAATAACTAGGAGAGATCGAAAAAGAAACACTTGGGTGAGAGAGCAAACTAGAGTAGAGGACATCATTGTTAAAGTAAAAGGGCTGAAATGGCGATGGGCTGGGCATATTGCAAGAAGAACTGATCAACGATGGACAACAGAAATTCTGAACTGGATTCCAAGAGACCACCGAAGACCTAGAAAACGTCCTCAAACTAGATGGGTGGATGAAATAAGAAAACAGGTTGGGGTGACGTGGAAACGAATGGTCCAGGATAGACGTGTGGAAAGCATTTGGAGAGACCTTCATCCAGCAGTGGATAGATAATAGTTGAATATGATGATATATCATCATCATCATCATATTCAACCATTATCTATCCACTGCTGGATGAAGGTCTCTCCAAATGCTTTCCACACAAGTCTATCCTGAGCAATTCGCTTCCACGTCACCCCAACCTGTTTTCTTATTTCATCCACCCATCTAGTTTGAGGACGTTTTCTAGGTCTTCGGTGGTCTCTTGGAATCCAGTTCAGAATTTCTGTTGTCCATCGTTGATCAGTTCTTCTTGCAATATGCCCAGCCCATCGCCATTTCAGCCCTTTTACTTTAACAATGATGTCCTCTACTCTAGTTTGCTCTCTCACCCAAGTGTTTCTTTTTCGATCTCTCCTAGTTATTCCAAGCATGCACCTCTCCATGCTCCTTTGCGTTGTCTGTAACTTTCGTATTGCTCCAACTGTTAGACTCCATGTCTCTGATCCATAAGAGAGGACTGGCAATACACACTGGTTGAAGACCTTTCTTTTTAGACACAAAGGCAATTTCCCCTTCAGGATAAAACTGTTTCTTCCAAATGCACTCCAGCCAAGTTTAATACGTCTGTTGAGTTCTTTCATAATGTTGCCATCCATTGAAATCAGCTGGCCAAGGTAAATATATGAATCAGCAATTTCTAGCTCAATGTTGTCAACTTGTATTTTTGTTTCCTCTACGAAATTATTGAACATGATCTTAGTTTTTTGTAGGTTCATCTTGAGTCCAACTTCTTCACTTCTAGTTGAGAGCTCTTGTACCATGTCTTGGAGTTCTAATGGGTCCGTTGAAAAAATAACAATGTCATCAGCAAACCGCAGATGATTTAAATATTCACCATTTATTTTTATTCCCTTGTTATTCCAATTTATCAGCTGAAAAATCATCTGTAAAGCAGAAGTAAAAAGTTTTGGAGAAATGGTATCTCCCTGCCTCACCCCTTTGCCAAGTTTGATAGTTTTGGTATCTTTATGTAACCGAAATTTTGCACTTGCATTTTTATACACACGTTTCACCATGTCAATGTACACATCCTCAATGTCTGTTGATCTTAAAGAGTTGATGACTGCTGATGTTTTTATAGAGTCAAAGGCCTTCTCATAGTCAATAAATGCAACACACAATGGAAGTTCATATTCATGTGTTCTTTCAATTAATTCTCTTAATACTTGAATATGGTCCACTGTACTGAATCCACTTCGAAATCCAGCTTGTTCTCTTGGTTGAGCTGCATCTAATTTTTTCTGCAGGCGATGTGTTAGCACTTTTGTGAAGATTTTATAAATAGCAGGTAACAAGCTAATTGGTCGGTAATTTTTCAAATCCTCTTTATCACCTTTTTTATGCAAAAGAATTACTGTTGCAGAATCCCATTGGTTTGGTATGTTACCGCTGTTAAGACATTTGGTAAAGAATTTTGCAAGTATGTCTTCTACATATTCTCCAGCTTCTTTTAGGATATCTAATGTAATACCATCATCACCAGGGGCTCTTCCTTTCTTCATATTTTTTATTGCAAATGAAACTTCTTCTTTTAAGATTTTAGGAGCTGTTCCTTCGACTATTTCAGTGTCTTCGTTTAATCCACTGTTACTTTCATATAGTTTTTTGTAGAATTCTTCAACTCTTCTAAGTATTTCTTCCCTATTTCTTGTTACGGTGCCATCCTCTCCTTTTAATGCAATGATGTGTTTCTTCCCAACAGATAAACTTCCTTTAACAACCCTAAGGCTCTTGTTATTTTCAATGGCTTTCCTTACTAGCTCACAGTTGAATTTTCTTATGTCTTCTTTCATGCTTTTGCGCAGAGTTTTACAAAGTTCTATGTACTCAATCCTGGAACTGGTATTTCGATTGTCCACCTTCATATCTCTTCGCCTTTTCATGAGCTGTTTCGTCTTCTCAGATAATTTGCTATTGTGCTTTTTACAGGTTACACCACCAATTTCCCCAGCAGTTTCAACTATTGTCTTAACAATGTTTTCATTTGCTTCTGAGATATCACTTTCATCAATAAGTCCTTCCAGTGCAGAAAAGCGATTTTTTAATTCCAACTTGAATGCCTCGGTATTTACTTTCAGTTTCATTAGATCCACCCTCTTACTTACTTGTTTCCTAATGAGCTTCTGTCGTTCTAATTTAGTATTTAAGTGCACTTTACATCTCACCATTCGATGATCACTTCCAGTATTAAATCTGTTCAGTACACTGCAATCTTCAATAATTGATTTCTTGTTTGCCAGGATATAGTCAATTTCACTAGTTCCCCCATTTGGGTGTTTCCATGTCCATTTTCTTTGCGGTTTCTTCTTAAAAAATGAATTCATGATGCTAAGGTTTTCAGCTTCTGCAAATTCGATGAGTTGATCGCCACGTTCATTCCTTTCCCCATATCCGTATTTACCAACCGATGTCTCTCCTTGTTCCTGTTGTCCAATTCTTGCATTGAAATCCCCCATGATGAGCTTGATATGTTGTTTCCCTTTGGTGTGTAACTCTTTGATTTCTTCATAAAATTCTTCAACCTCTTCGTCGGTATGGCTTGATGTTGGTGCATATACCTGTACTATTTGAAGTTGGTATCGCTGGGTTAGTTGAACAACAAGCCTCGCTGCTCGATCTGATGTACTTTCAACTTCCAGAAGACAGTCTTTAATTCTTTTGTTGATTAAGAAGCCAACACCACTTGTTCTTCCAGTTTCCGTTCCTCTATAGTAAAACAAATGTCCGCTTTTCAGTTCCACCAACTCTTCACCTTTTCTTCTAATTTCACTGAGTCCTACAATGTCCCATTTGATCTTGTCTAGTTCCTCTTCCAATTCCTGAAGTTTTGCTTCAGAAGCAAGGGATCGTCCATTAAACGTAGCCAAGGTCAATAACAAACGGCAGCCTGGGCCATTCCAGTGATTCTTAGCACCCCCTGCTTTCATGCCACACTGACCGCTGCCTTGATCAGGAGCACTCCAGCACCTGGAGACTAGGGGCCATGGTTTCTGGTGTGTCAACATAATGGAGGAATTAGCCATAATTTCACCACGCTGGCTAGACGGGTTGGTGAATTAGCCCTCCCCTTCCGCCTTTCTATCCGTGTAGCAAATATTAATTTGCCACATAAATAGAAAGCTCAGCCTGCACCACTTGAAGGCGGGGTAGGACACTAGGTTACTGGCCTGGCCGGTTCCACACATCGTCACATACGTTCAGCGTGTGGGTCTCCTTCCAGTTAGATACCAGCAACCCTTTTGCAGGCCATATATATATGGAGTCGCAGATCTGTAACCCCCCTTTATGACTTTCTGCCTACGCATATGTTATACACAGAGTTGTGGAATGATATCAGAGCGACTAAACAAGAAATAACAAATTTAGTAAGAGAAAAGTTCCTGAAAATCTGTTCCGCTTTAAATAATAATTAAAATCTAGCCAACTATAGAAGAGTAAGCAGATTAACTAAAATAGATCTTTTACCTCTGTAACAGTGAAATATAGATTTAAAGTTAAATGCACCGATCTAACATCTAACTGCATTGGTTATTTTTTTAGGTTTTCTTAACTTTGAAACCGCTCAGAAAACTTGCATATGATAGTATTAAAATATCGCGATGTGATATTTTCGATGTATAGTATTTGTTATATTTTTCGTTTTATAACTTTTTGTATTTGCTTATGTATGATGTAAAACATTGCAAAGGAAATTGTTTTCAGGAAATTATTAATTCATCGAATTGTTAAAAACATGCAAAACCAGAAACAAATTTTTGAACGAAGTCGGCAAGCAATATGTCTGCTGTTAAAAACCTCATTTTAAATTCAATTTTAAAATGTAATAGTTTTGAGTAAAACGAGAAGACATTCTAAAAACATGCTTTTATTCTGAAGAGATCTAGACAGTTAAAAACAGAATTTCATTAAATTTTTGACTTAGGAATCATCAGGAAAAAATAATTTATTCGAAGTTTCATATACAGTGTGTTTATAATTAAACTTGGCCTGTTTACAGCACCCTGGAGCTCGAACCGTTCAACGGATTGACACCAAAATCGGTATATAGACCACATAAAGGCTGCGAAAAAGAAATCTACAAAAAAAATTTTACTTCAAAAACGTTCGCTATGGGGCGCTTTTTAGCGCAATACTGCAAAAGCAACCTGTGAAATGACCAACACGCAACACAAGTGACATTTTTAACGTTTAGTAACACTTACTGCATCGAAACATTTCAAATGAACGTTATGCGAGCAATAACAGCAAATTGCAGGCGTACTATGGAAAAAAAATATTTTTCACATGCAGACAGAGTGTAAAGAAATGCAGCAAGTAAGCACCTTTTAATCGTGTACAGAATGATGTAATGAAGGTTGCTCAATGTGGTCCCTATCGTTCACTTGTAAAAGTTTATGGCCCTGTCAAATGTTCTGCAATGGCTCTTCGGTACCGTGAGTTGCTCCAGACGTTTGTTTTGCCGCAACTGCAGAAACGACAGTGCGTTACATCTACCATTTCAATGCAAGATGGTGCGCACCCACATGTCGCACGATCCGTCAAAACTTTTTGCTCCAGCATCTCACAGCTGAGCATGTTATCAGTCGTTCATTTACTAGTCACCAGCACACGTTCGCCGGATCTCACTACGTGCTACTTCTAGTTGTGGGATCATTTAAAGAATTTGGTTTATTGTGGAAGTGTTGCTATGTTAGCAGAATCCAAGAATTCCATAACGCTGCATATGTAAAGCCTCACGGAGGATTAGTTGCGATGCGCTGTTGAACACATTCTGCATTGGCTTGAATTGTTACAAATAAATGATGACGGCCACATCGAGGAACACCCATTACATCGTCCTGTACACGATTAACAGCTGCTTAAATGTCATATTTCTTTACGCACTATCTGCATGTGCAAATGTTTTTTGTTTTTTTTTATTGTACACCTGCAGCGCCTGCGTACTGTTATTGCTCGCACAACGTTCATTTAAAATGTTTCGATGCAATAAGTGTTACTAAATGTTAAAAATATCATTCGTGTTGCGTGTTGGTCATTTCATAGGTTGCTTTTGCAGTATTGCACTAAAGGCTACCCCCTAGCCGACATTTTTGAAGTAAAATTTTTTTACAGATTCCTTTTCTGCATCCTTTGAATAGTCCGTATACCAATTTTGGTGCAAATCTACTAAACGGTTCAAGCTCCAGGATGCTCTAAATAGGCCAAGTTTAATTATAACCACCCTGTATAATATTTGTATTTTTAAATTATATATTTTTATTATTAAAATATATGCATTTATTATTTAATAAATTTATGTAGATTAGTCTGCAATTAGACTATAATTCCGTTTCCCAAATGTTTCCTACTGAAAGAAATGCTCATTCAGTAATGGCTTATCAAAATATCACAGAGAAATCCTTGAAATGGTTCTTGTCTGTTGGTTAATCTCAACAGCAAATTAGATTTTCGTGTTTTACTTCACCTAATATCAAACTAATTTACCTGAAACGTTTCCACCGTCCAACCGTAATGTCACGTCAGTCAAGTTTGCAAGGAATGGAATATATTTGGATTGAACAATTACACAGATGTATCTTCATATCTTTTGCTTCTGTTTTGCTTATCTCTTGAAGCTCCCTGTCTGGGTTAGTACTGCAACTAATTAGCGTTGTATGTGAATTCGATTTTTGTAATAAAGCTAATCAATAATTAATTAGGTAACTAGTGATTAACCACGCATACATGATGAACAGTCTTATTATTTACGCCGATGTTAGTAGCATGGCATTAAACGGTTCCACTGGAATGTGTTTGCTGACTAATTGCTACTACGAAACTAATTAAGAAAAGAAGGAAGCTGGACGTCGATCCGGCTGTAATTACTTATGCATTTAATTAGCTCTTTGGATGTAAATCTGATAAGATAAATCAGACTAGTCGAGCGTTTGGCTCAAATTCGTATTTTTAATTTGCATCTACAGATAAATTCACTCCGATAAATTCAGTGAATTTAGTTTAGAGACAGAGAATTTACGACAGAAATTTCCCTATTCACAATTTCTCTTTCCAATGCAATCAATACAATTTACAAAGGTAGTTGTTCTCATGTTAATTATACATTTGATTCAAGTGAGTGATGACCTCTTATTAATTAGTTTACTCATAAAAATTAGGTCAACTTGTATACTTATAAAAGTTAGATTAAGTAGTTTACTCATACGGGTTAGGTCAACTGGTTTGCTCATACGATCTTAACAGTCCCTGAGACGTAAAACATGAGCAAACAGATTTACTAATAAAAGTTCAGATAATTTACTTACAATTGTTATATCGATTAGTTTACTCATTAACGTTATATCGATTAATTTTCTCAGGTCATTTTTGTTGTTCTTGCGTATACGGAGTCCATATGGTGTTTTATTTTTTCCAGCAAACTATTTGTCATGCATATTCTTGATGTCGACAAATAACACTGAATTTGTGTGCCGTAAGTAGTAATGGCCTCTGCCTTTACCTATTGATTTAACCATACTGTCTTGAACAAACATTACAGATCCATTATTAATAGAGTAATTTGATAGTGGCAATATGTCATCCTGTTTCTATCATGAAGTTGACAATCACTAACAAACATAGCCGGTAATGGACTGAGTTCAGTTTAGATGAGAGGGTTTTCAATATATTATGTGTATGTATATCATCGGCAACCATTTTCAATCCACTGCAAGTGAAGGTCTCTTTTTTTTTTAACATATATGCATATTTTATAAATATAACTTCGAAAACTGCGCTTGAACTGATCTTTAAATTTGTGTATATAATGCATGAACTTCAGACATTATTATCTCCAATTATATTTCAACATTTCAAAGGTATTTCCTTTGGACGATTTCAAACGTTTTTCTTTACTCTGATTATTTTTTCAATTAAACCATAAGTACCTTAAAAGGTTAACATCAATTACTTATTTCTGTTTAGTTAGAAATGCATTGAGTAAAATTGAAATTGCAACACCAAGTAAGGAAGCTACCATTCGTATGAACTTTATGGATAAGACTAGTTGGAAGTAAAAACAAAATTCCAAGAACAGCAAAAGAACAAATTGTGTCTAAAAAAATTTATTTTGTTTGAGTTCTATGGCGCAAGGACAGAAAGCGTTGGAACCTACAGCTCTGACCTACAATGCTGGGACCTACGATGCCGGGATCTACAGTTTTGCCAGGAATCCGTATGTCTTGAGACCTGGAAAACCAACACTCGCACTAGGGTGAGGTTAGGCGTTAAACGTTCTTTATTTGGCGCAATTGGGAGTCGAATCCGGGATAACCGAACGCTAGCTGAACTTATTACCACTGCAGGGCAACAGGACCATGTTAAAATAAATTTATTTATACGACCATACTAATAAATTGAGGCTTCCCTCTCTGTTAATGGTGAATTTTGCTACCTATAGGAGATATTATGTCGTATTTTGTATTGAGATACCACTCGTCATGTTTACGCAACTTGAAGAAACAGATTTCCTGTTGAAAAAACTTCTTCTGACAAACATGCCCATAAGTTGTTTGCCGTATGCGGACGAGAGTTATTATGATTACAAAGGAGTTACCAAAAGGAGGGGCTACAGATTCTAAGGGGAAAGAAATACGTATCGAAGATTTTTCCTGCAATGTGTTCTAGACCACATTGGCATTAATAGTTGTTTAGATCCATTAACACGTTCCCACCACTTCCAGAAACGTACAGACAGCTCTTTTTGTGAAATGTGCGAGGATTCCCCAACTTTAGGTTCACCTCGGCATGGATTTCCCACTGTTTTTTTCTATTGTGGAGAACTGCCATTAGAAAAGATTTTTCCAGAAATTTGAGCTTTAAAAAGACATGGGAACACAACATCGACATTACTGCTGATGAAGGACTGCTGCTAACGCGGCCGAAAATTCGATTCTGTTTTCATTTGCCATTTTACCAGTCGTTAACCCTCTGTATCTAAATTTCTTCCCTGTTACTTGTGAATTACTTCAGTATCCTTATTATTTTAAGAATTTTAGGAAGCGTTCTAAGGTTTCATTATATACTAAATATTGCTATAAAATTTGCAACATTTGTATGAAATATTTAGTTACATTCTTTAATGTTTAAATTAGGTGATAAATAAAAGAAAATGTATAACATAAAATTGAGCAGAACGTTTTCATTTACACTTAATGTTACAATGTATCTTTTATGTAACAGAATAAAACGGGTGTTTATTTTTATTGAGTAATAATATTTATCAAGCTTTTAACGCCGTCATTCTTCTTAAAGTTAGGCTTTTTTTTATGCGTCAAGCAAAGTTCTTTTCCCTTTAATTTAGTAACGGCTTTTACAACGAAAATTTCTATAAGCAAAGGTATTCGGGTATGTTTATCTTGATGACGTTTTATAACTGTAAAAACTAAAGCAACCCCAAACACCTGTTCCTGCTGCGTTCAATTATTTTCGAAAAATATCTTAGTCACTATAATGAAAACCAATTATTAATATTGCATCGCGAACAACTGTTAACTTTCCGTAAAATTGCAATAACCAAACATGTTTATGTATTTCTTGTTTAGCTTAAAATACCTTGCAACTAAAATTAATTTAGGAGCATTAGACATATATTAAACCATTTAAACACGACTACCACAGTTAAAATTATTTAATTAGGTGGATGACGATCGTTTCGGCAGTAAATGACTGCCTTTGTCGAATCCGGTTACAAAAATGAAGGTAAACTATCAACTTCACCGAGCTGGGTGCATAAACACGTGCTGTCATCTTTATTTGTGGAGAATGTGTGTGTGTGTGTGTGGAGAACATATTAAATGGAGGTGAACTGATTTTTATACACATTAGGCAAAAAAATATTGACACAAGGGTCATTAAACACAGAGTTACTATTGACAAAAATAGTGGTAGGCCAGGAAAATGTCCACATCCGAAGGCAAAACAACTTTAGCGATGGTTTTTGCTTTCGAAAACGCAAACTGGTGCCCGGTATTTCAAATATGTTGTACTATGGCAGATTTATGAAGTTCTTGGTTTTGAACATAATTCTGGTGTTCCTTTACCCTAAATTGTAAAGCCTTATGCGTCTGTCCGATATACATTCTTCCACACTCACATTGGATGTTATAAATTCCACAGTTAAAACGGTCAGGAACGGGATCTTTGAATTGTGAGACCCCAATCTTGTTAATCGGGCGGAACACAACCCAGAAATTAAATCTACGTAAAATAGAAGCAATTTTTGCCGAAACCATAGGAACAAAAGCAATACAAACACATTCCCTATGCGGTGGCGACTCCGGTGTAAGTGTAGAAAGAAGTTGCCGTTTCGAGACTTTTTGAATGGCACGGCCGATGATAGATGGATTGTAACCCCGGTTAACTGCAATGTTCTTAATTAACGACAATTCACAGTTTAGGCTGTCAATCGACGACGAGAGTTTGAGGGCTCTAGCCGTAAGCCAATAAAAAGAACCAATTTTCTGGGAGTGTGGAATGGCGGTGGTTGTGTGAGGTGGTAGACTAATAAAGTTAGGTTTTCTGAAAATACTGCTTTGGAAATCCTTTTCCAAACGAGTGACCAACCGTCCAGAAAGGCCAATGTGGAGTTGTGCTCCTCTTTAGCAGTAAGTTGAATATGGGAGTCTACGGAATTCAGTATACTCAGTACATGGGATGTATTGGCACATGGATCCGACATAATAGCAAACATTTTATCAACATAGCGGAAGCAAGCCGGTGATTCATAATTTCTTCCACTTAAAGCAGATAAATATCACACTGCAGGTGGAACAAAGGGTTACCCATCGCCAGGACATCAACTTGCTTGAACAAACTGTTCTGGAAGGAGAAAACTGTATGGCTGATACAAAGTTCAGTGAGGAGGAGAGTTTACAGATTTGAAATGCGGAATAATGGCACTTCGCCAACCGCTTGGAAAGTGACTGAAGTGCACCTTTGATGCGTACATTCGTGAAAGTACTTTTAACATCAATTGATAGCATTCTGAATGAACTGAGTGGGACCAATTTTAGGCGAGAGACGAAGTCAAACGAGTTCATCAATGTAAACAATTATTGGTACGAAGTGATGAGAGTCTGATTGTTAAATGCTTTGAAAATGCTTGTGTGGCAGTACCGATGTTCAAAACGGTAGCCCGGAATGGTACGCTGGGTTTATGGACTTTGGGCAGAGTGTAGAGCCGGGCAACATTGGCTATTGACCGACTAACCGACTTCTTAGTTTCAGCGTCCAACAAATGGCATTCTTGGATGGCCATCCTTGTGCTAACCAAAATTTGAGATTTATTCGTAAAGTATCATATTTCTTACCTGTTAAGTTAATTATAGTGTTATATAATGCCTTGGTAATTCCACATATTTTTTATTGTCATTTGGTTTTAAGAAAATTAACACGTACAAATCTTATTCGATTGTCATGTATTCTATAAAGATTTTCCAGAATACTATCATTTAGGCTTGATTCACCCAATCTTTCATTATATGACGTTGGTATTCTTTTTATAAATAAGACTTTTTCATATAAATTAAACATTTTCATGTTTAATGTATAAGGCTAGGATTGGATAGAATTATATATGAACCTATCTATCCAAGTCATAATTATCGAACTAGAAGTTCGCGTAATTTGTTTCTACTATCTGTCAGAACTAACTATTTGAGGCACAGATTATTGTTTTTGGGTCTATGGAGCTGGAACTTACTTCCTGAAAATTTAAAGGCCTTAAATAATTTACATTTATTTAAGAAAAGACTAAAGAGTTATTTACTTTCATCGTGAGTAAATTATATATTTTGTGTTCATTATGCTACCTTTGTTGGTTGTGTTGTCATGTTAATTTTTTTTATTCTAATTATTTTTACATATTCTTATTTATCTTTTATTTCTATTAAAGAGTATGGGAACTAGTCGGGTATTAAATTTCCTTTTTCCCATCTCCCTCTTTGCATAACTCTAAATCTTTAATTACCTTTCTTGTTATTTTGTAAAGTTAAGAAAATAAATTCATTTGATTTGATCCTTTATTGTGATATTAAGTGGCTATTCCGCGTGCATGTGTTAATAAGGCGGATAATTTGTTCTATATTTTCGGTGAATCAACATTCGCTGCATAGAAAAAGTCCATCACTACGTTGTTAAAAAATCTTATCATTTATATTTTGTCTGTATCATAGACGACTAGGGTAAGAACTGGGATCCTCATGTATGTTGTCGGAAATGTGCAACAGATCTTTCACAATGACTGAATGGCAAAAGAAACATGATGGGTTTGGTGTTCCCATAATTTGGAGGGAGCCCACAAATAACATAAATTACTGTTATTTCTGCACGGTGCCATAAGTGGCTGAAGATGTCACAAAGAAAAAGAAATGTACTATACAATATCCAAATATACCTTCTGCTGTACGATCTGTACCTCACTCTGAAGACCTATCCATTCCCAAGCCTCAGACAGATTGATTTAGATTAGGTCCAGGAAGACGATGTGTGTGATGGGAAACCGTCAACGTCACAGATTAACGAATGCGATGACGAATATGCATCATCTGGTACTATGCCATATACAGTTACATCAGAGGAACTGAACGACCTTGTTCGTGATTTGAATTTAACCAAAGCCAAAACAAAGATGTTAGCGTCAAGCCTTCGTCAATGGAATCTTCTAGAACAAAATGTTCGAGTGACTTTATTTCGTCACCAACAATTCGAGCAATTCTTCCAAAAAACTGAAATCTTTGTGTTCTGCTGCAATATTGACGGCCTATTGCAAGGACTAGGAATAACACACGTTACGCAGGAATGGCGTCTATAAATAGACACCTCCCAAATTGAGTCTTAAGATGGTTTCACTGCATAATGGGAATCAGCTACTATTCGTTTCAATTGCAGATGCAGTATGACTTGAAAGAAACCTGCAAAACATTGAATAGTTGTTCGACACAGTTACAAGAAGTATGGCTGGCTACACTGTGCTGACTTGAATGTAATGCCTCTGTTGATGGGCCTTCAGCAGGGATATACAAAGCACTGTTGTTTTCTTTGTCAAAGGGATAGCGAAGATACATGTTTGCACTACAATGACAGAGACTGGAATTCCCAGGACATCTTTGACGCTTGGACAAATGAATGTTCAGAACACACCATTGATAAGTCCGCACGAAATCATACTACCCCTTCTGCATATAAAACTCGGTCTTGTGAAGCAATTCATTAAAACCATGAACAGAACTAAACCAGCGTTCAAGTACTTGCTTGAAAATTTTCCTTAATTGAGCAAAACAAAAATAAAAGAGGGAATTTTGTGGGACCGCAGATCAGACAGCTATTTCAAGATTCACAATTTGAGGACCTGCTTCAGTGTGATGAAAAGGAGTGCGGAATGCCTTTTGTCAAGTGTCAACAAACTTCCTGGGCAAATACAGGGATGAAAATCACGAAGATCTCATTACCGACCTGCTGACTCTGTATCAGAAATTTATCTGTAATATGTCTTTAAAACTCCACTTCCTGGATTGTCAGCTGGAATTCTTCTAGGATAACTGTGGCAAGTATTAGTGATGAGCATGGTGAACGTTTCCATCGAGACATCGTCATAATGAAACAATGTTACCAGGGAAAGTGGTACAGTACGATGCTCGCAGACTGCTGTTGGACACATTTCAGAGACGCCCTTGAAGTGGCATACAGGAAGAATACGTAGAAGATAAAGTGGCATACGAGAAGTAAAACGTCATAAACTGGTAACTGATTTCTATACATGAAAAGCTCATGCACACATCTCAAAACTAAATTTATTACAAATGTACAATAAAAAATTACATTATGTATTTTTAATTGTACTATAATTACACTTACTATTTCTAATTGTATTGACTTAAAAGAAGGTGGTACTAATATATATATATATATATATATTTAGACGTACATAAACACTTAAATCGAAATATCCTGCAAACTCTATTTACAATAATACATTTATATGCAAAATATGCATCTCTCCTAACGAAATAGCATGAAAGTGTTCCATATCAATTGTCAACCAGTATGCTTGCATATTACAAACAAACCGTAGTTAATTCAGCTTTTTTACAGTCATATCAATGTTCAGCGCATCGAATTCATTAAGAATTGGCTATTTTGATCTCAGAAGCATGAACTTCAAATTTTGTTGTCCAGTGTAATTACACCACGTTTCTAGTTTGAAGTATAAGTTTTATTAAAATTTTATATTAATTTCATCATCAAACTACTATTTATTATTCCCTTAAATTGTTCCAAACACAATAACAAAAGTGTTATAATATGAATATTAATAGATAAATATAACGGTGAAGTTGAAGAAAAAATGAATATCACATTTAACGTACAACTGATTTTTTGTCTTTTTTTTTTTTTGAAAAATAAGTAAATAACGATATGAAAATTGGCATCCAGTGTTTTGGAAGCAGTATCAATCATCCTAACATCTAATAAAAGTTACAAAAAATCAATTTTCTTTTGCTTTTTCGTTAGGAGCTCAAATGCGCTCGGAAAATTAAATCATGTTCAGTTTCAATATTACGTCACACAGATTTCTTATTTTTATGTGACATATTGCAGGGGCATTCGTTCGAGAAAAGGTATTTCCAAAATCGTTACTCAATGATTTTACCCCGTTACGATATTGACTGGTTCTATTCTTCAGTGATAAGCTGAACGGTGACGTCATTTTTCGTGTATTTTGGGATTTTCCATTCGAGAAAATAGGGATGTTAACCCAGCGATGAATGCATATTAATCATTCATGCTAGATCGGTTAAAAGGCAGTCCATCTAATAGTAATTATACTAATATTAAATGTTTAATAGTAATAATGTATTATATAATAATAGCATAGTATACTAAATGTTTAATAGTAACTAATAGTGTAGTATATTGAATGCTTAATTGTAATAGTATATATATACATTGAATACTTAATATTAATAGTATTGAAGGTTTAATGGTAATAGTGAGAATAATTCTATATTGAATGCTCATAAAAACTCTGTTGAATTCATTATTCCCAACTGGAATTGAGATATGTCTCTCCACATATGCACTTATACAGGGTAAGTTGAATTCACCGCACTTAGGAACCATTCTTTAAATAGTCATCTGTTCACTGATTGGACTAATTTCACCAATAGGCGCTAACGAGTAACAACTGGGTTGTTTATTTTTCCGAGAAAACCTTTTCATTGGTTCTATACTATCAGAAAAAGGGTAAGCCCAATTTGGCGACTTTGCATGCTGTCTTCACCGTGTTACGAACAACGAAAATAAAATTTACAATATTCTTACGCGCGAGAATGATCAGTTTGTTAGAATTGGCGGCCTAACGCTATTTTTTAAATCTCTCCTTAATTAATAAATATAAAAAACCTCAGTTTTTAAAAATTATGCAATAGAGAACATTTAGACACCGTCCCATTGACTTATTCTGACGGCGGGGGTGGGGGTGTCGCGGGGGTATGACCTCCATCGTCTTGGTTTTAACATGCATTTGTTTTTTTAAATATAGTTAATATTCTGGATTGTGGGTTGAAATAAACCTCACCCCCTTCCACTTTCTGGGAATGCTTATGCACCGTCCTGTAAATTTTTAATTTAGTGACCTTTTACCCTAATACAGCGTTAATAATTGTCATTATCTGATTGATGATATTACAACTAATCAATGGTTCCGAAACGCGTCTACTTTTTTCTCTTTTGTGGGTAGAGGGTAAGCAAGCCGTGCTCTAATCAGCTTCTTTCATAAAATTATTACAAAGTTGTAAAGTAAGTTCGTGCGCACTTTTTGTACAACCTAGCAGTAGTAATATTTTTATCTTTTTGTGTTTAAAAACTGCTCGGTTTTGGGGGAGAGAGGAATGGCTTCAGCTAATGTCCGGCCCTGAACATTTGGTAGTTGTAACATAAAAACTATTTGTAATAGCACCGGGAGCAGGGGTTAGTCATAACCCCATTGACTTTCCATTTTCCTGTATACAATTAAATTTTGATTGCCGAAACTCTCCCCACCTCTTAGTACACCCATAACCCCTTATAAAATGTTTGCGTACGTTACTGAAACATTGTATTTTCTTTCACTTTATCCAATAGATACACTGAACATAAGACACGTTACGAGTTCCACTGGCACAAAGTCAAGATTCCTCTTTTTCTCGTACAAAAATACGTTGCCTATTAACTACGTGTGGTGGGGGCCTGGACTTCACCCTATGTTGCCCCCTCCTATACTTCGGTCTTTATAAGAAGGCTAAATTTGAATATAATATTCAATTTTTGTTGCTTTTCTCAAGTTATTACAGGATTTGGAAAGATGGGGGGAAGCGTGTAGGCACCGGCCCCCTTGGAGAGATAGAGAGGATTGCCTCATTGGAGGAATTTTTAGGAGATTGGCTCGTATTTACATTACAGACTGAGAAAGTCAGGAAAACTCACAAGTAACCCCTCCCCCACTTCCTCGGAGCTTACATGCCGAATCTAACGAATTTAATTGAGCTTAATGTAGACACATTAAAATCCTTAATGTGTGAAAATTAGCAGCTATATTCCCATGGAAATCGAGAAATTAAATATTAAAAGGTAGTTAAAATAGCGCCAATTGCAAGCCTTTTGGCAACACGTATCAAGATAGCTAGTTGGTCTAAAAAGGAGAAAAGCGAACGTGAAGTCGTATTTTAAAAGTTTAGAATACGTCCAGTAATAGCGTGATTGCGTCAACTTGTTAAATTTAAATGTATTAGATTTTGAAGTAGCTGTAAAGTTCTTTTTTTTTCTATTTGTTAAATTGAAGTTCTATATTCTTTTTATTTTATTTCTGAAAGTCATAGCAGAAAACAAATTACTTTAATTTTTATAATCACATTGCAAGTTGCAATTCGGTTTGTGCATAAGAGAAGCATTTATTTTTATTTAGAAAATTCTGTCACAAAGTATCGCTTGTATTCTATTTATCCGTGTGAGGATAACATGGAACAGACTATAAATATATTTAATGTGGTTTAGATAATACTTGAATAATTTTCTTCGAAAACATATGACATTGTCCCCATACACAAATGAAATAAATCTCAATATTTAAATTATCGAAGCTTTGTAAAATTATGGGAAAGTAATTGCAACAGGTTTGGTTGTAAACGAAGAAATATTTATATTTAATAATATATTTCATACCAGCACCCATACTGTCAGGAATACAGCGAATCGCTGTTGTAGATAAACCGTGACAGCACTTATGCTAAATTGCCTACATTACAAGCAGGGGCGGACACAGACTTCGGTTTTGGAGAACCAAGGACAGAATTTGCCATGGTTTTGAAATAACAGCCTTCATTTATCATGAGAGCTTACATTTTTTACACTGCCCTGCGGTGGCGCAGTGTGGTAACGCGTTCTCCTATTGCGCGGCTAATCCGGATTTCTCGGAAAACAGTAGGTCCCGGCGCAGCATGACCATTGTAGTCTTTGAGCCGTAAAACCACAAAACAAACAAATTTTTTACAGTGACAAAGTACATTGTTGGTGGTCATGACCTTTGTGATTCCTCGTGTCCGCGCTTCATTACACGCATCACTTAAAAATTTATTTATGAAAGAAATTAGAAGGCTCCAAATGAAGTCTCTCTTCTGTCAACTCAAACTTATATTGTACTAATTATTGTTAGCGTTAATATGAAGAGATAGCTGCTAATTTTTACATATTAAGTTTATTATAATGCGTACCTATAACTGAATTAAATAATTAAATTCTTTAGATTCGACATGTGAGTTCCGGTGGGAGGGGGGGGGGTTCCTTGTCAGTCCAGCCAGTCCATCAAAAATTATAGGATTAAAAACTGAATACTCGTTTTTTTGCTTGCTTTTTGGTTTTACGGCTCAAAGACTACAGTGGTCATGCTGCGCCGGGACCTACTGTTTTCCGAGGAATCCGAACCTCTTAAGGCCTAGGGAACCAAACCCCGGACTACAGTGAGCAGTGCGATCTTTATGAGATCTCTGAGTAAGCGTTCTTTTTGCACTGCTGGGAGTCGAACCCGGATTAGCCGCGCAATAGGAGAACGCGTTACCACACTGCGCCACCGCAGGGCACGTTTTTTTGCGAATTTCACCACGGTGCTACGATCGCAACTTAAGTCAACACTCAACAATATACTGACAAATCCAAAGAGGTCACAAACTTTGTTCTAAACTCGCCTAGCGGTGCCTAACTTCGGTGTTTTGAATTGGAATAAGCGAATTACCGTTGCTTTTTACAAAATATCCTAAAAATAAACCTCCAATTCGATGATGTTACAGTCGAACTCACGTATAGGCAGTTCGCATATATGCAACGATCGCAGAATGCATGCATAAAATATCGAGAGTCAAAATTTCTTCTATCTTTTTTAATGTTATTTAAACGCGCTTAATTGCGATTTTATACATGAACAAACCGCACAGATGCAAGTATTCGTGAAGCCAAACGAATGTTTTATTACAGAATTTAAACCGGATATATGCAAACAAATTTTATGAACAAGTTTTCATCCATGTTAAATAGCTGGCAACCCTTATTTTTAATTATAATATATGCTTTCAAGTTTTACTATCAGTGGCAAATTATTTGCAAACAGATTGTTTCTTGAAGAAGAAGAGCCTTATTAAAGTTTGTCGAAACAATTGACGTCTGCTTGATGATATTCACTGCTTCCCAGACGTCAATTGTCGAAACAATTGACGTCTGGGAAGCAGTGAATATCATCAAGCAGTCCTTGAAATTAGTCACAGTCACTACAATACGAAATTGTGTAAGAAAAGCAGAATTTTCTTGTCTGGTTGAATGTGATGAGTTACTTGAAGATAAAAGCTCGATAGTCGAAATCCCAACAGAGATTGCAGAGGACGAATTTAATGATTTTTATTAAAGTTGATTACGATTTGCATGGCTGTGGTGAATTTTCCAATGAAGATATTCTCAATTAAGTCATAAATACTAAAGGTATTTTAGATATTGTAGACGAAGAATTAGTACCAAATGAAGTGAAAAATGTGCATTCTCGGAAAGAAGTTGTTTCTGCTTTAATGCGTTTGCAAGATTATTTAAGGTCAAACAATTTTAATATGAAAAACGTTAATACTTTAATAGATCAAACCTTTAATCTGTCATCATAATATCCCTGCCTGCAAATAAAGTTCACTGATTTTCTCCATAAATACAGTATATATTTCTATATAATTACTACTACATTGCTTTTTATTTTTATGACTAAAGTAATAGTGCTGTACATTATAAATATTGAAATAAATAATGTATATGATTTATAAAATTAGAAACAGGAAGATCTAATTTAAGTACAAAGTATAATAAAAATTTAATAAGCAAATTATTTGCTAGCAGTAGCTTAGAAAATACCGCTTTTATGTAAAATTCGCTTATATGCATAGAATTTCGTTGCCGTGTCCATTTGCATATATGCGGTTTCGACTGTACTATCTTATTGCACTTACTCTTAAATCCTAATGAATCTGATGGTTGGTTTGTTTGATAGTTTTACGCTCAAAAGCTACATCATGGGTTATCTGAGACAGGATCGCTGGCTTTACATGACCTTCGAACCATTTTTCGAAAATTGCATTTAAGAGTTTGGCGAGCTTTCTTGGCGAATGCTATAGATTACAATTCACTTCTACCCAATTTATTATATGCGTAATCAGTTTCTAGCCAAAATATGAAATCATTCCGTTCAGTCTATTCTGTGTTGAATAGTCATAAAACCAATAATTAAACTTATTTTCTTGGAACGAAATACTGCCGTAATAAATCTTATACTAATTTGGTTCAACAAATGGAATATCGCGCCAAGTGGGCATGTAATCTTAAAAATAAGGTTGGCCTCCACTAACCTATGGTTGGCTAATTCAGAAAATATAGTCCACTCAAAAAAAAAGCCCATATAAAATTCCATTTTTCGACCCAACATTGATTTGCAAATAGGCTGATAATAACATAAGGATTTCAAAAATGTATCAGAGGTGCGGTGGATTAAACTCAGCCTGTATATCTCATTTGGATACCAGTCATCTTTGTAATTTGTGTTTCTGTGACGCACGCACGGCAAGGGTCATATTGCGCAGGCACTTACAGTTTTCCGACGAATTCTAGCATCTGTTGCAAAAGGAAATGAACTCTGGACCTGTAGATTGGCAATTCAAAAACCATGGGGGGGGGGGCACAAGTAGTTATGGGGTACTCAAGTGATTTTAAAAAAGATGGTGACGCGGCCTTAGAGAAAATAATTTGTTCCGATGTCCAGTGGGAGCTCGAGCCACTCTTTACTGCACTACTGCCCTGCACTACGATGCGCAGGAACGCTACGATACGCGTTTTTCGATAACTTTTAGGCATCCAACCCGGGTTAATGATCTAATAGACAGATGCGTCACCAGTAGTCCTACAGTTTTCAAGAAATCCGAACTTTGTGTTTTTAGAGCGCAAAGACGGCAAAAGTCATGTTGCGCCGGGAGTTGCAGTTCAGGAATCGGAACCTCTTGTGTTTTAGGAGCGCAAATGCCACAAAAGTCGTGCTGCGCCGGGACCTGCAGTTCAGGAATCTGAACCTTGTGGTTTTTTTTTAGAGCGCAAAGACGGAAAAAATCATGCTGCGCCGGGACCTACAGTTCAAGAATCGAACCTATTATGTTTTAGGAGAGCAAAAACGGCAAAAGTCGAGCTACGCAGGGACCAACAGTTCAGGAATCGGAACCTCTTGTGTTTTAAGAGAGCAAAAATGGCAAAGGTCGTGCTACGCCAGGACCTACAGTTCAAGAATAGGTACCTCTTGAGAGCTAGGGAAATAATCCCCCGAACTAAAGTGAGAAGTTGATCGGTGAGTATTCCTTGTTTACTTTGCCGGCGCCGTTAACAGTTGAACCCGGATTAACGGCACAAGGGACGGATTAAGATTTCTTGGGGCCCTATGAATTTTTCCGGGCCTGCCTGTACTATAAATTAAGCCTGTGTAATTACAGTAGGACCCGTATATAACGAGGATCTCGGCACAAACGCTTACTATATCCCATCGCTTGCTAAATCCCTTCTGAAATTGAAATTTGAAAATAACGTTGGTGCATGTAATATATCTGCATACAACATAGATACAAATAACTCTAAAATTTGCTAAAAATGTCGGGGAAATTGGCGCGGCGATAACATTATTGCTCTAGTGATACGGCCCGATTGGTAACGATGTTTAAGTAGCACTGCGCCGCACCCTAGAGATTTAGTCTATGCTATAATCCGGCCCTGTACGACACACTAGGCGACCCTGTTATCACGCCACCACCGCTGAACTTCCATTTATCTTACAAAGAAATCTGTTAGCACCATAGGTGTAGAGTTATATGGGCCTTCGGGGCCTGGCCTCCCAATAATTTGAAATAAATTGCAATTTTGCATGTAACGTATAAATGTACATATCATCTGCTTGGGGTTCACTAATAATTATGAAAACTCGAACCCTGTAATTAGCACCAAAGAGAAACATTGCGCATTACCAACTTCCTGAGACCACAACTAATCATCTCATAATTAAATTGCGATTACCATGTGCTAATCAATTTAAACTGCCTTTAAATTTTATGATGCGAAGAATAGATAAAATCTAAGTTAGGCATGAAGAGAATATTAATACCATAAATGCAATTTTTATAAAATTTTACTTGTGACTCCATAAATACGAAAGTATTTAACCCATGGCGTCTTTATTTTAAAGTTCTGAATTTTCGATATTTTCCTCCAGAGGATGTTAAAATACAGCAGAAAATTCCTTCGTTTCATCGGGAACAGACTTATTGTTCCTTTAGCAAATAGTATGCCGGAATGCAATATCGCTTTCTTGCTAAAAACTGCATAATATAAATACGGTATCTTCCATAAATAATTCAAAAGCATAGTATTGTCGGAGAATAGTTTCCACTCGACTGTTATTCCACCAGCTAAATGGATTCTCAATATCACATATGGAAAGCACTCCAAGAAAATGTACGCCATAAAACTTTCTGGAACTTTCCAATGTTCTTTTGTTGCAGCACAAAATATACGATAACTTTTTTAAATGCTATTCTTCTCCTCCCCCTCCCCCTCTCTCTCTCTATCCATCTATATACAGTAGAGACTCGCTAATCCGAACTACACTACTATGAAAATCCTGTTAACCCGAACTTTTCTTGAGTCGACTGGATAATACTTTTTCGACGGTAGCCGACTGGCAAGATGTAAGCAAACGACGCCGTATGTGTTGCCAACTAGTAATTAAAATCATCCACAAAGTAAGGAGAAATTTTCCGTCGTCTGTTATTCATGCACGACAAAGAACGCATACATCAAACATTTATAAATTACGATAAATTCTACAGCAAAGATTTCAATTAATCCGAACAGGTCACCGTCTCAATTCGTTCAAATTAACGAGACCCTGATAAATATTATATTAAATTATTATTATATTAACATTAAATCTCAAAGATATGCCATTCAACGTTGAGGAGATGAGCTTTAGAGAAACTGTCGGTCAAAGCAGATGGATTTTATGGCGGTGGAGTTGGGAAGGCCACGCGATGGATAACTAGTTTTTTGATGATTGATGGCCAAACGTAACAGAAATGGCAGGTTCTGCACAAACTTGACAAAAAAAAAGGTCCACGTATTGCTACCCCCGTACCCTATTTTGAGTAATCAACTGTTCCAAGTTAAGCTAGTGTAACAATTTCTGGGGATCAATTTGTCAGCGGTAGGCAGTAAAGTCAAACTTTATAATTACAACCGCGACAATTGCGGCAATATTGCGTCAAAATTCTCGTCCCCTCGCAAACCCAATGGGAATAACGTTATCGGTTACAACGTCAAATAAATCTCAGGAAAACAACTACAAAACAAACAGTTATTTCGACACTGGCGTAAGGTTTAAAAACACGACGTTTCGGGAGCCAACTGATTTTGATCAGACTGAAGATGACTGCCCTTTGTTAAATAAAGACAAAATAGAGAGTTCGTGAAAGTCCTAAGCTTATATACCCGCATGTTGGGAATCCCCATCTAACTTCATGTGGTGGGGAACATTTCTGGCTGGGGAAACTTCAACTGGAGAAATCCTTGCCTGGGAAACCCCGTACCAGACGATGTCAGATGAACACCCCCAACTCGAGGTTTTGCAAAAATCCTGTAAGGTTCTGGTAGAGGTTTTGCGATGTTTATTGCACGACTCTTCAAACCGTAGGTTTCCCATGATTCCAGAAAAAGTCTACTCCCCAGATTCGTCACATTTTGATGTAATACTTTCATCGAATGCCAATCTGGTTCGTGACCCTCCCTGAAGACATGTTCAGCCAACTGGCTTGAATCGTCTCCCCTAGCTACCTCACGCATATGCTCCTTCCCTCGTAGATGGATTGATCTTCCCGTCTGTCCAACATACACCTTGTCACAGTCAACGCACTGTATTTGGTAAATAGCACCAGATTTTTCCTCCTCAGGGACGCGATCCTTAACTTTAAGTAATAAATCACGCAGGGTGTAGACAGGTTTGTAGTAGGTCTTAACATTCACACAACTGAGAATTCGAGACAGCTTTTCTGAGACACCCGCCACATATGGCAAAACCACTGATGTCTTCCTAGTCTCATCCTCTACATTCCTGTTTCCACCACTAACACCACATTGGTTTCGAACGATAAATTTACTCGGGTAACCGTTCTTTTTCAACACGCTTTTGTTGCGTCGTAATTCAACATTGCGAAGGTCATCATTACAACAATGTGTAATGGCTTTGACTACTCCTTCAAAATATGTCACATTTGTATATCCTAATATGGGGTCATTTTATTCTGCCAATGCAACCTCACATATTCCAACTCCCCTCCCTCTCTTTCTTGCAAAACCCCTTATTTACCTCCTCGCCTCATTTTATCATTACATTATCTTTCACATTTTTAATTTTGTCGTTTACTCTACAACATTTCATTTGTTCTGATCAAACACTTCGACTGCTTTTTCCTCTGTTTTTGTTTCTCCTCACATTAATCACTCTCACCACCCCGTTCTCAGTGAAAAGAAAGCTAACTTGCACATACCTTTAATGACAAAACACCTACTGTAAATTTCTCTACATTTTATTCTTTCTTGACTTTGCGCATGCACGTTTATTCTACAAATGTTTTTATTTTAAAACGGAAAACTATTTCAGTCGAAGAAATATTTTTGGTAATAAACATACATTTAGTAGTGTATTTTTCCAAATTACTACAGAACATGCTAAGATAAAGAGACATATATATGCATTAATAATGTTATTTACTAAATTTCATACTATGTACAAACATGTTGAAATTATATGACGGTAATGGCGTCAAAATTCCTGTGATTCCTTGGATACCATTGTAACATGTTTTAGCTGAGTATCTCTACAACAAAAAGAGAATTATTTATGTGCTAAGTTTATGCCAGGGTTCTTTAAAGTGTGTTCCCTGGAACCCTACGATTCCGCAATGACCCTCCAAGGACACGACGAGCACTTTGAAAAGTGGTGCTGAAAATTTCAAAAATAAATCTGTAAATACTCTAATTTTGCCCCATGGATGATCGCTTAGAGAAAGAGATAACCGTGACTATATCAGTGGCAAAGCTAACTTGGCACAATATGAAGATTACGGCGACCTATTCACGACCGAGCAACGAGTATTCTTTCGCAGATTGGCGAAAAATGAGATAGCCCTCAACATTATTAGGCTATTTATCGCCTAATTTGGAATGCAGAAAAACGCGGTTGCCAAACTTCCAGGCGCCAAATTTCCCGCCAAGCAAACGAAGTCCTCTGAGTGGTCAGTTACTTAAATGACGTCAGCGCTTGCTATAATGAGTCTTTTTTCTAAATTTAATAAATACCAGATTTTAATTAAACAAACATGCCTATGTTTCGTGTATTTGAGCATTATTTTAATTTGAACATTATTAATTAATTAATTAATTATCAAAATAAAATTTAATTTTTAAAAATTTAAATAAAATTTAAATCATTAATTTGAACATTATTTTATGTACGAAATGTATCTTCTATTAACTCTCTTAACGTAAGAAAGTGCTACCCATATCTCACTGATGGAATCATACTGCGCTGTACCTTGTCAGTGTACCAGGTTAGCTTTGCCGCGAGTATAGTAATTCGCAACAATAGAAAAATATCAGCCACTTTTTTAGATTTATTTATAGCTCAGTTTTATGATTATGCTCAAACAACGATAAGTAATAACTAGGGCCCGGATGTTGATGACATTTGCATTTTTTTGCAATTTTTGCCTGTCTGTTTTTAAGGCATTTTAGTCGATTTTTCCTTGTTTTGCATGATTTTTTGCCAAGTTTTCAGTAAAAATAAAATTTTTGCAAGAACTACAAACAAGTTGCAATAACCAAAATTAGGATTTCCAGACGAAAAAAAGCGACAACAGCTTTCATTGTCACTCAACTACGTATATCAATCGCAGCCTTTTTAAAGTTTATTTAACTTTGCCTTTAGCGCATTTCCCAACTTTTATTTCCACCCTGCGATCACACTTCAACGATTACCTTATATTAGATATTTTTATTGAATTCGGAGGTACTTAAAAATGTTAATGTTCTGACAGTTATTTAAGAGATCTTTTACTCTTTTGTGGCCAAACTGAGCGGGACATAACAACGTTCTACTGGTTTTAACGGATGCTGCACCAAATGTAGTAAAAGCTGGAAAAACAATTAAATGTTTTAATACAAAGATAGTGCATGTCACTTGCCTTGATTTTGCCTTACATAGAGTTGCTGAAGAAATGCAGGCAAATTATTCAGACGTAGATAGATTTGTTCCTAATGTTAAAAAGATTTTCTTGAAACCGTTTTATTGAATAGCCTTTAAAACGCAAGCTCCTAGTTTAACTTTGTTACCAAATCCTTCGATAACTCGTTAGGAAAATAGTTGGATGCTCAATGGTTGCATATTTGTTACAGCGGAAATTTTGATGCTGTAAAGGCGACAGTAAATGAGTTTCAGCCGGAGTACGTAGCATCTCTTCAAATTGCGCGATGTCTGTTCTGTCGAGAAAAAGTAGAAGGGGATTTGACATTTACAAGATCAAACATCATCATTTTACCTTCCATTATTAAGGACACAGGATGGAACTCGTTGACTTAATTGGTTACAGCGATAAAGAAAGCGAAGTTCTAAGGGGAAGACTGGACACTCCATTGTTGCAAAATTAAACTATGTTTTAAAAAAAACTCTAGGTTTCAGACTTTGAAAAAAATTCTGGTGTCTTAATTGAAGAGGCAGAGACATCGGAAAATGACAAAGAATTTTCCATAAAAACGAAAGTGCTTTTCTCAAATATGCTCCAATAACATATGTAAGTTTCTTCTGCAAGTTGTTGTACATAATGTAAGTATTGAGAAGAGTTTTTAAGGCATAAGAATTTGCTTTCAGGGAATAAAATATACTTTTGACAATGTTAAAGAAACGCAGAATTATTTAATGCAATTTTAATGTTCTTGCAAGTGATTAGATTACGCCTTAACATTCATTTATATTAATCATTTACTTCCTTTTTTTTCTTTTATTCTGATGTCTCATGGAGAAAGAATGAAAATTCTAGTCTATAAATTGTCTAAAGTTGAAATTATTTAATTTATAACGTGGAAAAATAAACAACGAACCATCTCTATAACAATATTATACGGACCGAGAAATATTATCTTTGTAGAGGGAGTCATTGTTATAGGGAGGGTTCATTATACAGTAAAACCTCTCTGCAACACTATTATACGGATCAAGAAAAATTATCGTTGTAGAGGGATTTATCGTTATATCGGATATCGTTGTTGGGAGGTTTTACTGTATACGTCGGTGAAGTCGTGACGTCACAACATGGCTGCTGGGCACAAACAATAGATTGGGCCCATTGACTTAACATTGACGATCGCAGTAATTAGCATTTCTTAAGCTTGCAAATAAAAATGGTTTTATGTTTTGCAGCTTGTTGCAACCACCGGGCTGTCAGGAATGAATGTTCTTTTTATAGATTCCCAAAAGACAAACGCAAACATGCGCTTTGGGCAAAAATGTCCAGGTATCTATAATTTCTATCAAAGGTCATTCAAACCACATCAACCGGGGCATTGACCTTTAATTTTCAGATTCCAATGATTTTTGATTTATATTTACCTATGTTTACCTAAATTGTATTACAAATTTTCATAGTTTTGGAGGTTCCGTTTTCCTGGAATTAATTTTTGAAAATTAAAAAATAAAGTAACTTTTTCAGTGATCTTGAGTCACATTCATGTAAATATCTAAGCACCTGTTTTAGCTAGAAAGCTTATCTTGAGCTCATTTTAAAGCCCTCTCTATGCGCTTTCTCTGTGATATACATATGTACTGAGAAGATTTTTTTATCGTTTTTAAAATATATATATATATAAAAACTCAAAACAGCATTTTTGAAATTGAAAAAAAAATTATATATATATTAAAGGAAGACTTCATTTAAGTACTTTTGCACAACTTCAAGGGAAAACGACAATAATGAGATCATTGTTTTAAAAAAATCTTCCCAACTGCATTAGAATTTAAAAAAAATAAATAAATTCTGCCTGTATTTTTAAATAGTTCACAAAATAGTCATTAGCCATTAACTCTTCCAATTATATTTTAGAGTAAGTCACAAAATGTAGGAATGTGAAGTTAGTTATATAGTACCGTGCCTCTCTCTTCGCCCCAAGATTTTTTTTCTGTATTCGCCTATACGTTGGACCAAATTTCTGATATTAACATAAGAGAATTAGAAAGATGAATTTTAAATTTAGTGGTTTGTTTAATAAATTTTTATATTTGGTTTTTATTCAAACTTTTGTGTTCATGTATGTTACAAAAGCATTTAATTTGTTGTATTTTATTTGAATTTTTTTTTTTTGGTGGAGGGTTAGTATATGTATATATATTCAGAAACATGTCCATATGCTAAATAAAATTAAACACATTAACACAGTTAAAATAAATACGATGGTTTATAGCTATTTCGGAAGCGCGTTTAGGCTTCCTTCTTCAGAACCCTAGTTACACTAATGTGGCACACGTGCTAGAAAAACTATCGATGCCAAATTGCTAGTCCAAAATTAGTTCGGGTAAACCAGTTGTGGGTCCGTAGCCGCGTCTTTTGCTATGGGACGAATGAAGTTTCTCCAAATAGAGGACATGGAATTGAACGGAAGCTGATCGTTAACAGTAGAAGAGGAATGCGAAAGAATATGGAAGGCTTCAAAGAAATTGAGGTCGGCTGGTGAAGAAACTTTCTCTATTAGATGGGCCTTGTCGAAAGAAAATTTGTGGCCAGCTTCCCAGGCGTGTTTGGCCAAAGCAGATTTTTCCAGTTGTTGTTTACGCACGTAGGCTTCATGCTCTTTAAGACGAAATCGAAGGGCCCGACGTGTTTGACCAATATAAACACGATTACACTGGCATGGAATGGAGTAAATTCCAAAATAATTGCAATCAGGAATAATATCCTTGAGTTTGGAATAACCGAGTTTATTGATTGGAGTAAAAGTGACCTTGAAATTAAATTTACGGAGGATGGAAGCAATTTTTGAAGAAATTCGTGGAACGAAAGGAATGCTGATAAAATTACAAGGAGAGGAATCAATCAAGAGTGTACTGCACAGCTTAGGTCTAGTGAGTTTCTTCAAAGCGTCGTCAATAATGGTAGGATTGTAACCACGATCTCGAGCGATGTCAAGAATATGGTTAAGTTCAATCTTGAGTAATTCTTCAGATGATGACAATTTTAGAGTACATGAGACCAAACCTGTAGAACGTGCTTATCGTCTAATTTTGTGGATGGGCGGAAGCAGCATGCGGCGTTTGGCTAACAACAAAATGTTTCCGATATACGCTGGTTTGGAACCCGGACGGCGATCTATGTACCAAAACGTCCAGGAAAGGCAATGAACCGTTGTTTTCTTCTTCCAAAGTGAATTGTATGTGAGGGTTGACGGAATTTAAGGTGGTGAGAATTGTAGAGAGATCTGAACAATCGTTTGGAAGGATAGCGAATGTGTCATCCACATATCTAATCC
>QLNU02014802.1:13742882-13767499 GCA_006491805.2 Dysdera silvatica
CAATAATTTGAAATAAATTGCAATTTTGCATGTAACGTATAAATGTACATATCATCTGCTTGGGGTTCACTAATAATTATGAAAACTCGAACCCTGTAATTAGCACCAAAGAGAAACATTGCGCATTACCAACTTCCTGAGACCACAACTAATCATCTCATAATTAAATTGCGATTACCATGTGCTAATCAATTTAAACTGCCTTTAAATTTTATGATGCGAAGAATAGATAAAATCTAAGTTAGGCATGAAGAGAATATTAATACCATAAATGCAATTTTTATAAAATTTTACTTGTGACTCCATAAATACGAAAGTATTTAACCCATGGCGTCTTTATTTTAAAGTTCTGAATTTTCGATATTTTCCTCCAGAGGATGTTAAAATACAGCAGAAAATTCCTTCGTTTCATCGGGAACAGACTTATTGTTCCTTTAGCAAATAGTATGCCGGAATGCAATATCGCTTTCTTGCTAAAAACTGCATAATATAAATACGGTATCTTCCATAAATAATTCAAAAGCATAGTATTGTCGGAGAATAGTTTCCACTCGACTGTTATTCCACCAGCTAAATGGATTCTCAATATCACATATGGAAAGCACTCCAAGAAAATGTACGCCATAAAACTTTCTGGAACTTTCCAATGTTCTTTTGTTGCAGCACAAAATATACGATAACTTTTTTAAATGCTATTCTTCTCCTCCCCCTCCCCCTCTCTCTCTCTATCCATCTATATACAGTAGAGACTCGCTAATCCGAACTACACTACTATGAAAATCCTGTTAACCCGAACTTTTCTTGAGTCGACTGGATAATACTTTTTCGACGGTAGCCGACTGGCAAGATGTAAGCAAACGACGCCGTATGTGTTGCCAACTAGTAATTAAAATCATCCACAAAGTAAGGAGAAATTTTCCGTCGTCTGTTATTCATGCACGACAAAGAACGCATACATCAAACATTTATAAATTACGATAAATTCTACAGCAAAGATTTCAATTAATCCGAACAGGTCACCGTCTCAATTCGTTCAAATTAACGAGACCCTGATAAATATTATATTAAATTATTATTATATTAACATTAAATCTCAAAGATATGCCATTCAACGTTGAGGAGATGAGCTTTAGAGAAACTGTCGGTCAAAGCAGATGGATTTTATGGCGGTGGAGTTGGGAAGGCCACGCGATGGATAACTAGTTTTTTGATGATTGATGGCCAAACGTAACAGAAATGGCAGGTTCTGCACAAACTTGACAAAAAAAAAGGTCCACGTATTGCTACCCCCGTACCCTATTTTGAGTAATCAACTGTTCCAAGTTAAGCTAGTGTAACAATTTCTGGGGATCAATTTGTCAGCGGTAGGCAGTAAAGTCAAACTTTATAATTACAACCGCGACAATTGCGGCAATATTGCGTCAAAATTCTCGTCCCCTCGCAAACCCAATGGGAATAACGTTATCGGTTACAACGTCAAATAAATCTCAGGAAAACAACTACAAAACAAACAGTTATTTCGACACTGGCGTAAGGTTTAAAAACACGACGTTTCGGGAGCCAACTGATTTTGATCAGACTGAAGATGACTGCCCTTTGTTAAATAAAGACAAAATAGAGAGTTCGTGAAAGTCCTAAGCTTATATACCCGCATGTTGGGAATCCCCATCTAACGCCATTTGGTGCGGAGCATTTCCAGCTGGAGAAACCCCAATCGGGGAAACCCTCGCCGGGAAAGCCCCCCGCACCCGACGACATCAGATGAACACCCCCAACTCGAGGTTTTGCAAAAATCCTGTAAGATTCTGGTAGAGGTTTTGCGATGTTTAGTGCACGACTCTTCAAACCGTAGGTTTCCCATGATTCCAGAAAAAGTCTACTAATGAGATTCATCACATTCTGATGTAATACTTTCATCGAATGCCAATCTGGTTCGTGACCCTCCCTGAAGACATGTTCAGCCAACTGGCTTGAATCATCTCCCCTAGCTACCGCACGCATATGCTCCTTCCCTCGTAGACGTATCGATCTTCCCGTCTGTCCAACATACACCTTGTCACAGTCTCCACACGGTATTTGGTAAATAGCACCAGATTTTTCCTCCTCAGGGACGCGATCCTTAACTTTAAGTAATAGATCATGTGGGGTCTAGACAGGTTTATAAGAGGTCTTAACATTCACATGACCTAGAATTCGAGACAGCTTTTCTGAGACACCCGCCACATTTGGCAAAACCACTGATGTCTTCCTGGTCTCATCTTCTACATTCCTGTTTCCACCACTAACACCACATTAGTTACGAGCGATAAATTTAGTCGGGTAACCGTTCTTTTTCAACACGCTTTTATTGCGTCGTAATTCAACATTGCGAAGGTCATCATTACAATATTGTGTAATGGCTTTGACTACTACTTCAAAATATGTCACATTTGTATATCCTAATATGGGATCATTTTATTCTGCCTATGCAACCTCACATATTCCAACTCCCCTCCCTCTCTTTCTTGCAAAACCTCTTATTTACCTCCTCGCCTCATTTTATCATTACATTATCTTTCACATCTTTAATTTTGTCGTTTACTCTACAACATTTCATTTGTTCTGAATAAACACTTCGACTGCTTTTTTTTCTGTTTTTGTTTCTCCTCACATTAATCACTCTCACCACCCCGTTCTCAGTGAAAAGAAAGCTAACTTGCACATACCTTTAATGACAAAACACCTACTGTAAATTTCTCTACATTTTATTCTTTCTTGACTTTGCGCATGCACGTTTATTCTACAAATGTTTTTATTTTAAAACGGAAAACTATTTCAGTCGAAGAAATATTTTTGGTAATAAACATACATTTAGTAGTGTATTTTTCCAAATTACTACAGAACATGCTAAGATAAAGAGACATATATATGCATTAATAATGTTATTTACTAAATTTCATACTATGTACAAACATGTTGAAATTATATGACGGTAATGGCGTCAAAATTCCTGTGATTCCTTGGATACCATTGTAACATGTTTTAGCTGAGTATCTCTACAACAAAAAGAGAATTATTTATGTGCTAAGTTTATGCCAGGGTTCTTTAAAGTGTGTTCCCTGGAACCCTACGATTCCGCAATGACCCTCCAAGGACACGACGAGCACTTTGAAAAGTGGTGCTGAAAATTTCAAAAATAAATCTGTAAATACTCTAATTTTGCCCCATGGATGATCGCTTAGAGAAAGAGATAACCGTGACTATATCAGTGGCAAAGCTAACTTGGCACAATATGAAGATTACGGCGACCTATTCAAGCCCGTGGAACGAGTATTCATTAGCAAATTGGTGAAAAATGTGGTAGCCCTCAACATTATTAGGCTATTGATCGCCTAATTTGAAATGCGGAAAAAACGAGATTGCCAAACTTCCAGACGCCAAATTTCCCGCCAAGCGAACAAATTCTTCTGAGTAGTCAGTTACTTGAACGACGTCAGCGCTTACTATAATTATTCTTTTTCCTAAAGTTAATAAATACCAGATTTTATTTGCACACACATGCCTATGTTTCATGCATTTGAGCATCATTTTAATTTGAACATTATTAATTAATTAATTAATTATCAAAATAAAATTTAATTTTTAAAAATTTAAATAAAATTTAAATCATTAATTTGAACATTATTTTATGTACGAAATGTATATTTTATTAACCCTGTTAACGTAAGAAAGTGCTACCCATATCTCACTGATGGAATCATACTGCGCTGTACCTTGTCAGTGTACCAGGTTAGCTTTGCCACGAGTATAGTAATTCGCAACAATAGAAAAATATCAGCCACTTTTTTAGATTTATTTATAGCTCAGTTTTATGATTATGCTCAAACAACGATAAGTAATAACTAGGGCCCGGATGTTGATGACATTTGCATTTTTGGCGATTTTTATCTTTTTTGGCCTTTTTCTGTTTTTAGGGTATTTTAGTCGATTTTTCCTTGTTTTAGGTCATTTTTTGCCAATTTTTTCATAAAAATTAAATTTTCGTAAGAATTACAAACAAGTTGCAATAACCAAAACTAGGATTTCCAGACGAAAAAAAGCGACAACAGCTTTCATTGTCACTCAACTACGTATATCAATCGCAGCCTTTTTAAAGTTTATTTAACTTTTCCTTTAGCGCTATTCCCAACTTTTATTTCAACCCTGCGATCACACTTCCCAACTATTACCTTATATTAGGTATTTTTATTGAATTTGGAGGTACTTGAAAAAGTTAATGTTCTGACAGTTATTTAAGAGATCTTTTACTCTTTTGTGGCCAAACTGAGCGGGACATAACAACGTTCTACTGGTTTTAACGGATGCTACATCAAATGTAGTAAAAGCTGGAAAAACAATTGAATGTTTTTATCCAAAGCTAGTGCATGTCACTTGCCTTGATCATGCCTTACATTAGGGTTGCTGAGGAAATTCAGGCAAATTATTCAGACGTAGATAGATTTGTTCCTAATGTTAAAAAGATTTTCTTGAAACCGTTTTATTGAATAGCCTTTAAAACACAAGCTCCTAGTTTAACTTTGTTACCAAATCCTTCGATAACTCGTTAGGAAAATAGTTGGATGCTCAATGGATGCATATTTGTTACAGCAAAAACTTTGATTTTGCAAAGGCGACAGTAAATGAGTTTCAGCTAGAGGATGCAGCGTCTATTCAAATTGCGCAATGTCTGTTCTGTCGAGAAAAAGTAGAAGAGAATTTGGCATTTACACAAACTTCAGCATTTTACCTTCCATTATTAAGGACACAGGATGGAACTCATTGAATCAATTGGTTACATTGATAAAGAAAGCGAAGTTCTAAGGAGAAGACTGGACACTCCCTTGTTGCAAAATTAAACTATGTTTCAGAAAAAACTCTGGGTTTCAGATTTTGAAAAAAATTCTGGTGTCTTAATTGAAGAGGCAGAGACATCGGAAAATGACAAAGAATTTTCCATAAAAACGAAAGTGCTTTTCTCAAATATGCTCCAATAACATATATAAGTTTCTTTCTGCGAGTTGTTATACATAAGTGTTGAGAAGAGTTTTTCAAGGTATAAGAATTTGCTTTCAGAAAATATAGTTTTAACAATGTTAAACATACGCATAATTATTCAGTTCAATTTTGATGTTCTTGCAAGTGATTAGATTACGCCTTAACATTCATTTATATTAATCATTTACTTCCTTTTTTTTCTTTTATTCTGATGTCTCATGGAGAAAGAATGAAAATTCCCGTCTATGAATTGCTTAAGTTAAAGTTATTTAATTTACAACATGGAAAAATAAACAACGAACCATCTCTACAACGATATTATACGGACCGAGAAAAAATATCATTTCAGAGGGATTTATTGTTATAGGGAAGGTTCATTATACAGTAAAACCTCTCTGCAACACTATTATACGGACTGAGAAAAATTATCATTGTAGATGGATTTATCATTATATCGGATATCGTTGTAGGGAGGTTTTACTGTATACGTCGGTGAAGTCGTAGCGTCACAACATGGTTGCTGGGCACAAGCAGCAGATTGGGCCCATTGACTTAACATTGACGATCGTAGTAATTAGCATTTCTTAAGCTTGCAAATAAAAATGGGTTTATATTTTGTAGCTTGTTGCAACCACCGGACTGTCGGGAATAAATGTTCTTTTTATAGATTCCCAAAAGACAAACGCAAACATGCTCTTTGGGCAAAAATGTCCAGGTATCTATAATTTCTATCAAAGGTCATTCAAATCACATCAACCGGGGCATTGACCTTTAATTTTCAGATTCCAATGATTTTTGATTTATATTTACCTATGGAGCAAATTGCAAATTTTCATAGTTTTCGGAGGTTCCGTTTTCCTGGAATTAATTTTTGGAAATTAAAAAATAAAATAACTTTTTCAGTGATCTTGAGTCACATTCATGTAAATCTAAGCACCTGTTTTAGCTAAAAAGCTCATCTTGAGCTCATTTTAAAGCCCTCTATATGCGCTTTCTCTGTGATATACATATGTACTGAGAAGATTTTTTATCGTTTTTAAAATATATATATATATAAAAACTCAAAAACAGAATTTTTGAAATAAAAAAAAAAAATTATATATATATATATATATATATTAAAGGAAAACTTCATTTGAGTACTTTTGCACGAATTCAGGGGATGGGACAATAATGAGATCAATGTTTTAAAAAAAATCTTCCCAACTGCATTAGAATTTTTAAAAAAAATAAAAAAATTCTGCCTGTATTTTCAAATAGTTCACAAAATAGTCATTAGCCATCAACTCTTCCAATTATATTTTAGAGTAAGTCACACATTGAAGGAATGTGAAGTTAGTTATATAGTACCGTGCCTCTCTCTTCGCCCCAAGAATTTTTTTCTGTATTCGCCTGTACGTTGGACCAAATTTCTGATATTAACATAAGAGAATTAGAAAGATGAATTTTAAATTTAGTGGTTTGTTTAATAAATTTTTATATTTGGTTTTTATTCAAACTTTTGTGTTCATGTATGTTACAAAAGCATTTAATTCGTTGTATTTCATTTGGGTTTTTTTTTTTTGGTGGAGGGCTAATATATGTATATATATTCAAAACATGTCCATATACTTTGGGTAGTTTTGTTCAGAATTCTTGTTATATTAATAAGTCTTGATGCCGCAATCATTTTCTTTAAAAAATGTTTTGATCTTTTATGAAAATCAATTCTTTTCTCCTTAAATTTACAGTTTTGATTTTATAGATATTTAATTTTCCATTTATTTTTTGTCTGTAGGGGATATGGCAGAATATCTAATAACTTGAACTATAATTATAACCCCCATCAACGACGTAGTCAGGTTTTTGTTAAGGCTGGCCCCTTAAAATAAATTTTTATAATTTATTTATTTTTTATTTCCTTGAAGTGGGGTACGACCAAGCCCCCCTGAAAAAAAACGGATCTTGTATATATACACACTGAAAGAACAATTTATCTTCTTCGTTCATGAAATTATTGAAAAAAATTTAATTTGTTACGAATCTGTCAAGTGTTTTTATGGCCCTTTAATTTCCTGCAAAAATTTTTTTATAAGCGCACCGAGAGTTACACAGCAAAATATGTATCGCTTCCAGAAAAATAATATACGTGCATATAATAAATTGCTCTTTCAGTACATGTGTATATATATGCATACATAAACGCAGACTGGGTACAGTATCTGAATACTATATACTTTACTCTTCATGGAAGCATGAATTTGTTCTCGCATTTCTTCATTATCAGGGTCATAAAAAAAAGATCGAACATGTGAAGAACGTATAGCGTTTTCTGCACGTTCGATCAGTTTCGGCTGATCCGAAAAAAACACGGAAATTTCATAAAATGAGAACATTTTAAATCTATCTCATAAGCATAACATAGCAAATGGCAGTTTGTTTGTGCCCAGCGCCATATTGAAACGTCACACTTCACCGACGTATTACAAATTATTTTGCGTGTGATTTCTTTTTTAATCTTAAGGGCATTTTTTCGACTTTTTAGGTCATTTTTCCATCTTTTTAAGGGCATATTGTCATATTTTTAAGGACATTTTTTGAGAATTTTTAGGTTATCAAGATCCGTTCCCTAGTAATAACTATTTAGATTTTCCTTAGGCAATATTAATAGTAGGATTCTGTGGCTAGTCTTGTGATAAAAAAACTGGTTGCGTGGATACTCTTGTGATAAGAAACTGGTTCTGTGGCTAGCCTTGTGATAAGGAACTGGTTCTGTGGCTAGCCCTGTGATAAGGAACTGGTTCTGTGGCAAGCCTTGTGATAAGGAACTGGTTCTGTGGCAAGCCTTGTGATAAGGAACTGGTTCTGTGGCTAGTCTTGTGATAAGCAACGGGGTCCGTGGAAGAATAAGTGTGAGAACCACTGATCTATGCAGGGGCGGACTGGGTCCTCCCAGAAGGGCGCATATCTTGGATAATCGGACGGCACGAATCTTTGTCCATTCAGAGGCGAGTCCTATCGTTCGTGAGGGCGCCCCAGCCCGGGGGGCCGGTTGTCCGGCGGCCCAGTTTGGCCCTGGTTGTACGCCCTATATTTAAAAGGCTCCTTGACCATATATTTTGGAAATAATTAGGCTACGGTCACAATTACACTTTTCCGGGTTTTCAACAAATTATACTTATTTTATTAAATCATATGATATGGCAATCATTAAACGTAATTTTATACATATATATAGAAGAAGGGCATTAATATGTATTATATGTTCAAATTTAAAATATAATATAGTCAAAATTAATCGTCCGAATTTATGATTCATTATTATATTTAATTTCATTTTAATTCTAATTAGGTGATAATAATTAGTGAGAGGGACAAGATTCAAAGAGAATGTAAAATTTCCCAGAATTCCGTCCTTCAACCTTTTGTTCACCGTGTCCAAGTTTAAACGTTAAGTAAAATTTCGTTTCCATAACAAGTTTTAAATTTATAGCTCAGTCTAAATTTGTTTCAAAGTTCTCTTCCGGGCTTCTGTTTTCATTTACGAGGCGGGATTAGTCTCTCAATTTGCCTTACGGAATTTTATACTAAATTTTCAAAATTTTCTCCGAAAGTTAGGAATCTTCAAGGTAATCCACTTACCGAATATCCAATTAAATCAATGGCAAAGTCCTGAGAAACTTGCGTACTTGGACGCAGGAATAAATGAAGAGAAATTGGAGTTTGGAAGATAAACCGAATATGCATTTTTTGGTGCTGCATACATAGTTTCGTAAAGAATTTACTTGGGCAGGGATGCAATACCAAATAATTCAAAATTAACCAAGGTTGTAAGCCTGGATTGAAAGTTAACACATAACAGATTGATAACACTTACAAAGTGCGCTTTCATAATAAGGGGTGTAAGATATTATTACCCTTCTCAGGGATAACACAATTGCCAAATAATGGTCAACACACAAAGCCACTGGGGCGAGTTAAAAAAACAAAAAAAACTCGCCCCGGTCTCTTTTTCTCCAGAACAAAAAAGCTTTAATTTGAGCTTATTTATGCGTGGGTGTTGAAAATTATTCCATAATAAATTCTCCCACGGAAATTCATAAAAAAGCTCGCCCCGGTGGCTTTGTGTGTTGACCATTATTTGGCAATTGTGTTATCCCTGTGAAGGGTAATAATATCTTACATAGACACATCTATGTAGATACTCCCAGAATTGCAAAGTTGAACGTTCTGGAAATCTGTAGACTTCGATTTTTCCATTTGACCTATAACATCCTCCATCAAGTCAACTAATTAGAAGTTTAACTTTCTGTTACTTGTACAACATTCTGTTGAGAAAAACTCGACTATGGCAAAAATATAGAAATAATATTCACTTTTCCCTCAGATTATTTAAAGGTACATCTTAAAGAATATCTTGATCGGTTTTTGAGAGAATTTCCACATCTCGAAAGTCGCAAGGTGTCCTTTAAGTTATTTCTTTGTAAGGATAACTTGTGAATCTCGAAAATGGATCATAAAAATAAATCAAAACAAAAAAAGTTATAGAGATATTTCCGTTTTTATATAGACAGTGTCATTATCCATGGAGACATCTTAAAATAAAAATTAATTAACAAAATAATTTAGTAATTAATCATATGTGAATACGATTCATGATTAATAATAAATCAATCATAATCAATGATTAATAATAAATCAATCGTAGTCACTGGTTAATAATAAATATCATATTCAATAAAAAATAATAAATTAATTATAGTCAATGATTAATAATAAATCAATAATTATTGATATGTGCTCACAAAGGCTGAAAAATAAAAATCCAGTTTAAAGCACAAAGGCTGTAATAGTGAAACCTCCTTAACGGAAATCCCTCAATAGCGGACAGCTTTAATTAGCTGACACTCCTCCAATTCCTGATTCCGTTTCTTGTTTTTCCCTTCTGAATGTCTTTTAAGTCTTCTGAATAACGGACACTTCCTAATCAGGGACCGATACATGAATCCCGAGGTATCCCCTGTATAGTAGTTTTAAACCATATGAAAATGAGTCATATTTAAAACAGCTGAGAAACGTAGTTATAAAATGAAACGAAATATACATTTCAAAGCATCATACGTTAGCGATTTTAATTTTTTTTTTGTGAGTTTCACGGAGCAAGGAAAACAAGGACCGGTTGCGTTAGGAAATCCACTTTTCCGAGGAATCTGAACCTCTGAGAAAACAACTCCGGTTCAGCAGTGGGCAGTTAGACTGTATATTTGTTTTTTCTTATCATCGTTAGGGGCCGAATCCGGGATAACAGTAACTTAGACAAAAGCCTTACCACTAAGTAACATCAAGTCCTCAATTTTCGTTTGCCATGAAGTTGGCGAATTAAGGCCATCAAGGGTCGGGCATCACTGTGGCCAATAGTTTTCCGGTGAATGCGAACTTCTTATGTCCAGGGCGAACACGCTACCATCGCATTGCCTACAATATTTAGGTTGTTGTAAGGCGACTTCTATGTGCAGAGTTAAGATTTCCCACATGCTGGTAATCCAAACAGTGTTTCCCCAGATGAAAACAGAAACCAGACTTCTGCACCATCACAAAATCCATCAAACACTCGCTCAAGAACCATAAATGCCCTCAAACAAGTTCCATCACCTCATTCCTCTATAGTATTCGAAAACTTCAACTTATATTTTTAGGTACTTGGACGCCCGTAATTTTCCACACATATATTTTGGACGACTTTCATCATGTCAAATCTCGCGATTCAATCATGTGTAAGCAGATCTCAACGTTACATGTGTAATAACGCTGACATCTACTTTTGAATCTCATCTGCATAGTGCCACGTCAAATTTATCTCGCATAATGTGCAAACTTTCCGAAATTTTATATCATAGCTTTAAATATATCTAACCACTTGTCTTCACTTTCCATTTGGCGCAGTATAGCCCAGATGCTCTTGCGCCATAAAAAAGCCAAACAACCAACCAACCACTTTCCATTCTATCTTCTTTGTCTGAAGAACAAAGAGCTACAAACATTGTATTTGTTCAAACGCACCAGTGTTAAAATAAAAGTCATGAAACGTAACCGTTATTGCGCATAAAAAAGGAAACGTTATTCTATTCTAAATGGCATGTAACTGATGATAATCATTCCGACTATACCCAGGGTAACCATTAGCCACCTACGTCCAAACTAATGGCATTTCATTCCTACCCTATCCTATTATTATTCTAAATACAGAGCCGAAACTGACCAGGGATCCTCTCTCCAATGTCCAAGCAGCGTGGGAATGAAATAACATACTCCAGTGATAAACGACGGAAATTATCGGAAGTGACAGCAGCAGGAACCAGGAAAAGGATAAAACAAAACGTAATTGAGCATATAAGTTAATTATAAAAACCTATATATATATGAAAGAAAGAAAAGTCATTAATGAAAGCGATCTCTCTTTCTCTCTCTATCATAACTTCAGAGACGCTTGAATATTATAATAAATGTATTAAAGTCGGTATAATATTGAACAATGCTATTCAAAATGAACTGGAAATGAAAGAAATAACTTTAATACATTTATTTCCACTATGGATAAAAACAGTTTCTTGTCCCAATTCTGACTTTTCTCAATTTATGTATCACTATGTGTTACTGTAAGGTAATTGTTGTGAAAGCAAACAAAATAATGTATTGGTATTATATATCAAATACATGATACGGAAAAGATAAATTCTGAATGTCGATTTTAAACTTCATGATGTTCATACGATATGGCCTAAACCTTGTGACGAGTAAGCTGCGCGTGAATCTACAGTTTCACGAGGATTTTTTAGTTTTACGGTGCAAGGACATCAAAGGCCATACTACGCCAAGACCTACAGTTTTTCGAGGAATCCGAACCTCTGAAAATCTAGTGAACCAACCCTCGGACTACGGTGAGCCGTTAATCGGAAAATGTAGTTTTTTTGGCGCAGTTTCGCTAGAAATACGACTTACGAATTGACAGGTAAACGGCAAGAGTTAACGAATAGATATTCAGCACGTATTTTTCATTCGGCAGGAAAAAACGCATTACGCCTACCTCACAGCAATACCTTTAGGTCATGAGAACTCAACATTTTATTACCACGGCCACGTTTAGTGAAAATGTGTATTACTCTGCTTTATGCCCGTACCCAAAGGGGGGAATGTTTGCGTCCGATCCCCTTCCCGAAACTAAATTTTTAATGGGACTTGGCTACGGCCTTGCATGCTGTGATTGTATCGATACATGCTGTAAAAATTTTTGAACCCCCGAAATTAAATCCTGGCTACGGTCTTGCTCCACTTTCTTAGTGTGCTCCAACGAACATTGGCAATGATGTTGATCCTTCTTGTCTCTTGGTGAGAAAAAGCGCCACATCGATTTTTTCGAACCAGTCAGTTTCTTAGGCTTTTTGAGCCATAACCAGGTTCTTCTTCTGCCGGGTCTTCGCCTACCTTCAAGCTTTCCTTATACCATGATGTATAAGATGTTATGTTCTTCAGAGTGTCGCAGTGCAAGTGTGAAATATTCACAGACTTCCATTTTTGGATTACCTTTATGCCTTCTACTGTTTTTTTTCCATACGACACCGCATAACTGTACAGTGAATTATATTCTTGATACATGGTAGAAACTCGTTCTCTTTTTGTTTATCACATTTGATTCGAAAGTACTTTATAGATAATTCTTTTCGTTGTTGTTAAGAATGCAGTTGGAGAAGATAGCCACAAGTGCATTTTTATTCCCTCAGAAAAAGTCTGCTGTGGTTGAGGTAGGTGACAGTGGTTGTGATGTGTAGTGGTGGTTTTGTAGATGACAGTGGTTGTGATGTGTAGTGGTGGTTTTGTAGATGACACCGGAAGATCAAAGAAAAGAGAAAGATTCCAGTCATGCCCATGGTTGGCAGTCAAGTGAAGGATTGTGGGGACCTAGAAAATTTTTTCAGGGCCCCTTATGATATACATTATTCCCGTGTAATTACAGTAGGACCCGTATATAATGAGGGTCCTGGCAACAACGAAAATTCTAGCTATATCCTATCGATCGCTAAATCCGTTTTGGAATTTAAATTTAAATTTTTTTATAATAAAGTCTGTACAAGTAACATATTTGCATACAACGTAAATACAAAAAAATTCTAAAATTCGCTGAAATTTGGCCCGTAATAAAAATACTTCCATGGTAATAAGATCAGATTGATAAAGCTTTAGTGTGAGTCTAACGAGTAGCGTTGAGTCTTCACCGGGCCGGGCCCCTAAAAAAAAGCGGCCCTAAACATTTGTCTTGTTTGTCTATGCGATAATCCGGCCCTATTGTCAGTTGACTGATAGAGACTTGAAATGGACAAGGTGACCCCGCCCGAAAAATGCCATTCTTTCAGGAAATCAATTCCTGGATTACGGTGGGAAGTTAGTCGGTGTGTTGGTGTATTTTTGTGGCGCAATGCAAGTGTCATTCTGCGCTAAACGAGAGCACCGTCGATAGACGTTCTTTTTTTTTTTTTGACGCCTCTGGGATTTAGACAAGGGCTAAACGAACTTAGTCCAATGCGCGGTCACTGTAGAGCTTAATTTAAAGTGACAACTGAAAACAAACCAAATAATAGCATATAATATTTATATAATTACAATATGACATACAAGACATGTAAACCAAATATGGACTGAATAGCAAAGAATTTAAAAATCAGCAATGAACTTTTTGTTCAATTTTTTCAATTTTTTTTCAATTTGAAAAAATTGAAAATGGGCAATAAACTTTTTTTTGCAAAATCGTTCGACCTAAAAGTTTCCAGTTGGATTGGAAAAAAACATAGGAATTTAATTACATAATCGAATTCTACATTTGATTGTTTAAACTTCACCATATAATTCGTAGAATTTTAATATATAATATTCAACACAATTTGGGTAATTAATATAGTATATGTTAATATATAATCTATTGAAATTGGTATAATGACGAGAAAAAACCTCGTTTAACAATTATTCACCAATAACGGCAAAATAATTAACGCAATAAGATAAATTAGAACGAACCCAACAATAATTACAAGTAATAAATAATTAATATTAAAATACGTCATTTGAGAAACCTAAAAGAACAAAACCTTATCGTTGCTCTTCCCTAATTTGACGTTATTGAGAAATCGATAACAAGAGCTTTGTCCCCAATACGTATAAACTAGATATTGTTACGACCAAAAGCCCCACATTTCTTTGCATGATAAATAATTTCTTTTGTCCCAACCGCACATTACTCATCGAGATCTACAGCAATTACAGGATCGATTGTTGTTCTTACGGTGCCGTTAGTTTTGTACCCCGGTGGGTCAAAAAGATTATGGTAACAGCAGCCAGTGTCCTAATGAATGCCACACGACATTACATTTACACATTAGCGCCAGGCTAATGAGTTTTGGTCCACTTTCCGACCAATTACCGCTAATGATATCTTGTACGTCACATTTTGTTAGGTGTCTCGCTTTTTGGATGAACTTTAAATGAATACGGCATTCACATCTCACCATTGTATCCATTTCGAATGAGGAGCTTCTCTCAATTCCCAGAAGTGAAGATCACATTTGACAAGCATCTCTGACAAATTATCTTCGGAGATCCGTAGGAAATGACAATGAGCCTTGTCTCTTACGTAGTGGTTAACACTATTATTCATCATTCGATATTATAATTATATATATATATCATCATCATCATCATCATATTCAACCATTATCTATCCACTGCTGGATGAAGGTCTCTCCAAATGCTTTCCACACAAGTCTATCCTGGGCCATTCGTTTCCACGTCACCCCAACCTCTTTTCTTATTTCATCCACCCATCTAGTTTGAGGACGTTTTCTAGGTCTTCGGTGGTCTCTTGGAATCCAGTTCAGAATTTCTGTTGTCCATCGTTGATCAGTTCTTCTTGCAATATGCCCAGCCCATCGCCATTTCAGTCCTTTTACTTTAACAATGATGTCCTGTATATATATATATATATATGTGTGTGTGTGTGTGTGTGTGTGTGTGTGTGTTATAATGATATAATCTTTTGCATTTGTTTTTCAATTTATAATTTTTATGTAGATGTTAATATTGTTGTCTTAGACATATATTTATCAAGTTTTAATTGTCGATAATTTTTCCGACACCTTGTTACAGAATATTTTTTATTTTTCAATGTATGTTCTTGTTTTGTATGGAAGAAATAATAAATAATCTGGAAATGTTGGCCGAGCAAGCGGCACTGTGAGGGAAGGGACATAAAGTCCAAGAGATGAGGAGAGAAAGAAGAGGTAGAATCTCCATTTTATTGTGGACAACAAATCATTTTACAAGAAAATTACTTCGTTATTGGGTAGAGAAAGAATTATAAAAACCTTAGAATATTTATAATAACAATTACGTTTAAGAAAATAGAAAGCCGTTTTTCAACTGGATACAAAAACAAATAAACGATAATAATCACGCTGCTAAGGAAAATGTGTGCATGCCACACAAAAGTTAAATTCTTATTTTTTGAGCAAATTTCACCATAGGTTCAGAGTCTTTCAGAAATTTAGTAAGAAACTTCCTCTAAAAAATTGTCAAATTATTTATAACAAACTCTTTACACTTTTCGAAAGTTTTAAAAATTCAATCCACGTAAATGTCACAGAAACTGTACAAGTATAGAAGTAATGTATATAACAGTTGTATTTATAGTCGTTGCTGTATTATTTTAATCACATAATTTTTGGTTGGTTGTATTTTTATGGCGCAAGAATAAGAGGGTAATTCTGCGCCAAACAAAGTGAATATAATGTACATAGTAATAATATACAATATATAAAAAAATTATACTAATAGTATTATACAGATATTTTACTATCATATACAGGACGTTTTGTTTGACATGGCAACAGAACTCAAATTGTGGAGTCATATATGTTTTTCGTTCTTCTTGTCCGCGCAGAATATCAGGAAAATGCAATGGTGGATGCCCTAAAATAATTATTTATATGCCGGAAGATGATAATCCAATCCCGTATACGGGTGAGATATCCGTAGGAAGAGGAACAATTTTGCGCCTAAGATACAAGGAACGGTACGCTGCTATAAATTGCAGTTGCAACACGAAACTGGGTTATCCATAACCGGATTACCCAAGGCGCTGCAAACAAGCTCTGAAGTGGCTGGAAAAGTGCGAAAGGAATTTCAGTCAATGGAATTAGATGAGTACGCTATTGTTCTTGCACTTCTGTTTCCTTTAAATTAATTTTATCAGAAAAGAATTGGCTGGATTTAGATGGATATTTTTCGCAGTCTTATTATCTATTTTTGAGCTCGCTTACATGCATACAAGCTTCATGGGCGGGTTTACCAATTTACCGCCCCTAGGTTATTTGTGCCGCCCAAAGGCTACATTTTGCCTCTCCTTCCTACCCATCTGCCCCCCCAAATCAGTGGTAGGAACATAAAAATTGATACATTCAATATACGCCCAAAACTTTTGTATTGACAATAAATATGTTGAAAAACAAACTCATAAATTGAAACATAAACATTAAACAATATTAACTTACATTGAAGTGGTATTTCTTTTTAGTATATAATAAATCAAATTCAATTTTATTGAAATAAAGGTACTTCCTTAATATAGGAGCGTCGGAGATAGATCGCCAAGATAGAGGCTAATTTTTATAGAAACCTCCCCAAAATTTCGCCAAGGTTCATTTGTTAAGAGTTTCGAATTTGTAACTTTTTGTTTTTAATTATTATTATTATTATTATTTTTGAAATATACGGTTAACAATCTTTAATTTACGAAATACAATGTGCATGAAGATACTAATTCAAGATATACTGGTTCAACAGGTACTGATTCAGGCAGAGCACATCGAATGCGATCGAAACGGCATGAGTCGAGAATCGACGAAAGTGAGGTCTGGGGGTCTACCCCAGTTCGGTCTCTGTGATTCAGGTAAGTACTGATTTATTTATAAAAATACTAATTCATAATAAAATTATTATATTAGCGGGGATACAAATAGGGAACTATATCATCGCTTGATATATTATAACTGCCATCTTGGCGTAATTTAGAAGTCGCCAAATTAGATCGGAGGCCCCTATAATAAGGAAGTACCGAAATAAATTTTAATTTTAGCAAAAAATAAAAGCCTATCGAACACTGGTATTTAAATGGAAAGCATGATGCCTAGCTTTTTTCTCGGCAAAACCTCTGATTATATGGTATTGATTTTGTTATATCAGACTCAATACACAAAATTTTGTCGCCCTAGTCTATAGCCTAGTATAACCTATTGAGAAATATTTTCTCTGACAGGCTTGCAAAGTAAACGAAAGGAAATAAATTTAAAGTATGCCTATAAAAATCATATTTATATTCACGAGAAAATAATAATTTATCTGAATTTTTTTTTCTTTATTTTGCCTAAAGAAAACAAATTCATTTTTAAAATTCCTGTCGCCAGTTGAGAGCTATTTTCTTGGAATTGACGTTCATTGTAAAAATTTTAGTTGAGACAGCCATTCCCATGAGAGTTTAAATGTTCGGGTGAATTATACTTTACGTGACGTACTTAGAAATCTTAGACGAAACTTTTATCTTTATCCCAAAACTCCTTCGGGACCAATACTTTAGACATGTTGTCTAGTTCCCGACTCATAAATCAAGAATTGAAGAAATTCTCCGAAGTGTAATTCTTTAAAGAAAAACGTTAGTTTAAAAACTTCTAGAAGCGCTCTAATCTTAACCCATGACAAGCAGATTTCAAAGTAAAGGAAAAGCATTGAATTTAAAATAACTTTATTTCTCTAATGCGAAGTTTCATATTTTGTCTTAAAGGGAAAAGCTGGGTGCCGTATTGAAACAAGAACATAAATTTTTCTTTATATTAGTTGGATCATATATTTTGTTGGATAAATATTGATTGAAAAGTTGGATAAATATTGATTACGAAAAGTACCATCTATTGCATTAGCAATAATATTTTATTTAACCTCCAGTAAGCATATTATCAAACATACATTAAATTTGTGCGTACATTTATGAATTATTTACAGCAACTAATACGCATGGATATAATTGATAGTTAGATTGAATAATGAAAGAGTAAGAAACAGCCTGTTGCGAGACTCTTTTCAGGAGTAATGAATTGATGCATGTAAATACATTAACTGACATTTCCATAAATTAAAAAAATATATATAAGTGTATCAAGGGGAAGCGTGGTTATAAATTTGTAAGTTTTTTCGGTAATAAAGCACCATCAGAATTAACATTATTTTTATGAACAAGGATCTTGACTGAGCAGATGGAAGGACTATTGGCTAAATCGAGTGAAAACATTTTTGAAAAGGCTTCATCCGAGTAAACTTCAAAAACCTTGTAGATAAAGTGTTGGAATAAGAAATGGACTATTCCTTAAGTGTTAACATATATAATATTTAGAGTAAAAATTAAAATAATTTAGGGTAATAAATTTTAATATATATAGTATATAGAGTATTTATATCAGACTGTTTTAAATTTGGAATTGCTCTTGAGGTTTAAAAAAAATCAAATATTGGATGTATGGGGAGGAAGTTCCTTAACTCGTGATTTACTAGTTTCGACATAGGGAAAAACGCAATTTATTAGTTAAATACTTTGTTCTTAGTCAATAAAAACTAATTTGAAAATAAATTCATCGATTTGGAAACATCCATTTTAATCTGCGGAGTATACGACGTTCAATTAATTTGCATGGTATATTGATTATGGGAAAAGTTCTGTAGGTGAAGTTACTGTTCATTTTTAAAATGCGTTATTTTTTGTAACGTGCTTTTGAACATGTTACATAAATTACATTATACAATAATTTTTGCCACCCACGTATTAATTACAGCTCAAACTAGAGCTTATTAATTTTGGAGAAAAAGAGACGCTTTCCCCATCCTGGATTCGAACCAGGGTCCCTCCGTGATCCAGGATGGGGAAAGCGTCTCTTTTTCTCCAAAACGAATAAGCTAGTTGAGTAAGCAATACGTAATTACAATAAATTCCCCCACGAAAACTCACAAAATTCTCGCCCCGGAGGCTTTCTTGTGTTGACCATATTTGGCAATTGTGTTATCCCTGCGGAGGGTAATAATACCTTAACATAAATTACACTGTTTTACGGGAACGTTAAGCGCATTAAAACGTATAGGAAAACGATATTAAAAGAAAGCTTCACTTTCAGAAGAAAACTGCATAGAAAATGTATATTGAAGGGCCCTTATCCAGAATCAGCGAAATCGTTTGTAACTTAGTCAAAAAAATAATCGATTACAACTTGGTAAACGAACGCATCGATTACAATTTGGTAAACAAGCGTATCGATTATAACTTGGTAAACAAACCCACCGATTATAATTTGATAAACGAACATATCGATTACAATTTGGTAAACGAACGTATCGATTACAACTTGGTAAACAAACATATCAATTAAAACTTTGTAAATAACCGTATCGAATACAAATTGGTAACAAAACTTATTGATTAAAGCTTATTAAATAACTGTATTGATTACATCTTCGTAAACAACAGTATCGATTACAATTTGGTAAACGAACAGATCTATTACAACTTGGTAAACGACCGTATAGATTACAACTTGGTAAACAACAGTATCGAATACAACTTGGCAAACGAACTTATTGATTAAAGCTTGATAAACAAACGCATTGATTAAAGCTTGATAAACAAACGCATTGATTACAATTTGGTAAACGAACGTATCGATCGCAACTTGGTAAACAACTGTATCGATTACAACTTCTCAAGCAACTGTATCGATTGCAACTTGGTAAGTAACCGTATCAATTACACCTTCGTAAACAAACAAATCGATTACAGAAGGTTGTAGTGTATTGAACGGATTTAATAGGACAAGTGATTGTCGGATGGCGAAACATTAAGCAAGGTTGTAGAAATTCATTCATAAGTGAGACCACTACTGTATAGAGTATTTAAATGCAGTGAAATCTAAGTCAGACGATAGCGACATATATATATATATATATATAAAAGTTTTCCTCGCCCATTCTTGGCGGAAACAGGCTTTGGGACGGGCAGAGCGCCATGTTCCCAAGCCTCTTTTTACATCACTTCTTAATGTGCCATGTCTAGAAACTTCCTGACAATGTGACACGTGTTTAGGATTGTGGCTTTTTGTATATATATATATATATATATATATTTTGTCCCAGCCTCTGAAATATCATTGGTTGGTTGCATTTTTATGGCACAAGGATTCGAGTAACATTATACACAGAATTTATTATATTAAATGGTATTCCATATCCTATTGAAAAGAGTATTTAATTTGCTCAACTCTGCAGCATAACACAAATATTTTTTCTCTGAACACTCTAATTAATGGCAATCAATCTCTTAATGTATCATGCGATGCAACGTCACTTTATCATTAAATTATGTACGTTTCAGTGGTCTTTGAGACGACTAAAATCATTTATACATGCTTTCATTCCCTTACCCTGTATCATGTCACTTTCCGATGTCAAAAATTTTCCATCCAACGTAAGTTCACGACGACATCTGCATCTTCCCTTCCGTACGCATCAGAAACTTAATTTAAATGAAAACATTTTCAGTCTATCCTTGTTACCTAATATTGGAAGAATGTTTGAAGAGGGTTTCACAATTTTACTTTCGCTAGATTTCTCACTTAATTCTCAGAAGGTGCCAAGCGTTTGTCGATGGGATTTGTCTCGCAGGGTGTTCAATTTTGAACTAAGCCACTATTGGCATAAAATTAGCAATATGGGTGCAGAAATTATAAAAGTGTTCTACGTTATTAATTAAAAAATATGCAATCATAATTTTATTATTACTAATGAATTTGACACCCAGAGCTTTTTTGTTTAGGAGAAAAAGAGAGGGCGTCAGTATTATGGGACATCTCTTTTTCTCATAAACAAAAATAGCTCTAGTTTGAGCTACTAATACGTGGGTGTCAAATTTATTTGTAATAAAAAATCCCCCACGAAAAACTCACAAAAATCTCGCCCCGATGGATTTGTGTGTTGACCAATATTTGGCAATTGTGTTATCCCTGTGGGAGGTAATAATACCTTACATAATTTTATTGTAAATGCATAGAGCACTTTGAACTGCAGTCGAAACAGCAATCGAACATCAGAACAGAAATCGGAAGGGGTAGTATTAGTTACATTGGATTTAATGCTGGAATGAGTTGCCAGATACATTGAAGTATTGAACAATATAGGAAAATTTAAAAAATAACTTGGGGGGGAATACGTGATAATGCACGTGCAGAATAATAAGAAGAAAGTTATAATTCAATGATGAATTGGAGGAATGAACGAGTGTATTGGTGTGGAGGGTGATAGAAGAAATAAGGTGGAAAATAACCTGGCAGATAATAGAATTATTTGTATTGTGGTATTGATGGCAAGGTGGTTAAAAAACTTATGTAACAGTAAGGCCCCTAGTTATTAATGTCTGTTGATATTTCCTTGAGGCCTTTTCTGGTATGGTCGTGTGTTTGATTTTTGTATAGATATGCAACACTACAGCGTTTCACAAGGGGATCCAATAACAAACGGTTATGTTGAAACTGGTGCAAGATTTACAAACACGACGTTGAGGACAGTGTCCCTGAGGAGGAAAAATCTGGTGTTATTTACCAAATACCGTGTGGAGACTGTGACAAGGTGTATGTTGGACAGACGGGAAGATCGATACGTCTACGAGGGAAGGAGCATATGCGTGCGGTAGCTAGAGGAGACAATTCAAACCAGTTGGCTGAACATGTCTTCAGAGAGAGTCACGAACCAGATTGGCATTCGATGAAAGCATTACAGCAGAATGTGCTCATCTGCCGCCGTCGGGTGCGGTGGTCTCCCCGGTTATAGTTTCCTCAACCGGAGCTATCTCGCCCTAGATGACGTCAGATGGGGATTCCCAACATGCGGGTATATAATTTCACAAATACTTCAGCCTGCCTTTTCTTGGAAAGTGGAGCAGTTGGCTCCCGAAACGTCGTGTTTTTAAACCTTACGCCAGTGTCAAAATAACTGTTTGTTATGAATCGACGTGATTACTATAATTCAATGTAAATATAACTGAACCTGTGATGAATAAATGAAGAGGTATTGTAATGCTAATGTGACTAACAATATTCTGAAACGTTTATTTGAAGACAATCTTTATTCTCTGGAATATTCTTTCCAGTTGCAGCATTGGTTATTACATATTTAAATGATTAGGCAGCTTGAATCACTCATAAATATCTATTCAGTAATTGAAATATTTAATAAACAACTAACTTTTTCTACCATGATGCTGTTTTGTTTTTTGAGAGTTTTGAACCGTAAAGATAGCAGGGCTCACGGTGCTCAGGAACGTAAATTTTAAGAGAAGTCTTGACTTTTTAGAACACAAGAAACCAACCCCCGAACTAAAATAAGCAGCTTGTTAGTAAATGTTCCATTTTTTCTGGCATCGTTGGGGTTGAACCCGCTGTAATAGGGCGCTAAACCAGGGCGTCATCACTTCACTACCGTAGGTCCACGACGACATGTTAGAACTCTTGTGGCAGACAAGAAATACTCTGTCCACCACCACGTTTAGACAAGTCTTACGTTATCCGTAAGTACAGTCTATACGGTAGTGATAGATTGTTGGGTCTGTCTACCAGGTGTTCTAACAAGATTTCACAGGGCAGGCAGACTATAATACAAGTGCTTAATGAACTTAAAGTAATAAATAATCCAAAGTCAATTAAAATTCTCGCTAATTTAGTAAATTGCCACCAGGCCCCTCCATTATTTCCTAAATATTCAAAATGCCGTAGCGCGTTTAATTTTATATATATAAGCCGAGAAATTAAGAGGAAAAAGAAGTAAAAATGTGAAATAAAATTAACTCAAAATATTTTTAATTACTTCATCTTTATATTCTAAGATGAATTTTTTATCCTGAAATGTAATCCTTGCGAAGTTGCAAAATATTCTTGTTATCTTAAAAATTATACTTCTTTCACATATGCTTGCGTTACTTTTAAAAGCGTTTATAATTTTGTTTTTAATAACAGGCTTTTTATTAGTGAATTAACTCGATCCTAATTGATTTCACACTCATTAGAGCCACCATTCTATTAACCTTTAACTGATTGTAAATTAGACGCTCTCTTCCTAATAATTCTCCCCGATTTTACCAAAAAATTTTCCTCAAAATAATCTGCCCTAAGTCATAACTATATGTCTGCATCAATTATAAGATTTTTATTTTTTTCTACAAAATGTATTTATAAACTTTTAAGCATTTATAATTCTTGAAAGAATTCAAAAGCATTTTCTGATGTTAAGGAACGTGGGTTCACTTTATCAGAGCCGCAGGGGACTTTATTTTCACTTGAACATTAATCTCGTGAGCAGGAGAAAGCAATATCTCATTAAATCTGAAATTTTGCAGCCCACTTTTTTCGGAAAAATAATCTCGTATTTGCGTTTTCGAGTTTTATTTTCGAGTTCTCGAAAACTGGTTTTTTGGAAAGTCTTCATTTACATTAATTCTTTAAAACAGGTTATTGATTTTTTCGCCACATTCACCACATATATTTCAAGTGCCCATAATTTTTTTGGAAGTCTATAATTCACAACATTCTTTTTTTCAGCCATGTGAAAAAGTAAGTCATTCATTTTAAGCAAATGACAATGAAATTGCATCCTTCACAGCTAAGATAAAGAAACTTTTGGAATGACAAATAGGTGGTTGAATCACTGCTTTTGGCCCTTAATATAACGTGCTCTATAAAAGAAGAAAGTATGCTGTCCATTTCAAAATCCCAGGAATAATTATTTAAAATTTAAACTCGGTTTATGTTATTTGAGAAAGTCTAAAGCTTTTAATATGCGAGTTACTCCATTAGTATTCCAGAAGCCTTTGTTGAAACAAGACATTGTACTGCGAAAATTCATTCAAATTAGCATAATTTAATGCTTAAATGTATCCACGGTTTCCAATGAATAAAAATATTCTCCAAATTTCGTTCAAAATAATAAAATGTATTTTACTTTAATTTGAACAACCTTCGCAAATGATCTCTCATGAAAAATGGCTAAAATTTTTCTCATTTTTTAAAAAAATTAAATGAAAACTATAAAAGCACTTCCAGTTTATAACCTTTGTTTCCTAGATTTGAAAGAGACATCATGATTTCTCTCCGACTTCACAATTTAACTCTGGAATAAAGCCCCGGATGCTCTGATGAAGTTTAGCAATTATAATTAAGCTTGCAGAGAAAATTACTTCGCAGAATATATTCGTGAAATGCGCGACATTAATTAGCACAGTAAAACTAAGCTTCATCTGCTTCTATAGAAGGAAATTAATTCGCTAATTCTACGGTTGGTTTAATTTCAAATGTGTACGCTTTTTAATCTTAAAAAGTTCAAAGTCTATGTCGTTGATTATTATCTCTTTCTATCTCTCTGTATATATATATATATAGAGAGAGAGAGAGAGAGAGAGAGAGTTGATTAATAGTACGAATGCTCAAGATTTGTTACAAGGATAA
>QLNU02014802.1:13767599-13781963 GCA_006491805.2 Dysdera silvatica
CAAAATGTAAGTTTTCCTCTTTAAAAGAAAAAACTGGTTCGAGAATATAGAAAAATGTTTTGCTTACATTAAAGCACCATTCAAAAGCTACTTTTAGACGTACTCCCGTCCTTTATTTAAACATTTGTCCAGGCGTGGTACTTGTTTTTCTATGTCTTGTACGAAAAGTTGCCGTCCAACTTGAGATAGCCATGGTTGGGTTGCAGCTTTTCCCTCCTGAACGGAATGGTACATTCTCTTTGCAAGTTCTTGTTCCATGGTACAAAAGACTTGGAAATCACATGGTGCAAAGTCCGGGATATAAGGTGGTGGTCCCATACTTCCTACTTAAATTTTGCAGACAGAATATCCTTCGCTAAGGTCGTCGAATGCTGTTTCACATTGTCATGCAGGAGCATCATGCCTTTGGAAAGTTTACTTGGCCGTCGGTCTTTAAGTGATTTTCACAATCGCTTCAGGTTTTACAATATGACGCTGCAGCAGTTGTGGACCACTTCAGCATGAATTCAGTATGCACTTCACCTTCGCTATCGTCAGCATCATCATTAACTTACCCGCAGATGGACTGTTCGGAACTTTTTTCCAGTTGGGGAAGTGGAATGTTTCCACTTTATTGGTACGATCGTTCTCGAACATGCGAATCTATTTTCTGACAGCTGGGCGGGGTACTGTCTTATTATCGTACACTTTGTCCAACTTCCGAAAATTTTCAGTGCAATTTTCAATCTTTTACCCACAAAAAACCAACAACTGTATGCACTTAAAATTTGGACGCCACCTCCAACTGCCGAGGCATGTTTGTGACTGATTAACAATCAAACTAATGCTGATACGTCAACGTCGTTACTGCACATGCCACTGACAATTATCTTTATTGTTTCCACAAAGTTTCAACGAAATATAACTTTAACATAGTTTTTACGGAGGAGTGAAACTAACTTTTTGACTGCCCCTCTTACATAATTCTGATGTATCTGTACTTAAGATTGCAAACAAACACTCGCAGTTCTTTAAATACTTACTTTCCTTAAATAATAAACATAACAATGTGACCACGGACGCCATTAGTGGGAGGGAAAGGGGGACCCGTCCACCAATGTTGGTATTAGGGTTCCATGTCCCCCTCCAATTTCAAACAAAATGCCTTCTACTGGTATGCTGTCCCGCAATATTTTTATGCCATCGGTGCTCATGAATATGACACATCTGTCCACTCCCACGATGAAATGTTCGTGTTCTTACGGTACACGGGTCATGATACACCGGGACCTATACAGTTTTCGGAAAAACCCGGACCTCCCTTTCTCAGTGAATCAAACTTCTGATTACGGAGAATAGAAGCACGGCACGCACCCAACGGTACAGGTGATCAGACTGGAATCAGCAACATGACATCGCTAAATGTAATTTTTTTTGGCACTGTTGGGAGTTGAGTGCTGATGAACGTCGGACTAGCTGAACGCGCTACCTTAATACCTGACCCTCAATTCAAGTACAAACGTTGAACTCGCGAAATGATCTTACAGAAAGTTAAAAGCATTGGCCTAAGTTCAAAATTGTTATCAAGAAAGTAAAAATGTACGTTGACAACATTGGGAAAGAAATCGCAGATTTATACCTCCATCTTGACTAACTGGTACAGACAGAAAACAAATCTCCGGCAGAAAACTCCACAGATATAGTAAATTTAGTTGGAAAGCATTCGGAAAAATAGTTTTATTCTAAAGGAAAAATTTCCTTATCTAAAAAGAAAGATCTTCAACTAATGTGTATTACCAGATCTCTCCCTTAAAAATCAGGGATATGAAGTCTAAAGAAAAAACAATGTAGAAATTGCAAATCCAAAGAAGTATACAGAGATACATACTCGGAAACCCAGGGTAGTTGAAACGAAATATTTGGGTGAGAAAGGGAAGTGTAAAGACATTTCTGTTGAAGAAAAAATGCTGAAATAACAATGGGCCAGACATATCGCAAGAAGAGCCCACCGAAGATGCACAACTTAAATTCTCAGCTGGATTCTGATATGCCATAAACCACCCGAGAAACGTTCTCAAAAGATGGATAGAAAAAATAAGAAACCAGGTTGGGATCATATGGAAATGAATTTCTCAAAATAAACATGTTTTGTTCACATGGAAAGACCTTTATCCATGAGCGGATGGACAGTGGTTGAATATGATAATGATGACAGTCTAATGATGCAGACTTGATATATATATATATATATCAAGAGAACAAATATTTCTATCAAACCCCCTTTTATTTTATCAAAAAATACCCCCTTTTTAAAAATCTTGTACATGGGACTGACTTGTGATGTATGACCGAGTACGTTATGTAACGTCCAAATTTCAATTATTCTGTGTCCTCAGATTTAAGCTACTATAGTGTAAAGACGCATGATTTAAATAAAGTGCAGTCAATATTTGCATGATTATAATTGCTGAAACGAACTTACATGGCCATTTCCCAAACTACCAGAGCTAAATCATACGTCTATAAACTACCGTGCATTCCTAATCTATCTTGTAATTTAGAATCTATGAACAATGGGAGAAAATTCACATGTCGGGATAATTATGTAAGCTATTGTTCCAGTGCTCAATTGCATATAATTAGCTATATATCTACGGTTCAAACATCAGTTATAGAACGTGTCTCAGTGAGCTGGCAATTAAACTCACAACACACGTTTAGATTCTGACATTATCCTTCCTCTTCAAATTTTCAAATGGACATATACCTAGTGTCCTGCAATCTGTAGTATTTGGACCATGTGAGTTACTGCAAGTCTAATACATTTCACGGGCCATAAATTATTTAAATTTTAGTAGATTTATGTTTTTACTATACGAGGACAACAAACAAAAATTATAGATTGCAGGTTTTTGTTTGTTTTTGTAGTGCAAAGACATCAAACATAATTTATTGAAAAGCTTCACCTAAAGCATATTTTCCGAAGTTCTTAAAGAAAATAGCATTATACTGATCTGTAGCATACGATTCTCCTCGTAGTTTGATTTTGAGGTTATAGCTTTTAAAAAGTCTATTGTCACAAACAATGGCTAAAATAATTAATACTTGTGAAAATAGTGATTAGTCGTTGTGCAGAAGGAAATATATGCAGCGGAGCCTGGCGAAGTGATCACCTTTATAAATTGACCACCTGAATAAAGTGACCACTTTTTATAAGAGAGAACTGGTAGGGACTTAGTCATGCCCATACCAAAGTCTGTCGTGTATAGTGACTACCTCTCTTTGGTGACCAGTATGGTCCAATTCCAAAGGTGGTTACTTTATACAGGTTCTTCTATATAATAAAAATGTTAAATACAAAATTACCAATTATTAAATATAAAATTATATATAATACATTGACATAACTTCACGTTAAACATTGACAATAAGCGTAAATATTTGTTAATACCACAATGTTTTTGAACATATTACATGAAGAAAGAAAATGAGTAATAATATTTATTTTTTACACATGCACACTTCCCTTAATCAATAATGTTAAGCAGCATATTTTAAACAACATGTGTTATAATATGTTATATTCAAATAATATGTTATAAAATATACATTAAATCCACCATATATTGTCAAATAGTGTTAAGTTGCGTCAATAGTTTAATAGTATTCAATAGCTATATATTTCACCCCTCTCCTTCTCTCATGGTATCTTTTCCCTTCCCTCCCTCAAACCGTGTATTTCACATGGAGTGTCCCAAGTGCTGTCGTTTTCATACTGATGTAAAAACTGCAATTAATATAGCTTAATAGAAACATTTTTGTAAAGTATGTGTTAAATTGGTTTAAAGAAAACTTTAATAAACATATTTTAACAATCTAATGCATAAAATTTTTAAGCCGTCGTCAAGACGTGCTTCTTCTGGAAGCATCCTATCAAATTTGTGTTTGGTCATGGACAAAGAAATCTACCGTAAATTCATGCCATATGCAAAATATAATAAATATGATATACTAAATGAACAATTTATAATGTCCTATACAGAAAAATTCGTTTAAATTTAAACTACAGCAGAGTAGTTCGGACATTCCTTGTCCAGGGGTGTGTCGAATTAACGGGAATGCGGACTGTTGGATATACATAGAAAAAGCTTATTTTAATTCAGTATTAAATCCTTCGTTCATGACGTCACATGAGCATATAACTCCGCCCCGTCTGCTTTACGCTATAGCCGAACTCCGTTACAACAAAAGTAAAGTGACCAGAAAATTTTGTTCGTTGTTCGCTATAACCATTTATCAAAAATCGTATTTTCCATTAACCATTAATAGTTAACACACATAGTTTATAAATCAAGACACTCAATCAATTACTGTTATTATTATTGTTTTAAAAGAGATTACTATTCAATGAATATGGTATTTTTTTTAAAGTAAATTGCCTGTGGCAATTAGAAATACACATAATAAAAAAAATACTCAGGGTGTTCCGGAATGGCTATACCACCAAGTTTTTCTCAACTGAAAGGGTTCATTTATACTTCATTTTATAGATATTTGAATGCGCCATTTTTCTATATAATGGAGAATTCCGTAAAAATAAGGTATGTGTTAGAAAATAAAAAGCGCACCTTTTCTCTCTTATTTCAAATTGCAGCCTTCATTTTTTACATAATTAAAAAGCTTATCCAATTGTGGTTCTAAGAAGGTCAAAAGACATTTTCTGAGGTGAATAGAACTGGAGATATTACAAGTTGAATTTGTAACATATGCTTCAATTTATTCGAGGACTACTAACAATTATATTATTAAGCATTGTGACTGTTGCCACTAAAGAATTGTGTTTCCCTCAGAAGTAAATAATATAAGAAAGAAAAGGCGCCACAATTTCATATTCTGCCAGTAGCAGTACGCTGAGGCGATAGCACCACAGAATGATTTACGATTCTACGAGAGCGAAACGGATTATCTACGAAGAACCGAGCTGAAGATATTACGAGTTGAAATTTAACGAATGTTTGGAATGGCGTAGTTTCTCTAAATGAAAAATAATCCATGAAAGGTTGATAATAAGAAGATAAATGAAAAAATTAAACACAGATAAAAATTAATTTGATTTACCTTAAACATTTTCGTAAATACCAGAGTTTAATATCAGTCCAGTTATGTTCGCAGAATATCCATTTCAGTCTCGTTAAAGCCATAAATCATAGTATAGTGAAAGAAACTGCGATCAAGCATCGAGTTGATTTTTTTAATAGTATGTGCACTGAATTGTTACAGTTAATCATTAACCCTTTAGTAACTCTATCTCACCCATTTGGAAAAATCTTTTGTGTCTCACGGCTGAAGACGTCTCCACAAATACGCTTTACTCCTCCACCCAATCAAGTTTCCAACCGACGTGATGGCAACACCGATCAACAGCACGGACATAAACAGAAGCCGCCATTCGCTCTGACGACGATAGCTGGTTAACGCTATCGAAATAGCTATCAGCAACGTTGTTATAACGTCTTATAAAATAACTTCACCATAAAAATTTTTTCAATTTTTGCTTCTATTGATTAGTGCAGTGTGTCGCCATTAAACAGTTTAGCTATATCTCTATCATCCACAATCTCTTTACCATTGATAACCAAAGGCTGTTTAACTATATTAGAGCCTCCGTTACGAAGTTTCTTAACAAATCTAAAAACCTTTTGTTGCTTTATGATGGTCAATATTTCTAACGAAATTATCAAAACAGTCCCTCTTTGCCTTACAGATGGCTTTTCTCAGAACGCCCACTGATATTCTCCTCTCCTGAACATCCTCCACTTTCTTCGCATGTTCAACTAAATTTGGGGCTGAAATTCTTTCCCCTTCCAAAGACCAAATGAGGGAGACCAAGAAGGCTTATAATTGTTTCAACACTGGGAATCCATTTCTTTGAAGCTTTCACTATTTCTTAGCGACTGCAATTTGAAATCAGAGATAGAAATGCATTTCGTACGTTTTAACACACTGCCCTTATTTTTATGGGCCTATTCATGATGCAAAAGATAGCGCATCCAAATATCTATAAAATGAGATATAAACAAACTTTTTCCGTTGGTAAAAACTCAAATTATTAAGAGTTGTACGGGCATTCTGGGACACCTTGTATATAAACACGGCGTAAATTTTATATGGATATTTGGCCTTTACTTCAGAGCACGGGGAAGAAAGGAGGATCAAGCACACATGTTTGTAAAAGAAAGTTCACACACTCGGCTTTGTTCCATTTTATAATTTAAAACTGTAGTGAAGTCCGGGCACAACTATTAATCCGAGTCACGTGAAAATTTCAAAACCTTTAAAGAATTTGAAAGAGTTGTGAATATTTGTTTTGTTTGCTTACGACAGCTATAAATTACATTTTACAAAAAAGCACACATATTTTGCAAACAATTTTCATCTTCACACAATTTGTTTTTAAATGTGCACGGGTAAAGTCGTTCAATATGGATTACCGTTTGTAGTAAGTCACAAGTAAATGCTGTAAATGTGTAACAAGCTCATGATCTCTCGGAGAGTTCGTTTTCCTTTGATGACTCTTATTTATTATACATGAGAAAATCTAACGAATGTTGTATCCATGGGCTTTGGAGTTATTTGGGCCCGTGCGGCACGAGCCCTCCCAATAATTTGAAATAAATTGCAATTTTACATATATTGTACGGTATAAATATACATATATTATACAATAATTTTTGCCACCCACGTTCATATAGCTCAAACTAGAGCTTTTTTATATTTGGAGAAAAAGAGGCGCCGTCCTCATCCTGGATTCGAACCAGGGTCCCCGCGTTGAGCCCGCGGTGTCTTGACCTACTAGACGAACGAGGACAAGAACAAACGCAGTTTTCTCCGTATATTAGGATGTAAGATATTATTACCCTTCACAGGGATAACACAATTGCCAAATAATGGTCAACACAGAAAAGCCTCCGGGGCGAGATTTTTGTGAGTTTTTCGTGGGGGAATTTATTATACAATAATTTTTGCCACCCACGTTTAAGTAGCTCAAACTAGAGCTTTTTATTTATATTTGGAGAAAAAGAAGCGCCGTCCTCATCCTGGACTCGAACCAAAACGCTGGGACCCTAGTTCGAAGATTATCCCAAATATCCTTATAGCTTTCCCAGTATGAACTCCTCTTTCCACTCACGATATCTCAGTAAATCATTCAATATGTAGCTCGTTCGCTCTCCCTAATAATATTATACAGTGCTGGAAAAAATTTAAGGACGAGCGAAGAAGCACTAAATGGGGAAAATCAGAGGACATAACTTTATGCAAATGACATTAAACTACTATGAGGTGGAACTGAATATTTCTTGATAGAATTTAGTTTAAAAGCCTTAAAATTACTATTAATATACCATTCAATGTTTTGCGGATATTATACAGTCTGGGAAAAAATATAAGAACAGCCGAAATTTTTTACGTCACAACCTAAATTATCATATTTTGTCTTGTTTTTATGGTAGTATTAAACATTGTAAATTATTTTTATATAGTTGGTTTTACAGAAATTGTGCTCTTTAAAATGCCAGAAAGTGAAGAATTATCAGAGGTTAAACGAAGCCAAATCCTTGGTTTCAAAACATAAACAATACATTGAAAAAACGCGCAGAGCTTTGTGTTTTAGGATGAAAGGACATGAAAATTATATTCGTAACCAAAAACTATGGAAGTCGGCCATATAAGTTCGTTTTTTAGCAGCAAAACTAATCGCCTAGGTCAACCGCCTAGGACACAAAATTTCGAGAAAAAACAATAGATCTAACACCGTTGTATATAATTTTTTAAATGATCCAGAAAAGTACGGGAAAAAAACGCACAAGTAACCCAGTTTTTTTTTACTACTTGCCAAAAGAGAGCCATATTTAGGCAAACCTGTATTAAAAAGCAATCTTCATCCCAAATTATAAGTAATTTAGGATTATCTTGTCTAGCCGAACGGTACGTAACTTGTTAATGAGGAATCGAAACATTCAGTATTAAAATGTGAAAGCCCAATCACCTCTTCTAAAGAAGCAGAAGCAGCATAGAGTTGAATTCGCTAAAACACATGTGGCTTTTAAAGATAAGTGGAAAGGTGATTTGTTTTCAAATAAAAATAAGTTTAATTTGGATGGGTAGGACGGATTCCATTACTACTAGCATGGCCTTTGTCATGATGAAGCCACATTTTCAAAGCGACAGTTTGGTGGTAGTTCCATGATGGCGTGAGGTTACCAACTTTTGGCACACCCGGTACATGATCAAATATTATTATACGTGTTTCTTAAATTTTATATACTAATTTTCGTAATAAACTACGCATGTAACAATTAAAATTTTTACATGCATGTTTGAATTGTTACATGTACATTTTTGTTCATATGTTAAGACTTTTGAAAACGTCTGAAGTCCATTGTTTGCGAATCTTATACTCCACGAAAGTTGCCCCCTTTCCACCGTCTTGGAATGCAGGACGGAAATCACTGTATGCAAAATAAAGATTAATTTCTATAATTCTAATTTGATTTTTTCTGAGGAAAAGTGAAAAATTTCCGAAGTCAATCAAATGTTCGCCCTAAGTTTAACAAGTGAAATCAGCATTACATCGCTTTTGACTGATATTTGTTTATTTGGGCACCTATTCTGTTTTGCCTAAAAAAGGGAAATGTCACTCGTTTTCAAACAGATCGCTTTTTAGAAGGAAACTTGAGTTGGTGTGAAGCCGAACGAGACTAAACAAAACTTTAAAGGGAAACGAAAGGATTCGAAATAATACATTCACATGAAATAATGGGCGAAAACTGATAAACACATTATTATCTTAATTAAACTGTATTAATGTTGTTGACAGTTGCTTAAGTAGTATCAATTTATCTTTAAACGACATTAATAAAGTTTAACTACGACAATAACGTCTTCATTATTGTTTATTAGGTAGCTTTCGTGTTTTTTGTGATAAAGTTATCCTTGTTATATACGTATTACTTAGACTATTTACTATATTCGGTAGAACCCGTCTAAAGTGGCCACCTTTGGGATGGGACTGCAATGCTCTCCACTGACAGATGGTCATTATACACGGCAGACTTTGGTACGGGCACGACTAATTTCCTACCAATTCTCTCTTATAAAATGTAGTCACCTTATCCAGATGGTAAAACGTAAAGTTCTGCTCATCTGTCCAATGTAAATTTTGCCTGGCAAAATGTACATTGAAAAACGAGCAGAGGTTTCTGTTTTAGGACGAAAGGACATATTCGTAACAAAAAACTGTGGAAGTCGGCCATATAAGTTCGCTTTTTAGCAGCAAAACTAATCGCCTAGGTCAATTCCCAATCGGATTTTGACTTTTTTAGCATACCGGATTTTTATTAATTTGGCCGTTAATGACCCTTGTGTTATTAATTTTCTTCCCAATATTTTTAAAAAACTTTACCTCTGAGTAACTTTACTTCTGATAGATGGCAGCATAGTCCCATACGTATATGACGATTATGGTGTTGACGCCATTTACAATAATATCGGGATTTGATAATGGCAGACATTGTGCCGTCGAAACAATTATCAATCACTTATTAATTAAAAATTAACTGTGTTAGTTGTGTGTTAATTTTTTCTTAATTATAGACTTCATTTAGACATGTCCCTTTGGTTTAAAAAGCAGTCCAAGCACTGCCCCATTATTTGCGAACTTGTGGTTAGTGAAGCTTTATATCCGCTCGCAGAGGGGAGTGTGATCATCAGCTGTACCTCAATGGGGAAAGCACTTGACCGGTTATTCAACGGTTATGGTTTCGGTTCCCACTAGTCACCCCGAGAAATCATTCTTGCCTTTGAGAATAATTTATCATCTATTATAATGAAATAGCAATGAAAAAGATCACTCAAGCTTTCGGACGCATCAGCAGCAGTCCTTCATCAGGAGTAATGACGATGTTATGTTTCTGTCTCTTTTTTATACTTGAAATTTCTGGAAAACCCTTCATTAAAGCAATCCCGCAGAATAGAAAAAGCCAAAGGGAACCAATGAGAAACCTGTACTGGGGCACCTAACATTAGGGAAATCCCATATATTTCAGAGTAAGTTTGTAAGTTTCTGGAAGTAGTTGTGATGGCTTTTCCATTTACGCCATGGAAACGTATGCGAAAGCCATTAATACATCACAACCACTTCCAGAAACTTATAAACAACTCTTACTCTGAAATGTATGAGACATCCCCAAATTAGGTAACCCGCAGTACAGGTTTCTCATTGGTTCCCATTGGGGTTCTTCCATGATTCTATTGGAGGCCTCCCATTGGTTCTCATTGGGTTTTTCCATTCTGCGGGACTACTCTGATGAAGGGTTTTCCAGAAATTTCAAGTATAAAAAAGAGACAGAAACATAACATCGTCATTACTCCTGATGAAGGACTGCTGCTGACGCGTCCGAAAGCTTGGGTGATCTTTTTCATTGCTATTTTAATAATTTATTTAAAAAAATACTCAGCAGGTTACAATGAACTTACCAGTATTTAACCTTTTGCATGTAAATTTCCTCCCTGATACCCTGTGTTTTATTCCCATATTATAATGAATATATTTAGATATTTAATATGCTATTCATAAATTTTGAGAAAAGAATATCCACGAAGTTGGGCTCAACACACTATAACAAACATATTTCCTAACTTTTCACCAAAAACGGGTGAGGTGCGTTTTAAATTTCAGATTCAATTTCTGCAATGTAAATTACGCCATAAGTTGTTTTGGCTTTAGATAAAAAGAAAATCGCGCTTCCATGAGTGGTATATGAAAACGAAATGAAATGGGTTCATTTCTGCTAACACTGAGTACGAAGCAATACAAATGGGAGAAAAAACACTTCTGCTCCATTTACTTGGCAAAAGGTTCCCATTATTTTCAATTATTCGGCTCAACCATATAATATGAAACGTGGCTAAATGGGCATCCCGATGCATAAATGTATGTTTTCTGGAGTTCAGGATATATATATATATATTCCATTTATTTTGATGTTTATTCTTACTCTTCAAAATAACGTAAATGCTTTTAAATTTTCCTTTCAAAGTTTTTCCGGCCGTTTAAAACATATATTAACCCGGAGTTGAAATATATTTCCCCGAGTTGAGCGATATCTTAAACCGAAATATTTCTTTCGAATAGAGTGTTCAAATGGACCCATAAATCTTTTCGCAGTATGTGAAATCAAAGTAACTATTTATTTTAAGTATCCTTGAAACACAAATATGAATAAAAGATGGTTGAGAAACTTTCGCTAAACGGTTTGCGTAAACTCGCTGGATAGGTTTAAACCTCTTTGGAATATTAATACGCAGAGCGTTACAGCTTTAACCTTTCGTCTAACAACATTAAAATATTCACTTTTAAAGAAAATTAACTATTAAAATTCCGTTAGATGTTCGAACTTGCATAATCTTTTAGTGAATTTTCTGCGTTTCAGACGCGTTAAAACTATTAGTAGTAACAAGAATAATAGATGAAACATAAGACGCTGTTTATTTTATATTTCTATGAAGGAACACAAAACATGTTATAATAATATTGTTTGATAATAATAATAATAATAATAATAATAATAATAATATTGTTTAATAGTAATAATATTGGTTAATAATAATAATATTGTTTAATAATAATAATTATATTGTTTTAATAATAATAATATTGTTTAATAATAATAATAATTATATTGTTTAATAATGTGCAGAATGATTTTGCTTACAGACATACATCTGGTACACAATACGCTGGACATGGCAATAATTGAAGATAGAAATAATTACATAACAGGCATTGCGATTTCTGACGACAGTAGCATTCAAGGAAAGGGACATGAAACAAGTAAGTGAAAGAAAATCGCCCAAGGTCGATATTTAAATTTAGCGGGTTTCAATTAACATTAATTCGCAACTCTCTAATCCGCAATTCTCGAAGTAGCCACTCTCCAAATCGCCACCATCTAATTCACCACTTTCCAATTCGCAACTCTCTAATTCGCAACTCTCTAATTCGCAACTCTCTAATTCTCAAGTAACTCGGTAGATTTGTAACGTTAACAATAGCCATCATTATTGCATTTACGGAAGACCTTTGCCTTGTCCTTTTCATTGCGTACAGATAGACAGGCAGACAGGAAAGCCAAAAGCAATAGCGGGTTCAATATCTATTGAAACCCGCTAAAAATCGCAGTACATCGTAATTTGGAAAGAGAAAATAGATTTTGGAACCGGCACACAACAATAAGACCAATACTTGCCAAAATAAGTGAGCTGAGGGCCATTACAACAAACGTAGAAAAATACTTGAAGAAATGTGGCATCAATCATAACAGCAAATCTGCAAATAACCTCTCTTCTTGTAACATCATACGTTTTAAAATGGTGTTACACGTACAATTCTTTGGACTCTGTACGAAACTTGAGCAAAACCAATAAACCTGTGTGCTGATTAACTCTGGAGGAGAATCATTCAACTTGAATAATCCGACCATCTGCTCTACGACCTTCAGTTGCTTCACCTCAAATTTCATATATTACAAATCGTTCCACGTTAGCATCCATAGACTCAATCCATTCATTTCATCTCAGTCATCAACATTGTCGTTTCACTATTAAGTGGAAAATGATGGATATTCGGAGATGGCTCATTTTTGAAGTCATGCTGCGCCATTGATATACGCATGCAGAACACTAATTAAACCGCTACTTTAACCTTTTCACTACCAGGTACACCATATATGGTGTGGTGACTTGCCGCTCACAAACAGGCACACTCATATGTGTATCTGTTAGTGAACGGCAAAATATTACGCCATACTTGGTGTGCCTGGGTAGTGAAGGGGTTAAAGTAGCGGTTTAATTAGTGTTCTGCATGCGTATATCAGTGGCGCAGCATGACTTCAAAAATGAGTCATCTCCGAATATTTATCATACGAGTGTCACATATGTTTGTCTCATATGTCACACATATGAGTGTGCCCCTTAGTGAGCGGCAAATTATCACACCATTCTTGATGTACCTGGTAGTGAAGAGGTTAAAATGGTGGTTTAATTAGTGTTCTGCATGCGTATATCAGTGGCGCAGCATGACTTTAAAAATGGGCCATCTCCGAATATCCATCATCCCCCACTTAAAAAAAAGTCATAATTCACATAGGAGTACATTTCCTGCCCTTTTTTAAGAATGAATGGTTATAAAAATCAGCCATATATAAGAATCAAAGCGACTGAAACAAACACAAACTCGGATTTAACATGCTAAAATCGTCGTTTTAAAGAATCATGATTTCCGCTTAAAAGAATCGGTCTTTCTATCTGTAAAGTGTATTTACCGTGGAGCGGGGAACAAAATTGGCTTTGTTTAAGATTATTTAAAAAACTAGTTTGTCACTCCTCTTCGAACATATGACTGGGATAGCGGTCAATGGCGGATTTACCACTAGGCTTAATAGGTTAAATCCTGCGACGGAAATTTTTCGACCAGAAGTCCACCGCTAAGAAATTTGCAAAGGCGGGCTGAATTTTTTAGTGTCTAGTTACTAATTCTGATTTGTTAAATTCAAGAGCATTAAACTAGGCATTGTTAAATGGAGAGCTGCCATGGGCGTTGCCTCGAGAGGGGTTCAAAAGGCTCCAAATTCGCGAACACTTGCGAAAAGACGAATGTAAAATAACCGCCAAGGGCATCCAATAAAAAATTTGACAAAAGCATCGAAATCCCTGCCATGCTTCTAGTTACATTTGGTAAGATTAGCCGACAAAATATGACACAGTCTACAGGCGGCAAAATCGTAAATTCTCCCCTGATGTCAGTTACTATAGGACTTTTATGAATACGACTGGTTTTCTTGAAAAGGGTTGGGTAACGTTAAATCAGTTTAAAACAAGTCTTTTGTTAAGAAAATGACTCCTAAGTTAAGACGCCTTCGTCTATGTGACAGAATCTTAAGTTGCGATTAGTTAAAGCCTCAGCTAATCGTTTAACGTTTTGCTAGTCATTCGCATTATGGCGCAAAGGATACAACTCTTTAGTTTGCTTGAAAAGCAAAATTGGAAAAACTTTTAAAAAAGAAAAGAAAAGGCAACGTTTAAGAAAAAATCTTCCTACAGCAAATCAGTAACGGGAAGCTCTGGGTGTTATAAGAAAAACACTTGAATCTGAGGAAGTTTATGGACTATTTTATGATTTAGAAAGAGACATGCACAAGCTCATTTACAGACTCGTTGTTTCAAACGACATTAGATGAGTCTTTTACACCTTTCCGAATAGTAAGCTATGGTGTGCACGACAATAAGTTATTAATAATTATACATATATAAATGATCTTCGACTTT
>QLNU02014802.1:13782063-13818902 GCA_006491805.2 Dysdera silvatica
GATCTCGAGGCGCATTCTACACTGAAATATCAGAGCACTGCACCCTACAGTCCCGTAATTAAGAAAAATACTGAAGGAAATGTACTTTCTATTTTTATATAAATCGAACACTACGCAGATTAAATTAAACAATGTCAATCAATCAACGTTGGTTGGCGTAGTGATACCAACGCCGATGGTATGGCGTGACGTAGTGTTCGATTTATATAAAATAAATACATATGCTGCAACGGGCATTTCGATCAATTTAATACCAGTCTCTTTGCAATTTGGTTTAAATAGTAGTCTATGTACTACACCATTCTGCGAAATAACTGGCAACAATATATATACGTTCGTAAAGAGATTATATATTGTCCTTCGTAGCTCAGTGGGTAGAGCCTCCGCCCGGCAAGTGGAAGGTCGTGGGTTCAGGTCCCACCGAAGGCAGAAATATTTATTTTCTTTCGAACGTTTCACCATCTAATCACGCCATACCATCGGCGTTGGTATCACTACGCCAATAAACGTTGATTGTTTGACATTGTTTAATTTAATCAGCGTAGTGTTCGATTTATATATAAACAGTCATGACCAATACTTGCCAAAATAAGTGAACTGAGGGCCATTACAACAAACGTAGAAAAATACTTGAAGAAATGTGGCATCAATCATAACAGCAAATCTGCAAATAACCTCTCTTCTTGTAACATCATACGTTTTAAAATGGTGTTACACGTACAATTCTTTGGACTCTGTACGAAACTTGAGCAAAACCAATAAACCTGTGTGCTGATTAACTCTGGAGGAGAATCATTCAACTTGAATAATCCGACCATCTGCTCTACGACCTTCAGTTGCTTCACCTCAAATTTCATATATTACAAATCGTTCCACGTTAGCATCCATAGACTCAATCCATTCATTTCATCTCAGTCATCAACATTGTCGTTTCACTATTAAGTGGAAAATGATGGATATTCGGAGATGGCTCATTTTTGAAGTCATGCTGCGCCATTGATATACGCATGCAGAACACTAATTAAACCGCTACTTTAACCTTTTCACTACCAGGTACACCATATATGGTGTGGTGACTTGCCGCTCACAAACAGGCACACTCATATGTGTATCTGTTAGTGAACGGCAAAATATTACGCCATACTTGGTGTGCCTGGTAGTGAAGGGGTTAAAGTAGCGGTTTAATTAGTGTTCTGCATGCGTATATCAGTGGCGCAGCATGACTTCAAAAATGAGTCATCTCCGAATATTTATCATACGAGTGTCACATATGTTTGTCTCATATGTCACACATATGAGTGTGCCCCTTAGTGAGCGGCAAATTATCACACCATTCTTGATGTACCTGGTAGTGAAGAGGTTAAAATGGTGGTTTAATTAGTGTTCTGCATGCGTATATCAGTGGCGCAGCATGACTTTAAAAATGGGCCATCTCCGAATATCCATCATCCCCCACTTAAAAAAAAGTCATAATTCACATAGGAGTACATTTCCTGCCCTTTTTTAAGAATGAATGGTTATAAAAATCAGCCATATATAAGAATCAAAGCGACTGAAACAAACACAAACTCGGATTTAACATGCTAAAATCGTCGTTTTAAAGAATCATGATTTCCGCTTAAAAGAATCGGTCTTTCTATCTGTAAAGTGTATTTACCGTGGAGCGGGGAACAAAATTGGCTTTGTTTAAGATTATTTAAAAAACTAGTTTGTCACTCCTCTTCGAACATATGACTGGGATAGCGGTCAATGGCGGATTTACCACTAGGCTTAATAGGTTAAATCCTGCGACGGAAATTTTTCGACCAGAAGTCCACCGCTAAGAAATTTGCAAAGGCGGGCTGAATTTTTTAGTGTCTAGTTACTAATTCTGATTTGTTAAATTCAAGAGCATTAAACTAGGCATTGTTAAATGGAGAGCTGCCATGGGCGTTGCCTCGAGAGGGGTTCAAAAGGCTCCAAATTCGCGAACACTTGCGAAAAGACGAATGTAAAATAACCGCCAAGGGCATCCAATAAAAAATTTGACAAAAGCATCGAAATCCCTGCCATGCTTCTAGTTACATTTGGTAAGATTAGCCGACAAAATATGACACAGTCTACAGGCGGCAAAATCGTAAATTCTCCCCTGATGTCAGTTACTATAGGACTTTTATGAATACGACTGGTTTTCTTGAAAAGGGTTGGGTAACGTTAAATCAGTTTAAAACAAGTCTTTTGTTAAGAAAATGACTCCTAAGTTAAGACGCCTTCGTCTATGTGACAGAATCTTAAGTTGCGATTAGTTAAAGCCTCAGCTAATCGTTTAACGTTTTGCTAGTCATTCGCATTATGGCGCAAAGGATACAACTCTTTAGTTTGCTTGAAAAGCAAAATTGGAAAAACTTTTAAAAAAGAAAAGAAAAGGCAACGTTTAAGAAAAAATCTTCCTACAGCAAATCAGTAACGGGAAGCTCTGGGTGTTATAAGAAAAACACTTGAATCTGAGGAAGTTTATGGACTATTTTATGATTTAGAAAGAGACATGCACAAGCTCATTTACAGACTCGTTGTTTCAAACGACATTAGATGAGTCTTTTACACCTTTCCGAATAGTAAGCTATGGTGTGCACGACAATAAGTTATTAATAATTATACATATATAAATGATCTTCGACTTTAACTTTTTATTTTTATTTAAATAAATACATATTAACTATAATGTTTTAAAGTTTTAAGATTTAGTTTGTAAAATACGAAACATTTTGACTGCTGCAAAAGTAGCTTTGCAAATTTACTAATACAGTATTTAACTTACAGTTATGTAATTTGCATCCTCCAAACTTACGTATAGTAAGAATTGTACATAATACAGTAGTTAGTATTTACTATACAACAACATTTGAAAAGTCCTAGATTTAATTATCAACTGCATATAAGAATCAAAACAAGGGAAACGAACGTGTTTCTTATGAGCGGAACCTACTGTATATATCAAGGCTGTCCAACCTTTTTGGGTAGCGGGCCACTTAAAGAATTTTCACGGTTCTGGCGGGCCAGCGATTTCATAAGGAAAAAACAAACAGCCTCCCTTCAGTTTTTTCCGGTAATTTGTTTGTTCAATTGCGCTGGAAAACAGACGCCCATGCTGTCCCCGCGGTTTTTCCGAAAAAAAAAAATCTAAAATTTTTGTTTAAGAATTTTTTTTATTTCAAACAGTTGTAGGCGGGCCGGATTGTGGCCTGCTGACCTTAGGTTAGACCACCCTGGTATATATCAATCTTACAGTGTCAATAGTGATGGCATGTATTAACCTGTCGGTTAATACATGCCATCACTAACTACATGCCATTACTTACTACAGAAGGTAGTAAGAACATTAAAGGGGCCGTCGAAATTTTGACATCTTAATCAATAAATAATTATGAAATGCTGACATATACTCAATTTGTAAATGCGGTTATTAGTGCATATATATGTCCCTTTATTATAATATCTTCTACATTTCCTAGAAAGCTGCAGAAAAATATAAAAAGAGAACCTGTATTTAAATACGACAATATACAACTGAACGATAAAATAATAAAACAAAAATCTTTCATGCCAAATTTTATCAGAAAAAATCAATAATCATGACATAGAATAATAAATATAGAAAAAAAAGAGAACAGAAGAAAAATTTCAAGAAATATACAAGAGAGGTTTAAAATGATCTGATATTAGAGTACAAAATAAAGACTTGTTTTAGCATAATATCTGCGTTTTCTTGAAATAGATCTCACTCTAATTCAAGGCAAAATAACGTTATTCCTATGGGGCTCGCGAAAAACTCCAGAATGTTGACGTAATGGCAGTAGTGTTTTCGCTATAACCAGTATTAAATCTATGTGTCTGTTATAGCGAAAACACCACGTCAAAGGTAGTGTTTTCACTATAACAGGCATGAACAGTCTGTGTCTACAAACCCTCAGAAAATTGTGTGCGATTTACAGAGCAAGGGCAGCAAGTGTCATGCTGCTCAGAGACCTACAATTTCCCGAGGAATCCGAATCTCATAAAATCCAGGGAATCAACTCCTGGACTACGGTAAACAGTAAGCGTTTTCTCTTTCGCCTGGGTTGGAGATCGAAATGAGACAATCGCGCGTTAAGCGAACGCGTCATCACTGCAGGTCAAAACCTTCTTGAAAAAGAAAACACATAACAGTATTCTATAAAGATTTTAGGACAACAAAATGATACTGAAAACCACGAGAAATAGGTACTTCGTCTTAACGTCAAGTAAAATCTAATCAATTGTCCTCAAATTTGCATTCCTGAATGCTCTTTACGATCTGCTTCTAATAAATCACAGAAGCATGCATAAGTATAGTAAAGATTTCCATTTGGAAGGAAGACATCCGTTGCAACTTCACTATAATCCTCAACTACTATTTAGCTAAAACTTTTTCAATACGGAACGCAATTTGATCCCCGCATTTTATTTCATACACTGCTTGTTTGCCTTTTATTATTATTATTATAGATTATTGCGAGGTTCTGTAGAAATTGATTACGAATCGTTGGTGTTCTTTCTTCTGCTTGCCCATTTTAATAATTGTTTTTATCTTAAGTAATAGAGAATAACCTTCCGTTGAAGTAACTCTTCGTAGTTTTACTAGCTGTATCTACATAGAAGCCTAAGGATATCCCTGAACAAGGAAAGATATTGATATAGGTATGTTATCCTTATTAACAACATCTCTCTATTATTAGGTGACAGATTGCTCGCAAAGAAAAGAATATCATGGTGTCTGGTGGGAACCGAACCTATGACCACTTGGTATCCGACAAAGTGCTCTTCCAACTGAGCTACAGGCGACCGATCATCCTCCCCTCTGCAAGCGCATATAAAACTTCATTCTAAACGAATTTTGAAGTGGGGCAGTACTGGGTCTGCCTTTTAAACCAAATCGACATTAAAAAAAGCGAAAGTCCGAAGAGCTAGGCTAGCGTGATATTAAAGTCGAGTAATATTTATCATCATACTTGAAGATGGGATAATATTAGATGATAACTTGCTCGCAAAGGAAAGGATGATTTCACGGTACTTGATGGGAACCGAATCCATGACTTCTTGGTATCCGGCCAAGTGCTCTCTCTCTCTTTAATCTCTTTATTACTCTATGAACTCTCCTATAATCTGTTTATTATTCTATAAACTCTGCTATAATGTCTCTATTACTCTCTAAACTTTCCTATAATCTCTCTATTACTCTCTAAAATTTCCTATAATCTCTCTATTACTCTCTAAACTTCCCTACAATCTCTCTATTACTCTCTAAAGTTTCCTATAATCTTTCTATTACTCTCTAAACTCATGTAATATCTATTACTCTCTAAACTCTCCTATAATATCTCTATTACTCTCTAAACTCTCATATGATCTCTCTATTACTCTATGAACTCTCCTATAAAGCTCTATTACTCTACTCTCCTATAATCTCTATTACTCCCTAAACTCGCCTATAACCTCTATTACTCTATAAATTCTCCTATAATCTCTCTATTACTCTACTCTCCTATAATCTCTATTACTCCCTAAACTCTCATATAACCTCTCTTTTACTCTCTTTAAATCTCTCTAGTACTTATTTTTGCATAAGCATAAACCAGTGAATATGCATTTAAAAAGTGCCTGTCTACAGAGATCCCGTATATGGTTTAGATAATTTTATCTAATATTAGCAAAATGCCAGATTAAAAATTACTTGGCATTATGTTATATTCTGTTTCCATCAACAATTAAATAAATAATATATAAAGAACTAAAACTTTAAAACTATAGTTTCAATTATTTATCGAAAGTTATGACATTTTACTAGTTACCTTTCTTTCGATTAGGTTCTGAAAACAAATGGGTTCCAAATAGTTTCTTAAACAGTTTTTGCTTAATATGTTGTCCGATGTTGCTGTTAGATGGAGCTGCTGATACGTATGACATGGCCTTGATTTTTGTCATTATTGCATTACGAGGTGTCACGAGGCGTCCAAAACATTGTGAAACTTTTGACAAATGTTTCAAGGCTAAATAATGCAATAACAAGCGAACCTGCAACCAATGTTTCATTGTGTAATGCGAAACGCAATTATGGTGAGTGCATTTATCCTTTACCTGAAAGAACGAATCTTTTACATGCTGAAAATAAAGGAAGAATTCTTATTGTCACGCTCCTACACGCGGAGCCGAGGTTAATCTCTTTTCCCTGATACCAGTCAGCGGAACAAGGCGATATAAGTGGTGTTTGTTCATAAATTCAGAATGATTAATGCAAATGCACTTGTGGAAAGGAGAATTATAATTACCGTTGCCACAAGGTTCCGCTTTCCTAGAATCCTACAATGAAAGCAAAACACGTCACATACATATTTCCCCTGGCACTAGTACTTACTCGGCTTAATGTAGGAGCCACAACTCACTTAACTTATTTAAACAGATGCTAGTTTAAGGAGCACACAACGCTGATTGAATACCTAAATAAAAGAAAGGAGAAATTCTGATGTTCTGTTTTTCCTTTTTTTTTCTCTCCCTTCCATCCTCCAAAATGAATAATTCTTTTTGAGATATTGAACCTCGATTTTTACTTCAATTTGCCTGCAATTCTTTCCTCCCACCTCCATTTCTAGTATTGGTATACATTAACACTAAACCATGATTGCAAGAGAGATTTTGTAACTAACCCTTAGAAAGAATTAATAGAAATATCGTTAGAACGATCTGTAAGAAAATCTTGTTTTCAGAACTATTTTATGGAATTCCAAAGGATGACATCGTATTCATGGAAAGTGCAAAAGACCTTCCGAAGAAACCGAATTTTTCAGTTAAAGTTTTAAATCATCCTACCAGAAGTAAGGCAAACACATAACCCTTCCGAGATAAAATGTTGAAATCAAAAACACACTTTTATATGTTCGCTCACACGGAAAAACAGATTATCAATATTCTTTTGTTTGTTTGAAATTGCCCCTGGTCTTCCAATTTATTGAATTTCATTATACTTTTAATGGATGAGTGGTATGCTTACACGAAAGCAAATCAAGCAAAACAGAGGATAATGAAATATGAAAAACAAAGACTTTCACCTGACAAAACTAATGAAAGCCAAACAATCTTTCGGGTTAATGATCTGCTGGTCTTAACTTCATTACAGAAAGGTACCAATAGTCGAACGATAGTATAATATTCCGATACGTACTACTATTCCTTTTAGAACTCGGTCGATTTCGATAAAAAATGTACACATTTTTGTTAATTAATTATGATATATTTGATTAATCTTTTTAACTTCGATAGCTGTATAAAGAAACTAAATATTTATTTCCTCATTTTCTTCATTTCGAAACAAATTATTATTCTAAAAACGGTAATTGCGCAATTTTTTTCACATTTCTTCAAGATATAAATGTTTTCTACAATCTTGCATGACCTCAACAATACGACATAATAATCATAATGCAATAATATTTAATTATGATGAATGATGATATTTAATCATCAATTATGATGATATTTAATTATGAATTATGATGATAATGAAAACATGATCAGAGATGATTGCTATAATAATAAAAATGATTATCACTGAGATTTTGATCAATGCTTGTGATCAGTAAAAATAAAAAATGATCTATTATTGTAATAACAAATGATGCATTATCATTGCGATGAATCATAAAGGATTATGTATTAATTGTGATAAATAATAGTGATCAAAAATTATTCATTATTTTAATGAGCGATAATGATCAATAATGAAAATTAATATTGAGCAACAATGATTCATGAAATAGTACGATTACTAAAATTAGGTATTTTAATGATAATAATAATAATAACCGTCACGACCAGGTGGCAAAAACAGTCCACTAAAAACTTGCTGTCAGAATCAAGCTGATAACCAACATGAATCCTTACTACAAATACGAACCAGAAACAATACTAGAGAACAAAACACGCAAATTGTACTGGGATAGGGCTATCCCATAACGGACAAGATGACACCACACAACAGACCAGACATAATCCTAATTGACAAAACCAGCAAAACCACACACATCATAGACATAGCAATGCCCAACACAAACAACATGCACAGCACATACACCACAAAAATTACTAAATACAAAGACTTAAAGCAGGAAATTAAAGACATGCCGCACATGGATAAGGTAAACGTTATCCCTCTTGTCTTATCAGCAACAGGTATAATACCAACCACACTCCAAAAGAACTTGGAGACACTTGAAATTGACCCCAACACATATATTCAGATGCAAAAAGCAACAATACTAAACACCTGCCGAACAGTCAGAAAATTTTTAAACCTGGCACCAGAATGAAACATACAAAAATATTTTCACACTGAAGGTAGACTTGAGAACTTGGCACCGCCCGTCTTAAGCCTAATCCGCCAAGTGCGAGAACGCACACAAAAAAATAATAATAATTAGTAAAATAATAATTTATATAATAATATAAAAATTCACAATATTTTATCAACACCTAATGTTTTCCAACATAATATTATAAACAGGTTACACAATATACATTAGGATCTTGAAAAATATAGTCATTTGCATTAAAGCAAGCTCGACAGAGTTACTTGCCGAGTTACAACTTTTGCCCGTGATGTCAGTTGCAACTCTGATTTACTTTGGTCAGTTAGTTATTTTTAGTAACTCATTGACTCTTTGCACATATTTAATCGCTGCATATAACTACCATTGATCGCCATAAATGCATCACACGATTATAACCCGATGAAGAGTAAAAATTATTTCGATATTTTTTTTTAATGTCTTACCATAGAAGAAAAAAATTTTATTTTCTAGCATGGGAATTCATGCACTTCACGGGTTTAAAAGAAAGTCCAAATTCAGGTTAATAACTTCGGAATGTGAAGGGCCCTTGCATGTACATCTTAGATCTGTCTATATTAAAGGCAATGTCTGCGATTGAAAGAAACAATTGCAGCACTTCTATCGAAGAAATAGTGAACCCAAGAAATCTAACTCTACAGCAATTCAAGATGGAAAAAATCGTCAAATATAATATTTTTTTACTAAGCATCGGCATTCAGAAACGCACTAGAAACGCAAAAGAAATCGTACATCACTGGTTGTTAGTTATATTGGCACTCTGCCATACTATAGAGCAGCGTTTCTCAAACTGGGGGGGTCGGGTGCTATGAAAGAGGGTCGCAAAATTAGCCTGCATGTTGACATGTAACTAATGAAATCATTTTATGAGAAAAAATCAGTTATTTTAAGCATTTTATTTATAATTAGAATTATAAATATACATGTAAAGAAAATAATGAGATTGTTGAGTTTATTTTCCATTTAAAAGTTTCTTCGTACATGGATCTATGTTAGAAACACCCAAAATAAATAGTTTTCAACTGATAAAAGACAATTCCCTTATTTAGTTTTTAGCGCAACCATAGACGAAAAACACTTGTCACAGAGATTTCAAAGGGATTATTGTTTTCAATGCTTCTGTGACTAAATTTTCATATTCACTTCGACAAGCAAGCCAAAATGTCTCTAAATCTTCAGATGTGAATTGTAGTTGTAACGTTCTATCGACAGATATTTCCATGAGCTGGTCGTGAATCTCAAAATGGTAACTTAGCAGCTACAACAATGAAGGAGAATAATTCAGATATCAAGCTTCTTATTGGAAGTATGCACTTTGCCGTCATTAATAACATGTCTTTATTACGTCTTTGTAAATTCAAATTCAAGTCGTTTAAAGGCGAAGATGCATCAGGGAACTAAGCCATCAACAACATGTCCTCATTATTCTATAAAAAACATTGAGGATGACGTTTGTTTATCCTGGAAAATATTATTAATTCATCTCATAAATTCCAATAACAGGGTTAACACTTTTCCGGTGATAACAATCTAACTTTTGTATGGAAACGAAGATATTTTTTTCTTCTCTTTTAACCCATTTCGTCGCATGGTTTAGTAAACAGCCTATTCTCTAATGGTCGACTTTTAATAAAATTGATCCATCATCCTCCATCAACATATGGCTCCATCTACAATCGCTTTTATATAACTGGGCATTGCTACTTCTTGATCGGCCTCTCTCAAGCTATGATCAGCAGCCCCCAGGGAAATTTTGAAATTTTTGATGCAAGTTACCCACTTTCACACACATATAACCCGCAAAATCATATGTAAGCTAAAGAAAAACTTTGGGAACCTCAATAAATTTGGGAGCATATAGGGGTCCCTTAGCAAGGAAGCTTGGGAAAAGGTGCTCCAGATTAGTGTCTCCCAACTATTGTGAGGCCGCGGGCCGGTGAATACTTTTTTTTTTGTAAGACGAGGGTCCAATCCCAACGAATGTGCTCGTAAATACCATTCCATCTTTCAATCATTAAACTACCATAAGTATGAATAATTAATTATGGCATAATCATAAAAATTATCTCAGAACACTCTTCCTTTTAATATACACTTTACTGATATACATCTCTGCTGATTTGTCTTTGTCATTTGCAACACAGATGGTAATTCGCTCAGTTTTAAGAACAGAGGATGCACCGTATATTATTGTAATTGACTTACAGGCACGTTTTACGACCGGTAATAACGGGCGGTATACTCTTTCTCGAATGTTAAAATATTTCGATGTCAGAAAATTCTTGATCATCCGTGAATATTTATACATTTAAAAATACACGACTTGGTCACTGAAAATTGCTTCACGGATTTTATTTAGGAGTTCTGGACCCACGCTTTCTGACGCATTTGCAACTCTTAATCTCCTCAGAATTTTTTCATGGTGAAGTACTTATTCATGAAAAATATTTAGAAAAATAAAATGGCCAATTCGAGGATAATCATTCGCTGCCCGATGCAGTTGATGCCACGGCCTGGCCATTGCGAAAGATACTCTAGATAGACATAATGTGTGCTTTCAAGAACATTTCATTCCGAAGTTATCACCCTAATTTAGGACTTTAATTTATACTGTATTTCTAATTACATATTTGCAGCATTTCTTTATGGAGTTCTAAAATTTTATTTACTCCGTGACTCGAATGCCAATCGTTCGATAAATTCAAATAAATTGTCCAATGAATATTTTCTAGCAGCGGTAAAATTTGCCGCGATTGGAGGAAAATAAATTTGAAAAAAAAAATTTTTTTTTTTCACCGTTACAGAAAGTTCTAGGACATAGCCATGATAAACTCCTCAGATCCACAAAATATACGACCATAAAACCATCTTGGGTAACGCATACGTTGGAAAAATCGAAAAACTTGGAGTTTCAAATTTATTGTTGCTAAATTTTCAGCTTCTAAGATCTGTAATTACTTATTTGAAATTTTTTATTTATTTTTGAGTTATGCTCTTTTATGTGAGTACCAAGCCCATAGTTTTAAGTGAACCGCTACACTAAAAAAGCAATTTTCTGGAAAACTATCTATGAGACTATAGCCTACTATTTAATAGTAAACGCAATATACAGGGTTGTCGAAATTAAACTTCACGAACTCAGGGGGCTGTGTAGGGCGTTGTATGGGTCATAGAGACATGAAATTTGGACAGCAGACACTTCAGATTATGCGCTCGAGATTTACTAAAAAATATATTTAGTACAAAAACTCACCGATAGACAGCGCTGCAGCGGTCAAAGCGTTCTATAGTTATTCTATATGTTCGCCATAGCTCTGCACAACCCTATTCAATCGCAAAACATTGTGTTCTACAGCTGAACGCAGTGAGTCCGCATGAAGTCCACGAACATGGAGACGAATACAGTCTTTCAGATGTGACAGGGTTGCGGGTTGTTCTCGGTAGACATGATCCTTTAAGAATCCCCATAACCAAAAGTCACACGGGGGTGAGATCGGGTGAGTTAGGTGGCCAACTTGTTGGAAAACAACGGCTGATCATCCGTGCAGCGGTGAAAGTTTGCCGTAACACCTATTGAATGCCACGATGAATATGGGGAGGTGCACCGTCCTGCATAAAAATAGTGTCCTGGACGCGGTGACGTTACTGAAGTTCTGGGATCATAAAAGTTGTCAACATGTCCCGATAGCGTTGTCCATTGACGGAACAGGTTTTAAACCCTGTTGGAGTCATCTCCTAAAAAAATAAGGCCCAATGATGAACGTTGAAGTGAAACCGCACCATACCGTAATTTTTGCATGATGCAAGGACACTTGAAGGATTGCGCTTGTGTTTTCTGTTGCCCAAATTCAGCAGTTGTGCGTATTCACTTTTCCATTCAGTTAATAGTGCGCCTCATCCGTCCACAGAATGTTTCATGGCCAAGCGGCATCGACTGCCATTCGTGTAAGGAACTGCAGTGCAAATGTTTGCTGAACTTCAGCGTCCCGGTCATACAGCTGGTGAAGACTATGGATTTTGTAAGGATAATAACCCACAATTCATCGCCAAACGGTGGAATAGGGCATATCAACAGCACGAGAAATAGCTGGTACACTCACAACACCATGTGGGTCTTGGCTAGTCGCTTCCACGACCGCCGTAGCCACGTCTTCTACGCTTGCAGAACCCACAGGTTTTTGTCCTCTACCTAGTAAAATTCCAAGCTGTCCGGTTGTTTCGAATTTTTTCATCATGTAACGTAGAGCGCGCGTGGTCATTGTTCCTCGACGTAGGTTCTTTTGCCGGCGGAATGCTTTTATTGCAGCAGATGAGTTCTCGTCATTCTGGTAGAAAAGTTTTAGTAACAAAGCTTTGTCTTTCGAAGTCGGCATCGTGCATCAACGAACTGGAAACTCTTTCTCGTGCAGCGCCTGTTTTCCTCTTTTATCGGACTCGTTATTTGCATAGATTGCACAGAGGCTAGGTTTCTGCAAATCACGTTTCACTGGTGTTACAGCGTCGTCTATCGATGATTTTTTGTACTAAATATTTTTTTTCAATAAATCAATTTTTTTTTTTCATACAATCGAACGCATGATCTGAAGTGTCTGCTGTCCAAATTTCATGTCTCTATGACCCATACAACACCTTACACAGCCCTCTGAGTTGGGGAAGTTTAATTTCGACAACTCTGTATATAGTTCTAATAGTCATAGTTGCCAAAATATATAATAGTCTATTATAGTAAATAAATTTTTTCTGAGATATACCATAATGGTAAACAGTCATTTAACTGTAGATTTTAATTTGACCATGTAAAACAATAGTTTTCTCTGAAAAACTGCATTATTTGCATTATGTTTGGAATCATATTTTTTATTAAAAACTATCTGCAATACAAATACTATTCCTATTCATCCCATGGAGAAGTTAATTATATTTGATATCCATTCTAAATTATGCCTAAAATTCCAATAGAAGTTGTTTGAAAATTTCTGCAAATTAGGCACTTAATTAGCAAATAATTAACAATTACTGAAATTTTATTTTTTTCTAGCAACATTTTTAAGTTTGATTGTTGTGAATATACTCACTACAAAAAAATTAATGTGTTGGTAAATAAAACACTCCCCAACGCATGCATACACCTATACATAAGAAGTGACACAAGCACAGAATAATTGCTCCAGTTCGTCTTGAAATGTAATGTCCACGTTTCTACCATTAAATCCTTCTGTAATTCCTACTGAATGCGGCTTTTACTTAAGCCTTGTAGGATCTCTACTGCATACGGCTTTTACTCTTACAGAATCCCCATTGCATACGGCTTTCACTAAAGTCTTACAGAACCCCAATCAACTTTTATTGAAGTCTTGCAGAATATTTATTGCATGCTGCCTTCTAATTCTCCCCATCCACTGCAGCAGGCTATACGGGCGAAAGTCTTTAGCCATAAAAAATTACATGTGGTTATACAAAGACAAACAGAAGACAGTGCGCAGATTGCAAAACGTAAGAAAAGGATAAAACGGCCCTGGAATTTTCAATACAGCTTTAGAAGATAAAATTCAATCGATTTGTGTTTCTTTGAGGCTCTTGAAACACTGAGTTTCGGCCTTTTCATGCATAATTATCCTCGCAGATTCGAAGGTGGCCATCCAGGTCACTGCGACCTATTATGAACCAGCAACTCATCAGGGGGTCATTGGATTGCAAGTCCTCCTTAAAAGATCTTGAAAAAAATATATGCAAGATATCCTCCAATGGATTCCTTCCCATTGCGCATACCAAGGAAGGAAGTGGCTTATTTTCCACAAAGAAAATGCATATTTTCTAATTGGAAAGCCCACTTATTTGGTAGAAAATAAAGGTTTTATTGGCTAGTGTGCCCTTTCATTAAAAAGAGCGGGACAACATTTTCGGTGCCACGAATTATTTGCGTGCCACAGTGGCAATTCTTATAAAAATGGATTCCAACTGCCTTATACAGCTTGGTTTATACGGGTGTAACCTTTTTTTTGTATGAACAATGCCTCCAATAAAAGAAAGCATTACCGTGGGTGACATAATATAATTGTAATTTCCGATAAAAATAATGAATCATCGATTAATCATTTGCGTGGAAGCATAAAACACATGTCTTCACGTCATCAACGATGGAGTCCAATAATCGATAGAAATATCAGAAAGCACAACCACGCGTAAAATTTTCCATTGTCTCATGTTCCCCCATTGATGAGATTTTGAAACATGTTTTAGTCACCGCTCCGTTATTTCATTACGCAATTCATCCATAGAAAAACTTACATAACGGTTATCAAAAATTCATGAGAAAGAGGGTCTGGAGCTTTTTCTTGCGTGTGAAAACCGATTTCTAGCCATTGACCACCTGTCGTTCCCCTGCTATGAAAGATGGATGGGCGAAAATTTTATCTCGGAAGACACATTCGTTTATAACGTGAAATATATAAACCGCTATAACTTCATTCCAACCGTTAGTATTGATCAAAAATAAGCAACATCGATTCTATAATAAATATGTATCTGTGATTTGTGCCCCATTGTTCGGAATCAATACTTAATAAAGAGTTAAAATGGTCCCTAACCTTCAACAGTACTTTTCGCTAATTTAACATAGAACAAAGCATTATTTAAATGAGAATACAAAATGCCAAAAAAAAAAATACGAGTGAAATTTTTCAGAAATATCAAATAAAAATTGAAGAAAAGCTAATAGAAATTGTGAAAAAAATCTTAGATTTTAATATAAATTAAATTGGAATTCACAAATTCGAAAATTATTATAAAGATTAGTGAAGGAGTAGAATTATTAAGATTTTTTAATAATATACCTAGTGAAATTATATATTAACAATTATAATAATATACCTAACTTCGAAAATGATAAATCCTCTTTTCGCAAGTCTACATAATAATGGTTGGATAAAGACTTTTGCTACTGGAATAAAATGTCGTCCACTCAATATAAATGAGCCTGCTGAATATATGGTGCAAATCTAAGTAGTAAATGAGCTAACAAAGATATGGAACTAAAAATGAGAATAGTGTAATAAAGGAGAAAAATAGGCTTTGCTGATGACGAAGCCATATGTTGAGAAAGAAAGATGATCTAAAGTTTGAGAAGAGTAACTTTTAAGTAAGAAAGTTAAAGAACGAGAAAGTTGGCACAGAAGACGAAAGTACCCAAAAATTTGAAAAAAAAAAAATTTTACGATTAAGGCTGGCTTGATTCAACCTAGGAAAATTTTAGCCTCTCTCTCTCTCCCTCTAATATTATACTTACGCGTCACTTGACTTTTTAATGCCATTTTCACGTGCTTCGCGTTTCTCAAGGTTGCGTTTTTTTTTGTTGTAGAGAAATGATATAGGAAATACTTTTGTAATTGGTATCGGTTCTTATTTTTAATTAATGATTTGCAGGTTTTTAGTGATTCAACATTATACTGATCCAAGAGTACTCGAAGTCTATATAAACGAGCAGTAGGGATATGTGAGGGGATCCCCCCACTAACCCTCCTTTGATGCAGGTAAGAGTAATTTGTTTTCAGGTGTGTATTTTGTAAAAAGTAAATACTAACCTACAAAAACACATTCAACATTTCCAACACAGCGGAAGGCGACTTCGCCCATCGCCATTCGATGATTTTGGCAACATTGTAAAAAATTCAGAAAATAGAAGGCGTGTGACGAACCGTGTAGTTTCATCCAAACCTCTTATGGTTTATTAAACCTGGTAAAACAGTGAACAGTTAGGTGACGGCGTCATCATACCATAGGCGTAGCCAGGGGGAGGTTTTGGGTTCGTAACCCCCATCGCAATGAAATTTTGTATATTTAACATAGGAATATATGAGTTGTAGCTCTGTAACTCTCACCATTAAGCTCATAACCCTTCCCCCCACTTTATGAACTTTCTGCCTACGCCTAGGCATCATACTACGGCAGGGCACTTTCTTCACTTGCAACGAAAGTTAAAGTATCCCCGTTACGTAGAGATAGGGGGAACGCAACGCAAGGCGCGCTCGGGAGTACCGCAAACAATGGCGGGAATATCTCACAGCATGGATTCGTGTTTAAAAGAATTTGAGAAAGAAAACTCTTGCAGAAAATTCAACATAATGAAGTAAATATAGCGATTAATTAAAATTCTTCTTACTACTCAAATAGCGTGCGTGCTTTCCTGATCTAATCTAGATAATCTTAGAACCTGGTTAAAAAATTACAGGGGCTAATTATATGAAAACAAATTTTGGTAAGAATTTATATTAAATTAATGAGTACCCCTGAGAAAAATTCGCTCACCCAAATGCAATGCACAACTCGATACAAAATAAAAATGACGGCTCAGATCTTTATAAAAATGTTATGCAACCAATTAAAGCGATCGTTAATCATTGGAATCGCGGTTTGATAACGATTTTAAAATAATAAATTCATTACTGGACCCAACGCTTACGCTCGCATTTGAGAAAACAGACATTTTTAAATAATGGAAACGGATTGTGGCTTCAAGTGGAAAAATCTTCAAAATCCTTTTCTAACGAGGCCGATAATTAAACTGTTAATTTGATAGATAACTTAAACATTAACTATGAAAGGATACTATTAAATAAATCAGCGGGGAAATGGAAATTATATCGTTTCATTTTATAATTTATCCACATATTAAAGCAATAAATTTTTCTTAATGAGACATACTAACTATATTTACTGTTATTTATAATTTCTATGCTCAAAATGTCTGATGCAAAAACTTTTTAAAAACCCATGTCTGGTTATGGGCACCGACAATTCTAGGCCGATGCATCAACCGTCATTTTGTTGCACGATTTTAGTTTCGTTTACCTTGACAATAGAGATTATATGCATTGACATAATGATCGCCAATTTGGCATAGAAATAATCAAGAATCCGCGATCATCTAACGAATGTAAACATTGGCGCAACTTTTAAAATGTCGCCAATAAATACAATTTCCAACCACCATCACGTGATACAATGGCAACAAAACGGCGAATATGCGCCAACTCCTTTTTAGGAGCCTTATGTTTTATGGTGGACGGACAGCAAAGCTCCTACTACGTCCGAACAGGGTTATCAGAGGTAACATGGATTGCAGTAGGAAAAAAAGTTGGCGGCATGAGTTTTATGATCAGGAAGTAAAACGCCTCTTAGCGGACGCCCCTTTAATACGGCCAGATAAAATATCGCCGGCAAAGGAACTTCCTTCACAAGAATACACCTTGTTTACGACCATCTTTTCTTACGGACAACTTTGTCCGTTCAGCGTGTGATGACTAAAGGTGTTTTCACTGCATTATCATCGACTCCAAGTTAACTGTACTGTGGATGAAAGAGCTGCATCCATTCCGTTGTAAGATAAATTTTTAACAAAATTTGAATTCTGTGTTTTACTACGCAAGGGCAGGGGCGGACTTGGCCGCTGCGCACTCGTGGGAAATAGGACTTGAGCCCACCGATATTCCAAGGTATGCGCCCTTTGAGAAGACCCAGTCCGCCACTGTGCAAGAGAAGTAATGAAAATGTACAAAACTTTTAAGTCAGAGGCGTAAATGTACAAATAATGTAAAAATTTTGCTCATGCATGCGTTTCGTTGTAAAAAACTTACCAAATATAAAAACATTCTTATACTTTCCTTCCACAAATCATACATTGCTGAAACACAATTATTCAAAAATAAAAAGTACTTTAAATAAATGCGGAAAACATGTTTACTGTAAATGGTCATTTTCAAACAATTTCTATTACAAGTATAGATCTGCCTTGTGGCTTTCAAGAAATCAAATATTAAAACTTTTAAACGGAATTAACACAGTTTGAATGCGGACAGTTTCCGAACTGAAAAAATGTTTGAACTTGACTTCGAAACTGATTCAATCACAGTCCCAAAATTTGAAGGTCAAGGATCCAAATTCAAAGTTTTTAATCATTTTAATCGAATTTCCGTCCAAGTCGTAAGAGAGCTCTTTCAACCGCTCACGAAAAGATAAATTTAATTGAAAATTTTGTAATGCTATCTCATTAAAAATCTGTTGTTCTCATTTCGAAAGTTAATGAAATCAAGTCAGTTAAAACTTGAGAGGGAAATCTTGTTTATTTTCTGAAAGCCATTTACACGCCCCCTCAAAATCTGGAGCTGTACATTTTTTGAAGGTTTCTCCACATTCATAACCGAAATTTACTTTCCAGTTGAGTATATCAGATTGTTTCTATGGTTTATGTAATTGTAATCATTATCTATAGATAAAAAAAAACTATATGCACAAAAAAAAAGTATATTTCATGACCAAAAGGAAAAGGTAAAATGATTCTCTACAAAATTATAAAATAACTCATATTAATAAAATGTAAATAAAATTAACTAATACTGAAAATATGTATATGCGTGTATGCTCTGATAATGTCCGCCCAAATTAAAAATCTCTTCCTGATTAAAAGAAATACATGGTAGGTATAATCAAGAGCGGATACAGACTTTCATTTTTTGGGGGAAGGGGAGTCAAGGACAGAATTTGCCATGGTCTTGGAATAACACCCTTCATTTATCATGAAAGTTGGAATTTTTTACAGTGAAAAAATATATTTTGGGGGTCATGACCCCCATGACCCCTCCCCTGTGTCCACGCTTGGGTATATATCACTTCGACATGTTAGCTGTGTGAGTTTTTCGGTAGAAGGATGGCGAAGGTCATGCTGCCCCGGAGACTACAGTTTTCCGGTAAATCCGAACTTATTATGGCCTAGGGAACTAACTACAGGATTACATTGAGAAGATAATCGAAAAGCTTTCATTTTGCTTGGCACCATTGAGAATCAAACCCGGGTTATAGATGCGCTAAGCGAACGCGTTACCCCTGCACCACTGCCAAGCCTTCACCTTACAATTCCATCGTTCTCTCACGCTTTCTTTGGTTCATCTGCACAGTCCGTCACACGCCTTCTCTCTCTCCTTCTGGAATTCGTCGAAAATTGCAATAGCTTAGCTTGTGACGTCATACTTAGGTATATATTGATTCAACATTTCAATTATTCAGGCATAACTTGAAAGCTATCCAAACGGCCAGCGATGGGTTTACCCCGAAGCAGGGGTCTCACCACCACCACTAACCCATCTCTGATGCGGATTCGAGTAATTTATTTTCAGGTAAGAATTTTGTAAAAAGTAAATACTAACCCAAAAACGAATGTCCAGGAAACGCCGTCAACAACATTTCAACATGGCGGAAGGTAACTTCGCCCTCGCCCGTTGCCAGTCGATTTTAGCAACATTGCAAAAAATCCAGGAGAGAGCGAGTGGGCGAAAGCTTGTGACGAATTGTGCATTTTCACACTTCCTTTTTTCTTATTTTATTCATTATAATATCTCTATTTCTTATATTACTAACATGAACTAAACATGATCACAGTCCGGAAAACCTTGTAGAGAGAGAATTAATGCCATTTTATGAGGTGAGAAAATGCAAAACAGAAGAAAGTTTTCGAAAATTTGATGTGGAGTGCAATTGCGTGATGATTTTTTTCCCCAAAATTCGAACAAAATGCCGTAAAAACGAAATTTGCAATCTTGCGAGCTAAAAGAGACATGAAATAAATCGTAATTCTTATTTTTCAGAGAAATTCTTTTGTTCGTGATTTATGTTTAATAAATTTTGATTTTCTTTGGAATTCCTTTTTACCATTCATTATTGGAGATTTAAAACTGGTTTGTGGATGAAGACAATTGCCTTGTGCTGGGAAAATATACTGTGGTCCTCTATTACTTAAAAAAAGTACTATAATGATAAAAATGTCAATTTCATCACCCCAAGATAGTTATGAAATGGCACAGGTAAAGAATAATATAAGAATTCTGTACTGGGATGATTATGGAGAATAATTCCTGTTAAAAGAGCTAGATTAGAAATAGAAAAGAAAAAGTCATGCCTTTTCTGTTACGAGATAATCTCCCAATATTTTGACCGTGATATGAGGGGGGTCGTTTTATCTAAACAATAAGTTTCTTTTATTATCGACCGTTGTCGAATCAGCATCTGTACAAAAGATATTATTCTAAGTATAGATATACAGGTTGCTTTAAAATAGATTTTGCTGCAATTATCTTTCGACCATCAGTCGTAATAAAAACTTCGGAAAGAAAAATTTTTTTAAAAATTATATAGGGATGTCGAATGTTTAAAAGGGGAGTTGATTATGTACAAAAATTTGGAAATGGTTTTCTTATACAGGCCCTCTAAACTTTCCAATTGGTATAATACTGTCCTGCATCTAATTAGTCAAATAAAGGAAAATTCATATTTCTAAGTAGAATAATCTCGGAGTTATTAAAATTTAAATTTTATCACTTATAAACTTTTGTTGTGATCTTGGCGACTTTCTTGGCGAAATAATGGAAACCTTAAGGGACTAGATTGGGGTGAGGGAATGAAACGCGGGCGCGTGAACTCGTTTTGAACGGTACATAAATTCGGAATTTAATCAACGTGTTATATCGATTTTTCAATTTGCAAATGGTCCCTTTTTGTTTGTCGGTCAATTCCAGAATTTTTAATATTTAATATTAAATATTAAATATTAAATTTTTTATATTTAATATCTTAGCAACTATACCACGTAGAAGTATGGACTCTTTTTGATTTGACTCATTCGATATAAGGCAATATTTGTCTAATGGAAATTTTTTTATGGAAGGCCCTTACAATAAGTTAAAAATTCGATATATTTTTGTATATATATTGCCCTTTGTAAAATAAATAACATATTTAACATCCTTGTCCAATTTAAAACATTTTCTCTTGGAACATTTTTCTACAGCTAACGGTTTAAGGAAAAGGTAACTATAGAAACATCTATTTCGAATTGTCTTGCATATTTTATACAAGGTGGTCAATTTTATGTATACGTAAATATTTAAATGAGTTTAGACTTTATTTAAGAAAGCTACGATAAATATGTGGATAAAGATTTGTGATTTAAGCTATTTAATGTTCTTTCCATTTATCATCATCATATTATTGTATTATCATTTAAATGTACATTACTCCTGATGAAGGACTGCTGCTGATGCGTCCGAAAGCTTGAGTGATCTTTTTCATTGCTATTTTACCAGTGTTTAACCTTTTTATGTAATCATTTAAATGTATTTTCATTACCAAATTTCTGGAACTTCAATTTAGTCAACAGAAATTGGTTCGGTGTGACGAATCAACAGCAATTTCGCAATATGTCAGCATCTTGAAATAAAATATTTTACTGAACTTTGAAAAATTGAGAATTTCACGGCCTTGGGATACTCCAGTATGGGTCATGGATAATTGAAGGTAGCCAGTGGATGCAATAAAATTATTGTATCAGATAGAGCAAATGCGCTATTTGTGGAATTTTACCAATATGTTATCGTTTTACATAAAAAATTAGCATCATTTCTATCTAAATAAAAATTGAAAACTTTAAAAGGTTTCATATATTTTTAAATGCGTTATTTCTTTTGATATCCACTATCGCTATTTAGGAACGAACAGATTTGTTGCTCTGATATTTACGAAAAATTTCTAGAATATTATTAATGTATATATTATTTAGCAAAGAAAGTTCTTTAAACCACGGCACCCATATTTAATCTCAGAAATGATATCCACGAATTAGTTCGAAATGAGGGATTAACCATTAATATTTACTGTTATTATATGACTCATAATACTTATTGGATAAGGGCATTATTATTTATGTTCTCGCGTTGCCACTCCGTAAGCTGAAAACATCCTTTACCAAGATCGGACAAATCTAAGTTATTTTCCCCTTTCATGTAATATTTAGGGAAAAAACATTTATTTTCCGAAAAGGAAAGACATATTTTACAGATATACTTTGGGAGATGGGTTTTCTTAGCAGCGGTACCGTAACGGGTTCAGACAGGCTGCCATTTATATTTTTTGACAGCTTTATCTTTTGCTACTCCAGCAAGATTACAACTCCAACCTTTTCTGAAAATACGTTTGTTGTTAACGGATGCAACGTCGGACAAAGGAACCTGCATAAAATTGTAGAACTGCGATAAGAAGACACTGAAAAATCTTTAAGAAAAAACGGCTTTTGTTCATATACAGGTATTGTTTGAAGATTTGTGATAATGGTTTTGAAAAGGTGTTTTTATGCGGGTAGATGCAGATAACTCCGTCACGAATTTTCCAAAACTTTGGACTTTTCGTGACTTTGATTTATTTCTGAAAACCTTTGCTTTTTCCAAAGCTGCCATTTTCAAAGTGTGATTTAATTTCTACGAATATGAATTTTAAAGTAGCAAGTACCTAAAAATGTCTTTTATACTAATTTTATTAATAAGCTTCAAATTTTACAATTAAGAAAAAAGAGAGGGTAACCTTGATTTCATATTGAATATATAGTGGAATCTGTTAAAATGACCTTTTAAAATCGACCACCTGGTTCAAGTAACCATTTTTCTATAAGAGAGACCTTGTAGGGACTTAATCTTACCTATAACGAAGTCCGTAGTTCATTGCGACCACCTGTCTATGATGACCATTGCAGCCTGGTCCCAAATGTTGTCACTTTAGGCAATATGTATATATAATTTTGTGTACTATATATAATTTTGCAGGGGCGTTTCCTTTATTGATGGCCAAACTCAAGATATATATAATAGACGTATTTAATATATGAGTGATTTTCTTATATACATATACTTAATATTCACGTATATTATACAATATGCAGTATAATATAAATCCCGTATTAAATATATAAGTTTATTTTGTTAAACTTTACCATGTTATTTTACAATGGAATTCCGGTTATCCGAATTTTCTTGTTTTTATTAATTTTATTAAAATTATAATTTAATTTTCTGAGTGTATATTTTTAGGGCATACTGCATTGATATAAGGCAAAAAAAATTGCAGTTAACTTAGTTTTTAATAAAACATGTATAATGTGCTGAAAAAGGACGTTAACTATTTTTTTATACTTGTTAAATTTCCTGCATTTTTTTATTTTTAATATTTTATCTTGTTAAAAATGAGGTAAAAAAATCTATATAAAGTATTTTTGTTATCTTGCATAGATCTAGAAAAAAACAAATTTAATTGAGATTTTAAGAAAATTCAGTGGTGAGAAATAAAAAATAGGATTAAACGTGTACTTAAAATTAAAATATGAAAATTGTATACAGAAAGTTTATTTATATCTGTGTATATAATATATCTGTCAAATTTCAAGGCAATATCTTGAACGGCTTAAAAGCCTTAGAATTTTGAAATTGAAAAAAATTGAAATAATAAAATCCGAGTAAATTGAACTTGAAGTTAAAAATGCTCTCTTTTTATTGTTATATACCATTAGTAAAAATTTCTACATGATGGTGTTCCGCTTGACCTAGAAACAAAATTTTGATCTTATTAGATTTGCAAAGATTCATATTTTTTTTAAGCAAATAATTTTTTCAAGTTTGGTCATTTTTGGAGAGAGAGAGAGAGAGAGGGACCCCCTTAATGGGAAAGATTAATGTGTACATATATTATATCCACATTTTACCGATGTATAAGTAACGCCAATTTGGCGTTAAAAATCTTCCCTGCGCGAAATTAACTGTCTCATATATTCTTGTTAGTAATGTCAAATCCTAATCTTCACAATGCAAGAGAATCGTTACTTGCTGTTAAAATTCTTTAAAACCCTCGTTAAATCTGCCATTTTGTCTGAAAATAAATTAGATAGCATCGTCAAACTAAAGGGGAAGAGGCTGAATGGAAAAATCAAAGCAGGGAACTTGAACCTAAATAGCTTAGTTGTAAAAACTCCATTTTTTCCCCTTCGGGATATCCTTTCTGTCGTTACACTGAATCAGAGTTTTTTCACTTCGTATTCGAATGCTTGTTCCGAAAACTGCAAGTTTGAAAATAGCGTTTCAAAACTAAGTCCATTATCGGAAAAATGCCGGGCTGTTTGCCATGAACCCGCTTTTTATAAGGAGAAAAACTTTAAAGAAACTTCGCAACAGCGTGTTATTCTTTTTCCTTTGTGTTTACTTCCGTCGTAACAATTTTAAACTCCATCACAAAAGGCGAACGACGGAAGAACGGAAAGAAAATACGTATGCGCACTTAGTATTTTATATTAGCCTGATGAGTTCAACATGTTTTCATAATTACATTGATATTACGGAAGACAGAAATCACTTTATGAAGTCCTAATTTACTCGGGCGTCCTCATCGATGATTAAAACAAAAATATCAGTAATTTGTTTTGATTGATGTCAAGTATTAAATAACAAACTAAGGAAATGGAGACAAAGCCCTAAAAAGTCGCAATAAATTAAAAAAACACGCATGTATTTTCTGTTATTTTCTAAGAAGTGATCAAAGCAGTCAAATTCACAAAGTTAGGAAATGCCCTATTTATTCAACTTTCTTCGGCATACAAAAAGTACCCGCTTAATGTCGCATCTGTATGTATAACTGCTTTTCAATTTATTGTTTGTAGCGACCGAAAATTCCTCAATTGCATCCTGTACTTACTATGTTATTAATTATTAATATATATTATTAATATTTTATTATATTATTTATAATATATTATTAATTATTAATGCATATATTTACTATGTTATTAATTATTAATGTATATATTTACTATGTTATTAATTATTAATGTATATATTTACTACGTTATTAATTATTAATGTATATATTTACTATGTTATTAATTATGAATGTATATATTTACTATGGTATTAATTATGAATGCATATATTTACTATGTTATTAATTATGACGTATATATTTACTATGTTATTGATTATTAATGTATATATTTACTATGTTATTAATTATTAATGTATATATTTACTATGTTATTAATTATTAATGTATATATTTACTATGTTGTTAATTATGAATTAGTGATAATCTGTTTTCATTCACTATATTAACTGACATCGTGTCTATTAACATTAATAAATAGATTTATGTTTCTACCTGAATAAAATTATTATATTAATTATGCAAAGCAAACTCCACAGCAATTTATGTCAATATATAGATAAATGTCTAACAGCCAACGTAAAATAGAAGATCGGTGAAAACCCATTACCTACTCCAGACCTAAAATGTTATTTATGTAAAAAAAATTGATTCGTTGTATTTTTACGGTGCAAGTGCAACAAGTATCATTCTGCGCCAACATAAATTAAATGTAATGTGAAGCAAATGAGTGAAAGTTATTTTTAAGTGTGCTTATGATGTAAACATACGGTAGAACCTGTACATATCGAAGTGGACGGCATCATGAAAGATATATAGAAACTTCAATGCATAGAAACAATTTTTTATACATGTACATTACGAGGTAAATTGCATTTAAAGACAAATTCCTAATATGTGCACTCTTGATTTTAATATGTTAATATAAATCACATTATGTTGATGTTATGTTCATCTAGATAATTAAAAGCAATAATTAATAAATATTGTGCAATGAATGAATTTTAAATAATCTCATATTTAGATAACATTATTTAAACTTGTTCAATACGTCTTCTAATATCTTACTGAAAGACAAATTTCGCTAACGTTTCATCATAAAATATTCACGTTTATTAAGTTTATTGTAAAAAAAGTTAATCCCTTTGTAGAATATTTAAGTCCATTGTATGAAAAGTTAAGTTCATTTTAGGGAAGTTTTCGGTAAATAGAAAACCACGACGTTTTAAAACGTTTCTTGTCAGGTGGGATATCTTCCAAAACGTTTCCATAATGAACTCCTAGTTCGTTCCTTAGAAATATCCACACCATGCTTAGACAACACCAAAGTTAAGGGCATCTCGTTTAGCCATTCTACCGCGTCCCGCATATTTTGCAATATTTCTACCTTTACTACAACACCGAGAGATTTTCTTCTTACCATTGTAAACACAAACCATTCGCTAGAACGAGCGCAAAATCCCGTTATGGCTTCAAAAAATTTCGATACATACATAACGAGAATTTCGATGTGTGGAAGCCAGTGGCGTAGCTAGATATTTTGCCACCCGGGGCGAATGACTGTCATTGCCCCCACCCCACCCAATGGGGTAACAAAACAAATAAATTTTGTTTTTTAAAGGCTAATTGCCGCCCTCCGAATTGCGACGCCTGGGGCGATTGCCTCTTTGCCCCCCTTAGCTACACTACTGATGGAAGCCATGTAATATATTCATAATCTTTAAGTTGTAATATGTTACAAAATATACAATATAAGTTATAATATGTTATAAAATATACAACATACTTTATAAAGTATAATATACGTTAGAATATGTTATAAAATATACAATATAAGTTATAATATGTTACGAAATATACAACATACTTTATAAAGTATACAATATACGTTAGAATATGTTATAACATACAATATAAGTTATAAATATGTTATAAAATATAATATACATTATGATAAATAATGTAAGCTGTATAATATATGGAAACTCTCTGTATTTGCAAAATTAATTTTCTTATACAGCAAATGCATTTAAATTACATCAATAATTGATCTCGATATAAAGTCAATTCAAAACATAATATCACGTTATCCTTTTCAAACAATTCATATCTGTTCTACAAGAAACTGTTTGTTTAGGCTTTTACGGAGAAAGGACATCAAAGAGCATACTGCGTGGAAGCCCATCTTTTTCCGAGGCACCTAAATCTCTGTTATCAAAGAAACCAGACTAAAATGGGCAGAAAAATGGCACGCGCTCTACGCAGGACCGTAGCCAGGCTGGAGGCAGAAGAGGCGGGGCCCCTTTGGAAATACAGTCAGCCCCTGGGAAAATATTTTTTTTTTCAAAATAAATTACTTCATAATTTTAATTTTTTTTGTTTCGTATAAAATCGTACATGGCAATGAAAAATATTCTTTAATGTTAAAAATATATTCAAAATAGATTTCTGCAGTAGATTTTGTGTACATGTATTTTATAGAGGTGTAAGTCTTCATCGAATCTATAATAAGCAGAAGTGAAATTATAAATTTTTACATACCTCTAAATTTTCGATGCAAAACTTACGTTAACGAATTTATTCATCAATGATAATTATATTAATCTACTTAGATATTTAGAATTATTAACTATATTAACACATTCGCGACTGCTGACGTGAATTCACGTCATTTCAAGTTCTATTCTTGGTTGTCGCTGACGTGAATTCACGTCATTTCAAATTCTATTCCTGATTGCCGCTGACGTGAATTCACGTCCTGCTATTTATAACCGAATGCTATGTATACATGCACCATGTATACATGGACAATTACTATAATAGTATTACATTAGCTGAAAACTTATTGAAGAAGAAAATTCGTATTTGTTGTACTATATGTAGGAATAGGGGTTTTTTCAAAGGAACTAAATGATCTCAGATTGAAAATATGTGAATCTGATTTTCGGCGCAAAGGTGAGGTACTAGTTCTCAAATGGAAAGATAAACGAGATGTTCGAATGATATCCACCATACACAATGCCGATATCGTCGTGACTGGAAAAATAAATAAAAAAACTGGACAGCAAGTTCGTAAGCCTGAGTGCATAATGAAATACAATCAACATATGAAAGGTGTTGATCTTGCTGATCAATATCTTTAATATTATTCATTTTTGCGAAAATCTATCAAATGGACAAAAAGAGTTTTCACGTTTCTTTTACATTGCGCACTCTTCAATTCATCTATTTTGTATCGTAAGCTCAATCCAAATGTCAAAATAACTTTTTCTAAATTCTTACAAACTCGAGCAGAAGAATGGATTACTTCTGCTACTGAATATCATGATCCCGAAAATTTACCAAGTAGTAGCTCAACAGCAGTGGGCCGAGCACCTCACCATAATCCTCCTTATAGGCTTTCAGGTGACATAGCAACACACCAGTTGAAAAGAATCGCACAGTCCGGGCCACAAAAACGTTGTGGAGTCTGCAAAACTCGTGGAAAACGTCGTGATACTTCATATATATGTAAATTATGTAGAGTTCTCTTATGCAAATGTCATTGTTTTACGATTTATCACACTAAACAGAAATATTAAATTTTATTTTTCATCTTTGTAATCCCAAAATACATGTAATATAATGCTAAATAAACTAAGCAAAATAATATCAAGTGGTCTATTACCTACCTTAAAAGCAAGTATACAAATTATGGAAATCTTTTTATTTCAAACAACACATGTTTACAACATTGATATTTCAAAACATATTTTATAATTTTTATCTTCGCCCTAACGATGCAAGTTTGCGGCAACCAGCTTCAGAATTTCATTATTTTCGCCGGTACTCGGTGTTAGAAATGTAAAGAATCTGCCGGTCATGAATGTGTTAATAAAATACACCAAAACATTAACGAATTTACCCCCCCCCTGTAATTTTCTCACTCCCCCGCATAGCAAGTGTCTATCTACGGGCCTGGTTCTAAGAGACACATGGAAACAGAGGAGGACTAGGTCCTCTCAAAGGGCGCATACCTTAGATTATCGGAGGGTGCGAATCCTATCGCCCATAAGGGCGCAGGTTTCCCAGAGGCACAGTCCGTCCCGATTGGGAATCAAACCCCGGTTAACTAACGGTGCAATACGCAAAAACGTTACTACGTTACAGCAAGGTAATGAACCTACGTTACAACAGGATAATGGAACCTACATTACTGCGAGCCTCTTAGGCCCTTGGGAACCAAGCACCAGACTATAATGTAGGCATTCTTCTTACGGGCACCCTTGAAACTCGAAGCCCCAGATCAATGGAAAGCTGAAGAAATTCCCAACCACTGTGCACCGCAGAGAGTGAAACCAACTTGAAACACAATATTTTAAAGCGATCTTCACACTACTACCACTAACAACGTGAGCAATGGGATTACAGTCGAACCTCGTTACGACGAACACCAAGTGGGAACCGAAAACCTGTTCGTATTAACAGAAATTTAGCTTATCCGAAAAGGATAGTATGCGATATTATCTGGTGGGGCTTCAGAAAACGTTTTGTATTAAAAGTAATTAGCCTTAAGCGCTTTCGTTTTAACGAGGTTCGACTGCATTCTCTTTTTAACCAATGCTGAAGTCGAAACTTATTCTTCTAACATCGAAATATCGTCTTCAGTGAAATAATAAATTAAAACAATTTTTAAAAACTTCGAGTAATTAATGCAAGCGGTTGAAAAATGTAATTATTATTTAAATGAGATTCTGTTTATTCCGTTGAAACTCGGTAAACTCGTTATAATTAGTTCAGTCTCTGAGTTTTTATGATTTGCCAATTAAATTGCTTTAAAAGTTACAGAAGGAAAATGTTTTCCTTCGAAATATTGCTCATGTTCTTTAACTTTCATTTTCTCACTACTGATACTTATTAGATATAGGCACTGTTGTTCAATATGTAGGGTAGTAAATATAAAGGCTGCATTTATGATAATGATGATACGATATATTTAAGATAATGAACATAACGAAGTATCATGATTATTGTTAAATACAGTGGATCTTAAATGAAAGTATGAAGTAGTACTGGATCAATTAGAAGCAACGAAACATGTGGAGGTAATATAACAATAAGAAGTAATGAAACATGCAGACTAGAACTAGAAGTAATGGAACATGTTGAGGTAATAGAATAATTAGAAGTAATGAAACATATAGAAGTAATGGAATATATAAAAGTAATAGAATACACAGAAGTAATGGAATATATAAAAGTAATAGAACACACAGAAGTAATAGAACATATAGAAGTGCAACAACACAACCTTTGTAAAAATTAGCTAATATTTTTCGAAGTTCACTTAATGGTTCAAAAGTGATATATTTTGTAGAAATAGTACATCGCTGGATACATTTAAAGCAAAGGCACGTTATTTTTCAGCATTTAAACTACATCATGGGAAAATTTACATAATGTAAAAATAGTATTTGTGATAATAAATAGTGAACGACAAAAACGTATGTTGGAAAAAATTATCTAATACGTTTCCTATGAGGAAAAAATTGTATAATACTTACAAAATGCATTGAAATGGTATATGGAATTGAAACTTCATAGGACTGCAGAACAACTACTGAGCTGTAACGTCTGTACCGAAAGACTGCATCGTTATATTTCTTTTAATGAAGAGAACAAGAATGTCTCCAATACGCGAATACTCAGACGATGAAAGGGATTTTATTGTTAAACATTTAAAGGAAGGCAAAAAACAGAAAGAAGTGGCTACTATCACGGGATGTTCTCAAGGTATGATATCCAATTTGTGGGCAAAATTTAAAGCCAGAGGCAGAGTTAAAATTAAGGCGAGAAGTGGTCGTTTTAAAAAACAACGAAACGACAAGATCGTTACCTCAATGTTTTTAAAAAAAAAAGGCACAAATTTTCGTCAAAAGAACTCAATCGTATATGGAATTTACCTGGTATGAATGTCTCTTAGAGAACACCTAAAAATCGAATGAATGAGCCTAGATTTTCCATCTGTAAAGCTAAAATAAAACAATTGCTCACACATGCTCATTGCCAAAAGCTTTTACGAAGAAAATATCGGCATTGCAGCGCTGATGAATGAGGTAAGGTCATTTTTTCGGACGAATCCAGAATATGCCTTGCCAATAGCGATGATTTTTAAAAATTTATTTGGGGACGTCTGAGAGAAAATTTTGGTCCAGACTGTTTGCTATCTAAAGAAAAATTTCCGCAGTATTTTATGATATTATTTTATGGTATTACTGTAGCACAGCTGAGGGAACTGGTAGGTTATGCATTCTTGAAAGTACTGTTTGTGCTGATGTTTGTTGTTAAATTTTTGAGCACTTTCTGATACCTATATTGGAAGATAGATTTGAGGATAACGATGAGATCATATTTTAGGATGATTGATGCGTCATGTTATCGCTCTAAATTAATCAAAAAATATTTACCCGAAACTTTTCTCAAAACCATGACTTGGCATACGAATAGTCCAGATATGAACCCATTTGAAAATGTCTGGTAGAATTTAGAGAAACTCGTCGATGAGCAAAAGCCAACGAACAAACAAGAAATGAAAAAAAGCGATCATTCACGTCTGGGAAAAAATTTGAAACGGATATATGCAAACATCTTTTTAAATCAATGCCACGAAGAATTCAAGGACTCATTAAAGCTCGAAGAAAAGCAACGAAATATTGATAAAAACAATGAATATTGGATAATCTTTTCTTGATTATATATGTATTAGTTATTTATTTCCCAATGACCTTTCAAGTTTGAAAGAGTATCTTTGATATAATCGTAGTTCTATTTTATTTATACCAATATGTTTTTATGTACTTCAAAGTGCGAAGTATAAATCATGTTTTTGCACATAGTCTTTTCTTTATTTTCATAAATGTAAGAGATAAGAAACAATTCAGGGAAATGTGAAAAATGTTAGATAATTTTTGCCAGGGGTTTTTGAACAATTAGAGACAATGCAATACTTAAAGTTTGTGTTTTTACAGTGCAAGGACTCATGCTGCATTTAGTTTTCCGAGGAAACCGAACCTCTCAAACCCTAGGGAATAAACCCTCAGACTATAGTGAACAATTAGGCGGTAAGCGTTTTTTTTTTCTTTCACCGTTAGAATCAAAGGCGGTCTGAGACTCAAGGAAAAGTGTATTTGAATGAGGCCCTATATTCGAAAGCTTTTCCAAAGCTTTACCAAAGCTTTTCGGTGAGCAGTTCGTTAATAAGCATTGCCATATTTTTTTTTGCATAGTTGAGGTAATCGCACGACGAACGCGTTACCACTGAACCACCGCAGGGCCCAATTAGTTTGTATTTTACTGATATCAATTTTAATTATACTTATTTTTGCAGACGAGGAACCGACCTCATTTGAGATTATTAAGCCTCTTCCTGCGGACACCTTTTTTACAAAAGATGCGCAACAACCAAGTAATTGAATGTGTCCAAATTATAAGCAAAATATTTGATGTTGTATCTGATGTTTTAAATTTAATAGATTTTTGCGCAACAGTACAATTTCAATGAGAATTCACACTTTATTGACACCATTAACGTCAAGGGGCAATGGACGTTTTAGCCATGATTACTCATACTGGCTCTTCTATGACGTCATTGCTGTTACTTACACGAACCGTGGACTACCATGCTGATACATGCAAAAAGGAATTTTGATCAATTTCTTGCGCTTTCGATGAAAACGCTAAGGTAATACACGTAAGGCACAAATTTTTAGTATTACCCAATGTAAAGTAATGAGAGTGCTTATTTTGAGGGATATGTTTCACTCTTAATGGGTCTCTTCGCGAAAAAGATAGTCGTTCCCTTTAAAAAAGGACGAAGGCGCGGTATTAGGATTCTAAAGCGCAAAAATATAGCTTTCCAAATACTCTTATAGCAAATCGAACTTTCCAGCGATCGACATTTTGTTGTTTACTATGGCGGTAGTTATCGAGTTCCAATAAAATCCAAGAGTCAAATTTCATTTCTCCTATTTTCGTAAACTCAACGTTCGTTTTCAGCCATTCCGATTTGAAATTCGAATCAAATTGAAAGTATTGATTGATGCCGGAACGTACACTTCAAAAAATAAATCATTACCGGGCAAGCAAAATGTATCATTTTCAATTTAAATCTATCGTTATTGGTCCATTGCGTCCACGTCTATGTATTTCTGAAATATTGTGCTACTAAAAATATGTTTGAACAATGATTTTGAGGTACTGTAGGTGGCAAGCCTATAGCCAGAATGAATGGGCAATTGGTTCAAGGCAAAGGGAGCATAGGGCATCCCGAGATTGTTATATATATATATATATTATATATTAACCAATCTTGTTTGCATGCAATATAAACTAGGCTATATATGTATATATAATATTTTAACCAAGTTTAATTAAACAATTTTTGTGTACTGGTGTTTAAGCCTATTATTTTTATACTTCTAGTATTTGTAATTCATTTCATATTGTTTAAATAGATTCTGACTAATAATGCCTGTTATAACTAAAGAAATTTCAATGCAACATCATCCGTCGCGCTGTATAAATAGGGATTCGTATTATCCTACAGGCAAGGGGGATAATATGTTAAATGTGTTACTGCCTACTTCTAACAATGCAAGCCATGCTTTTATTAAACTTTCACCTGACTTAAAAGATGTATTCCAAATTTTCAAAAAGTGCTCTGATTGTAGATGCAAAACCTGTCCATCCATGAGTTCTGTGCATGACTCGAACAACCAAGATGATTCACTACACACTTTCTGTAAAGTTTTTAATTTCATCCGTATGATTATATGTAAAACTTGTCAACAGAAGTAAATTGGACAAATTGGTAGTTGCTTAAATATACGGATGAACCTGCATAGGTCTAATGTAAAAATTTTTTCACCCAACACGGATTTAGAAATAAATGATTTTCAAGAACATGACTTCAGAAATATTGAAATTAGAATCCTTAACAGACTTTATTTAGAAAATTATCTAATCTGCAAAGAAAAGACCATTTACCCAATTGAATGAAGGACTTGTTTAACAACATTAGAATATCAAGCCACCTGGACAACCATATTGTTTACAAAATTCTCAGAATGGGTGATTGTATTGAAAAAAATAAAAGATGGAGAAAAAGGGGAAAAGAAAGCAAAAAAATCTTCCTTCATAGATTTAAGCTTGCTCCTCAATAAACTTGGTGATGACTTCTCTAGGGATATTAACCTTAAGAAGGCCAAGGGTTTGATTTTTTTTCGCTTAACAAAGGTAAATGAAATTTACTCCTTAAAAGAAGCCTGGAATTTAATTTCCAAAATCAGCAAACACATGACATCATCTTAGACCTGCTTAAATTCAAGCTAGGCATACAGAAGGTGAAAATATATGTAAAGCACATTGACACTAGAGAAAAGCATTACATCATCTTCAAGTTCTCTAGCAAAATTTTTGATTCGATACCTCTGGCAAAACTAATTAAGTCAGTTTCCGAATTTTTTCCAAACGATCTTAAAGATTTTGTCATTCGATATCCATTTAGTTACACACCTCCAATTGGAAAATTGATTTGTAACTACAAAAAAGTCCTGTTTGAAGACAGTAGCAAGATCTCTTGTCCCTGTACTCGAAAAGTATACCTAAAATTTGTGGACCCACATCATGGACACATTGTCACAGGTCATCTTAATGGAATAGCCTCTGAAGATCTGAAAACTCTACTAGAAAAGGGATCAAAATTTAGGATGACGGTGAACAAAGGCAGAACAGCATTTTCCCAGCATATTCATGCTGACATCTAAAAATTCTGTTATGATATTGCCTTCAAAAAGAACGTACCGGCAGAAACCTTCAGTGAATGGAGAGCCAAGTCTGCAACCAAAGAAACCTTTGGAAAAGATTAGCAAATTAAAATCTCGAGCAAATTAAAAACATCCAAGGAAATTTACTGGTCACTGTTACCGATAAAGCAGCAGGAAATTTTGCACTTATCTGTAAAAACTTCTACATTGAAAACTTAAAAAAGCGGCTAGAACTTTCATCAGCCTATACTCCTTTTAATGAAAGTGAAACAATCTTTGACAAAAAAATCCTTGCCTTTCATAAAAGGCTCAAGTTAACTAACAAATCTCTCAACAAACCCTTCCTCTTTGCCACGGTAAAATTCCACAAAAGCCTTCAAAAATTTCGTTTTATTACTCAAGTAAGCAATTCGTATGGATCCTCTGCTGCAAAAGCATTATTTCATTTATTAAAAAAAGTTGAAGACCAAATTAGAAGCCAAGAAAAAACTTGGTTCATAAATGAAAATAATTCAATAATTAAATATCTGCAAGATAACCAGTTATGTAAGATTGAATGCCATGACTGTGAAAACCTATTCAATTCCATTGACATTTTACAATGTTCCGAAATTATTTTTCACTACTTTGAAAAAACAGAATTTCTTTGGGCTGGAAGCATCCAACTGCAAAAACCTTCTTTCCTTTTGCCTCGAAAACAACATCATAAAAATGTTTGGCAGGCTTTGTGTACAAACCCACGGAATTCCCACAGGAGCCAGTTACTCCAGTATTATGGCAAACTTATAGCTTCATTTTTTACGAAAAAGCTTACCTTCAACAGCGAGTCACATTCGAATACATTATTAATGACCTCATAACACTCAATGGCACTAAGAATCTTGACAGCTACCCGCCAAACCTAAAACTAATTAAAACCAATACTGACAACAAGAGTGGTGTTTTCCTAGATTTAAATATCAGCATCAACGACAACTCTCTTACTGAAATTGACTTGTATGATAAAAGGCAAGACTTCAGATTTAAAGTGAATTTCCTCACAAACTGTGACTTCAACCTATCTAAAAAAGTCCACAGAAATAATATCTGTTCACAATGTTCTCGCATCAACATTATATGTAGTAACAATAACCTCAAATTAAAAAACTTTCAGACACTAATGTCGAATGCATTTACAATGATGTTCCACATTACTTCACCAAGAATCTGGTTCATAATTTTGTTAAAATACTTTCTTTATCTTAAACCCTTCACTTCATTTCATTTTCTACATGCCTTTCACTTTCTCAGTCACTATTTCCACTATTATAATCTATTATATCCTACCCTATTCTTGTTTTTTCACCACAAAAGCATCATTCTTATTTTAAGTCCTAGTGGACAAAAGGCAACTTTTCTAGCAAAAAGAACCCCAGTGCTTTGGTGTTTTCTGCTACACCCAAGACACGACAAATCTTATTTCTTTTATCAACTTTCTTACTTCTAATCCTTCAGTACTTTTTCTTAAATACTTCTTGTCACTTGTAGTTTAGCTTTTCTTACATTTTTATTTATTATACTGACAAATTTATGTCTGTAATGTAGGTAAGTGTTTTGATATCAGGTTCGAGAATTATAGTAAGCTTTTTCTAGCTGTTGTATGCATATTTATTGAGTTCTCTATGTTCAAAAACGTTTTTGTATTTAATATTGTTCAAATTATATTTGTGTATATATATATTATGCATATTTTGTTTAATTTGTATATATATATATATAAATAACATACCAAACCAATGAGATTCTGCAACAGAAATTTTTTTCTACAAAAGGTGATAAAGAGGATTTGAAAAATTACCGACCAATTAGCTTATTTAGTGTTATTTATAAAATCTTCACAAAACTGATAACACATAGCCTGAAGAAAAAATTAGATACAGCTCAACCAAGAGAAGCAGCTGGATTTCGAAGTGGATTCAGTATAGTAGACCATATTCAAGTATTAAGAGAACTAATTGAAAGAACACATGAATATGAACTTCCATTGTGTGTGGCATTTATTGACTATGAGAAGGCCTTTGACTCTATTAAAACATCAGCAGTCATCAACTCTTTAAGATCAACAGACATCGAGGATGTGTAC
>QLNU02014802.1:13819002-13835019 GCA_006491805.2 Dysdera silvatica
CCTATAGTGTAGTTAAATAATGGTCGATTGGTTGAAATTTCATGGCGCAAGGACATCTCCATGTCTTGGAGCAAGGGCAGCATCATGTTATGGAGAAAGAGAAGCTCCATATCATGACGCAAGGGAAACTCCATGTCGTAAGTACAGGGCCATTCTGCTCCAAACAAAGCGAAACCATACATACGGTGATTTTAAAATAAAAATAAAGTAATTCAATACAATACAAATTTTATTTAGGAGAATCAATTACAGTATCAGATATATTACATTTTTACATATTATAAAAGTATTAAATTAATTCGCCTGGGCAGTAATGTGTAAGGACTGCCTGGGTAATGTTATGGAATGAGTAATGTTATGCAAAGACGTTAAATTGACTTTAATATAAATTTTCAAAAATATTCTCACCCATTTTCTGAAATCTGTCGAGACGTAATAAAGTTATTAAACAAAATAAATGCCTGTAGGACACGCTTCGTTTTTTAAATCCAAATTAACAGATGTTAGGGACTGCTATTATGTGGTTGTACTTCGAGAAAAAACAACGATTAAGTGTCATTAAAAAGAGCTTTGCGTACCATAAATGCTTAAATTTTGTAATAATTTCTTTTTATTCTTTTATACTCGAACAATAAAAATTTTGAAAAAATATCTGTCATGAATATTAATGACTGGGAACTAAGTAAAATGCATTTACTTCTGCAATTTCAAATTACGTTGGAATCACATATACAAAAGCTACATAATTTAAATTGTCATCCTGGTTTCCTTATATTTATGCAAATCCTTAGTTATCAGCTCTTTATAAAAGTCTGCATCCATTCAATTTATATACAGTAGAACCTGTCTAACGTGACCATCTTTTGAACTAGACCACAATGTACACCACAGAGAGGTAGTCACTCCATACGACAGACTTTTTTTTGGGCATAACTAAGTCCCTACAAGTTCTCTCTTGGAAAAAGTGGTCGGTTTATGCAGGTGGTCAATTTATAAAGGTGATCACTTTACCAGGTTCCACTGTATATATACGTATACCTATTGTACCATAATTATCCATCCCCATCAGCAGCGAAGCAATTCAAAAATTATGCGAAGCTTAAATATCTTTAAAGGCGATTATGTAATGCGGCCTTAGAGAAATCGTGTTTTAATGTCCAATGATGGGGGGGGGGGCTTGAGCTCGAGAGCCCCTTTTTTTCTCATATGTAAACACCTGATCCTCATTTACCTACCTATTTATCCATTATTCTGATCCACCTTTGCATATTTATGAACTTCTATTCTGCATCTACCTTTCTCATTACAATTCCATGTAATCCATACATCTCGCTTTTATCTACTCAACTACCTGTCTACCCACCCATCAAATATTTAATACGATATAATTCTTGCCTGAATTTGAATGTAATCCTTGAAACAGACTCTTCTAATCAGTTCAGTAATTTCACGCTATATCAATGTGTCTTATAGTAACACGCTGGAGAAAACGACACTCGGCGAGAAATAATACGCACTCAAAAATTTCAAAGTCTTAAATTCAATTTTGCTTTGGGCGTTTTTTGAAAAGCTTTAAAATTTTCTGTTTGCAACTCAGAATTTCAACAGTACACTACGATCGGAAATTTTTTATCAAATAATTCTGTTATATAGTACATGGCAAAAGTAGAAAAAAAGTAATCTCCTTTGTGCACCTGAGCCTATGTTTCTATTTCAATATCAGCCATCGATTGGGTTCTCCGTGGAGTAAAATTCAAAAGAATATGTAAAGTGCTACGCCTTGTGTCCCGGACATTAATCTGTCAATCAGGTTATCAATCATTCGTTCAAAAATTCAAGAAATGTAATTTCTGTTTCGGTGTAAATATGCGAAATACTTTCTGAATAACAGACGAGGAATATACGTTCAAACGTCTAGAATATATTTTGGAAGATAGTGGAAAACAATTCACATAAAGCGTAGGACATATATAGTATTTGATTATCTATACCATAGAAATTGCATATATGCAAATGGGTGCGTCAACGAAATCCTATGCATATAAGCGGGTTTCGCATATAAACGGATTTTAGATATAAGCGGTGTACTCTGAACCATTGCTCGCAAATTATTTGCTCATTTAATTTTTATAGCATTTCATTATTAAAATAGATATTCCAATGTCTAATTTTATAAATCATATACATTATTTATTTCAATATTTATAATGTACAGTACTATTACTCTATTAATAAAAATAACAAGAAGTAATGTAGTAGTACTTACATAAAAACGTGTACTGTATCAGTGAAAAAAAAATACATTAGCTTTTTATTCATAGGGGTTGTGATGACCAATAAAAGGTTTGATCTATTAAAGTATTAACGTTTTTCATATTAAAATTGTTTGACCTTAAATAATCTTGCAAACGCATTAAAGCAGAAACAGCTTCTTCACCAAACTGGCGCCGTCACAAAAACGAATTCTGACAGTGATTCCAAACACAAAGGAAGAAGGCGTCAGCAAAGCCACTCCTTAAAAATAAAGGTTGCTAGCTATTTACTTTGGATGAAAACTTGTTCATAAAGTTTGTTTGCATATATCCGGTTTAAATTCTATAATAAAACATTCAGTTGGCTTCAAAAATATTTGCATGTATGCGGTTTGCGTACGTATAAAACCACAATAAAGTGGGTTTAGGTAACATTGAAACGATAGGAGAAATTTTGTGGCTCGCTATTTTAATGCATGTATGCAATTATCGCATATATGCGAGCTGCATGTACTCGGGTTCGATTGTAATTATAAAATCTTGTTATAAAATATTATACGTTAAACTATAAAATAATATCATTAATATGTATAGAGTTTTCTAAAATTTTTACAAATTAATGGTTTTATTCAGAAACAGATTTCTTGATGAAGGTGATTTCGAAGTAAACGTTAGCCCATTTCGAGAACTTTCTCCATTTAAACAAAATTAATGGTTTTGAAACAGCTTATTATTTTCTCAGATAATCCAATTAATTGTGGAAAACTATCTTTCTAGAAACATATTTTTAAAGAAACTAAAGAACGGGATTTTTCCTTTCACAGTTTGTAAACAGATCTGTTGCAATATTTAAAATGATTTTCCTTTAGTTTTATGCTTTTGAATTATGTGAGAAAATTAACAAATTTTGATAAAATAAATAGCAATTTTATAGTTTTATCTTAACGTCAATTACAATATAAAATAATGATTTTATACCTGCTTTATATGTTACACCTTTAGGCAACATGGTTGGTTGTATCTTTATGGAGCAAGGACAGCGAGGGTCATTCTGCAATAAACAAGGAGAGGGACATCGTTTGATACGAAATCTGAAATGTTAAGATATAGTGGAATAAAATAAAAATATACAGCTCAGATTTGATTTGCCTTCCCCATTTAAATGACTTCTATTTGTATTTTTAAAACCCAAGTCACACTGCGCTGCTTAGCTCTATTCCGGTCGATTTCAAGCTTCAATTACATTGGGTGAGTTCATAAACTCGTCAGAATGTGAGCGTGTTGCATCTAACTCAGCGAGTCTCCATTATACACAGCTTGTAAAACTCGCACACTCCTTCAGTAAAACTGCGCAACAGAAGTGCTCAGTAGACAACTACTAACAGCGATTTTTCCAAACTAGCTTTCAATGCCGCCTACATCTTTCGAAGGTTTGTTTCAGACAATCAAATTCGATAAAACTCGATCGACTAGCATGTAAAATAGCCTACTTCTCAACTTCACTAACACCAGCGGAGCTAGCGGCGAGTTAGCTAGACAACTTTATTATACTGAGCGAGTTTAGCAGCAGTGAGTAAATTTACCAGTAAGGAGCGCGTAAACTCACCCAATGTAATTGAGCTTTTATAGTCTAAATTGCGCGCATGCGCAGTTCTCCTGACATTTTACCATTTTACCTCAGTAATGAAATTCACGCGAGTTTTCCCTTAAAAAAGCATGAATTTTATGTGCGTACATAACAAGAGTGAATGTCTTCCAGTATAAGAAAAATGAGAATTCCAGATATTTAAATTGAACTGAAATTGAATGACGGATTGATTAATGAGCCATCCATTAATGTGATAATAGAGCTGTACAATAAAACGATCAAAACAAACAAAACTGGACTACAACCTTTTACATGGCATTTTTGCATACCAATATCGAAAGAAACTGATTACCATAGCACGGGAAAAAACGTACGTGTATATTTTCGACTGTAAAGTCGAACGATCGGTATTTCAGCCGTTGATAATAGGAAAACGATGTCAATTTCGCCGAAACATAAAATATGAATAACTTCGCATTCATGAATTGTTGAATACAAACTGAGAACGGGATTGTCCTTCATATATTCAGCTGAAACTTATTTTGCGAATTTCAAGCACGCATCAATTTCCAAACAGCATTATACAGGTATGACACAACACGAAACAAGTCATTATAGTAGAATGGCGCTTTTTCTCACAAACGATAAAGAATCTAACAAGGGAAACCTCTGAAGTGCACGTTGCGCCTTAAATCGAGACCCACGTAATATGAGAAATCCATATGCGTGATAAACAAACCCGAAAGAATTTTTCTGCAAAACTCATTTTCCGATTTTTTATGAATGTTTTAAAGTTTTCATAATTACACTAAAATGCAGCTTTGCGCTTAACTGCAAAGCCGTAAGCTGAAGTTTTCAGTTAGGAGTAGTTTTACTTTAATTTATAATATTTGGAGAATTTAAGCTTTTGGAGTTTTTAATTTGATTGAAGATTTTCTTCGTAGACTATTTTATCCTCCATGTGGTCAACTATTTGCTTTGACAGTTGAAATATTAAATCAAAATATAAATTCTCGTAATTTATTTTTTACGATTCTAAACCAATTCAATTCATTACTTTTTCGTTCCTATTTAACTATTGGGAAAAATATAATGCCATAATTTATGACTTAATAATATATTATATAAGTACTTAAACATGCAAAGTTTTATCAATATTTTGCAATTTATTTTAAACTTAACCACTAGAAAGTACAGGACAGTTGCATTCGCGATAACAGATGAACAATTAAATGAGGGTAAGAAATTATTGTCTAAATTTGAAGAAATAATTTTGAACAGAGAATTTATGGAAGAGGACGTAACTTTAGATTTTCAAAATGGTGAGGCAAAAAACAATAGCCATTTAGATTGCAATTCTGGTGATGATAGCTCTGAATACACTACTTCTGATGGTGAAAAATCCAATGAACATATCTCTAAAAATGAAACTTGTAAACAAACTTGCAATTTCCAAGAAATGAAAAATATTATAAATTGTTACGATTCTTGTAAAAGAAACGATCTTTAACAAATTCGCGCTAAAACGTTATCGAAAAGAAATAGACCATAAAGCCATAAGCCGTTTTGAAAAATATATTGCCCAATTAGTTATCAAAAACAAAGAAATCTAAATTAATTAAACGCTCAGTGTTAGAAAAAATTCATTACATCAGAAGTAACCATATAACTAGCAGTTCATGACACAGACTTAGAGAGATGGGCTTATCAAAAAACAAATGATTTCAATTTTACAAAACGAATAATTTCAAGGAATTTCATAGATAAAATAAACAAATATAATGGTATTACCTCTCGCAAAGCTACAAAATGTACAACGGTAGCTAAATATGAAAATAACAAAGTTCTTGAAGACAGAGCTATTGAATTCGTTTTAGCATCACATGATGAATTTGCTTATTGTAGGAGCAGTCAAATATCTAATGCTGATCAGAGCGGATTCGAACACTTTTTCCTAAATCAGAGGACTTTACCTTGCAAAGGTGAAAAAAGTACCGTAGCTTTAGTTCAGTCAACGTTTTAGGTGACACATTCCTATACTATTATGCCTTTATTATCAGTGGATGGGGAATTGAAAGGCGAACTGTTGATATGCTTGCTTGAACCTAAAGGAACTTTTGGCCCAAAAGTAAGACCTGAAATGTTTCATGCCGCTAACGTTTACACAACATGCACAAGATCTGGCAAAATGACTAAAACACTTATGAAAGAATGGCTTTCAAATTGCCTTATTCCCATTTTAAATCCCTCCTCTTGCGTTATCTCAAATTCTTGGACTTGATCAACTGATTTGTCTAGGTATAATGATCTACCATAGATAATTGCACCAAACATCATATTCCTCCAGGCACAACAGCTCTCATTCAACCTTTGAATGTTTATTTTTTGCATCAGTACAAAAAAAATTTTTTAAAAGAAATTACAGACTACGTCACTGTAAATGAAATTCTAATAAAATTAACTTATCGCAACGAAATAATAAAAATGCATTCATTAGTTTATAATCAAATTCAGTCCAATAAATGCAGAGGGCATTTACGCCTTTTAGAACGATTTCAATAGAGGATTAAAAAATGAAAATATTTTGTGGGAAAATGGATCTGGCAACACGTTATTATTTCAAATTAAGATTATCGTCTGCTACTTTCAAATTCATTTTTCATTCAAAATGGCGCCTGTAAACAAGCTGTGGATCGAAGGATACGTTTTCGCGCTTTCAGAGGAGAAATATTCTTATTCCATTATTAAAAAACGTTGTGAAACGCATGGTATAAAGATTTCTAAGTGCAAAATAAGCAACATTATTAATTGAAAAGGGAAAGACCGTCAATCAGAACTTCTACATAAAAAGAGGACTCCAAATGAATACTTAAACAATGTACTTACTGTTGCAAATATTTCTAAAGTGAGATCACTGGTAACAAGAGAAAATCCCCCGACGCAGAAATCAATTGCAAACTCTTTAAGAACTTCTGTAGCAACAGTAAATAAAATAATAAACCAAGATTTACAACTTAAAAAAGCTAAAAAACATAATCTTCACCGTCTTTTGTCGAGACATGTGGTTCAACGCAAGACAAGTTGCAGAATCCTGTATGAAAATTACTTATCAGAAGATAAATGGAAATAAGTTGTTACCCTTTGTGAAGCATGGGTTTATCTAAATGATTGTAACAAAAAAAGGTCCATTTACTATCGTAAGCGTGGAGAAAAAAATTTCCAAACTTGGTGCCGAGAATGCAAAGAAAGCTTCAGTAAAGGCTTTATGATTGTCGCAAGTTTCTCTTACAATGGGAAATTAAAAATTAAAAAGTGAGAAAAACGTTAAAAATCATCTTATTATATTATTAGGAGAATGTTTTGAGTGGAAATATTTACAGAAGAGTTGTGTCAACGATTTTCAGAGTGTGAAGCACATAGGAACAAAGCCAGCAGTCATACCTCGAAAACTACCACTGCATTCCTTGAAAAAATGAAAATTAATACAGCTATTGCATGTATTCCGTTTCATCATATTCCTGCAAAGTACCCTGATGTTTCTTCTATGGACTTTCGTGCCTTTGGTCTGCAGAAAGAGCTCTCTCTCTCTCTCTCTCTCTCTAAGCGCAAACCCACTACCATCGATGGACTTATGGAAAGTTGTGGAACAACAATGACAAGCAGTACCTCTGGAAATGTTGCAAAAAACCCTTCTATCGTTGAAAGTACGATGCACACTTACAGTTCAAAAACAAGGTTATCAGATGGAATATTTAAAAAAATAATCTTTACATTTTAAACATTAAAAAAATGACTCCGAAATCGTGTAAAAATATGTAAACTCCCTCTGTATAAGCATATGTTAATGCACCCTTTGTTTGCTTGCAATTACACGGACGTTCCTATTGAGTCATTTGATAAAATTTTATCTCTATCATTTCACGTCGACCACGCAGAATATGGTTTTAACCAATGCAAACAATTTCCTTTTGTAAAATGTACGCATTGCGATACAAATTTATGTTTTATGCATTTTTACGTAAGTTATCATTTTCATGAGTAATAAAAAAATATATTACCTTAAATTTATGTTATGAATTTCTTTTACGTTAGAATTCACATAGGGAATACACATTTATATATACACAGAATACACATATATATATATATACACAAGAATACACACATATATATACAGAATATATATATATATATATATATATATATATATATATATATATTATAAAAATAAAATTGAATTTTCCGCCCTATGCTGTGGCACATTTGCATATGCCTTATATTGAATATGTGCATTCTGTGGCATATATATATATATATATATATATATGGCCTGCAAAAGGGTTGCTGGTATCTAACTGGAAGGAGACCCACACGCTGAACGTATGTGACGATGTGTGGAACCGGCCAGGCCAGTAACCTAGTGTCCTACCCCGCCTTCAAGTGGTGCAGGCTGAGCTTTCTATTTATGTGGCAAATTAATATTTGCTGCACGGATAGAAAGGCGGAAGGGGAGGGCTAATTCACCAACCCGTCTAGCCAGCGTGGTGAAATTATGGCTAATTCCTCCATTATGTTGACACACCAGAAACCATGGCCCCTAGTCTCCAGGTGCTGGAGTGCTCCTGATCAAGGCAGCGGTCAGTGTGGCATGAAAGCAGGGGGTGCTAAGAATCACTGGAATGGCCCAGGCTGCCGTTTGTTATTGACCTTGGCTACGTTTAATGGACGATCCCTTGCTTCTGAAGCAAAACTTCAGGAATTGGAAGAAGAACTTGACAAGATCAAATGGGACATTGTAGGACTCAGTGAAGTTAGAAGAAAAGGTGAAGAGTTGGTGGAACTTAAAAGTGGACATTTGTTTTATTATAGAGGAACGGAAACTGGAAGAACAAGTGGTGTTGGCTTCTTAATCAACAAAAGAATTAAAGACTACCTTCTTGAAGTCGAAAGCACGTCAGATCGAGCAGCGAGGCTCGTTGTTCAACTAACCCAGCGATACCAACTTCAAATAGTACAGGTATATGCACCAACATCAAGCCATACCGACGAAGAGGTTGAAGAATTTTATGAAGAAATCAAAGAGTTACACACCAAAGGGAAACAACATATCAAGCTCATCATGGGGGATTTCAATGCAAGAATTGGACAACAGGAACAAGGAGAGACATCGGTTGGTAAATACGGATATGGGGAAAGGAATGAACGTGGCGATCAACTCATCGAATTTGCAGAAGCTGAAAATCTTAGCATCATGAATTCATTTTTTAAGAAGAAACCGCAAAGAAAATGGACATGGAAACACCCAAATGGGGGAACTAGTGAAATTGACTATATCCTGGCAAACAAGAAATCAATTATTGAAGATTGCAGTGTACTGAACAGATTTAATACTGGAAGTGATCATCGAATGGTGAGATGTAAAGTGCACTTAAATACTAAATTAGAACGACAGAAGCTCATTAGGAAACAAGTAAGTAAGAGGGTGGATTTAAAGAAATTAAAAGAAAATACCGAGGCATTCAAGTTGGAATTAAAAAATCGCTTTTCTGCACTGGAAGGACTTATTGAAGAAGTTGACATCTCAGAAGCAAATGAAAACATTGTTAAGACAATAGTTGAAACTGCTGGGGAAATTGGTGGTGTAACCTGTAAAAAGCAGAATAGCAAATTATCTGAGAAGACGAAACAACTCATGAAAAGGCGAAGACTTATGAAGGTGGACAATCAAAATACCAGTCGCAAGATCGAGTATGTAGAACTTTGCAAAACTTTGCGCAAAAACATGAAAGAAGATATAAGAAAATTCAATTGTGAGTTAGTAAGGAAGGCCATTGAAAGCAACAAGAGCCTTAGGGTTGTTAAAGGGAGTTTGTCTATTGGGAAGAAACACATCATTGCATTAAAAGGAGAGGATGGCACTGTAACAAGAAATAGGGAAGAAATACTTAGAAGAGTTGAAGAATTCTACAGAAAGCTGTATGAGGGAAACAGTGGATTAAACGAAGACTCTGAGATAGTCGAAGGAACAGCTCCTAAAATCTTAAAAGAAGAAGTAGCATTTGCAATAAAAAGTATGAAGAAAGGAAGATCCCCTGGCGATGATGGCATTACATTAGATATCTTAAAAGAAGCTGGAGAACATGTAAGGGACACCAATGGGATTCTACAGCAGTAATTCTTTGCGTAAAAAGGTGATAAAGAGGATTTAAAAATTTCCGACCAATTTGTTTTGTTACCTGCTGCTTATAAAATCTTCACAAAAGTGCTAACACATGCAGAAAAATTAGATGCAGCTCAACCAAGAGAACAAGCTGGATTTCGAAGTGGATTCAGTACAGTGGACCATATTCAAGTATTAAGAGAATTAATTGAAAGAACACATGAATATGAACTTCCATTGTGTGTTGCATTTATTGACTATGAGAAGGCCTTTGACTCTATTAAAACATCAGCAGTCATCAACTCTTTAAGATCAACAGACATTGAGGATGTGTACATTGACATGGTGAAACGTGTGTATAAAAATGCAAGTGCAAAATTTCGGTTACATAAAGATACCAAAACTATCAAACTTGGCAAAGGGGTGAGGCAGGGAGATACCATTTCTCCAAAACTTTTTACTTCAGCTTTACAGATGATTTTTCAGCTGATAAATTGGAATAACAAGGGAATAAAAATAAATGGTGAATATTTAAATCATCTGCGGTTTGCTGATGACATTGTTATTTTTTCAACGGACCCATTAGAACTCCAAGACATGGTACAAGAGCTCTCAACTAGAAGTGAAGAAGTTGGACTCAAGATGAACCTACAAAAAACTAAGATCATGTTCAATAATTTCGTAGAGGAAACAAAAATACAAGTTGACAACATTGAGCTAGAAATTGCTGATTCATATATTTACCTTGGCCAGCTGATTTCAATGGATGGCAACATTATGAAAGAACTCAACAGACGTATTAAACTTGGCTGGAGTGCATTTGGAAGAAACAGTTTTATCCTGAAGGGGAAATTGCCTTTGTGTCTAAAAAGAAAGGTCTTCAACCAGTGTGTATTGCCAGTCCTCTCTTATGGATCAGAGACATGGAGTCTAACAGTTGGAGCAATACGAAAGTTACAGACAACGCAAAGGAGCATGGAGAGGTGCATGCTTGGAATAACTAGGAGAGATCGAAAAAGAAACACTTGGGTGAGAGAGCAAACTAGAGTAGAGGACATCATTGTTAAAGTAAAAGGACTGAAATGGCGATGGGCTGGGCATATTGCAAGAAGAACTGATCAACGATGGACAACAGAAATTCTGAACTGGATTCCAAGAGACCACCGAAGACCTAGAAAACGTCCTCAAACTAGATGGGTGGATGAAATAAGAAAACAGGTTGGGGTGACGTGGAAGCGAATTGCTCAGGATAGACTTGTGTGGAAAGCATTTGGAGAGACCTTCATCCAGCAGTGGATAGATAATGGTTGAATATGATGATGATGATATATATATATAGTCCTTAATAAATATACATATGTTACTGTGAAAGACCGAAATTGGAGAATGTAGACATACATTCTCCAATTTCGTTGATGAAACATTGAATATGTCTTTATATTCTTAAACATTCGGACTATCGCCGGTGTATGTCGTCAAGCAAAGATAATCTCTGGTGAATGTTGAAACGAGAAGACAGACAGAGGGGCGACAGACAGAGGCGACAAAAACTCCAAATCTTTTGTTCTGCCGCGATTGAGGTCAGGTGGCATTCATTTGTTAGACTCTCGAACACTCTGCTGTTTGTCAGTCTGATGCAAGGTTTGCTGGTGCGTGCAACGTTTGCTTAATTTTTGTTTTATCCGATACCCTAATTTATATATTGAATGGCTACTGCAGTGAACCGTGGTTTGTTTGGTTTTTTTTAAACGTTGCGTGCGTTAGTTGCGAGTAAACAAGGACTATTGTTTTTATTTTTCTCAAGAAAAGTGCTCTAAAATACTTTCCGAAGTGATTTCTGCTAAAACTAAGTGCTGCAGTACACCTTTGGAGTACAGACGGTTAAAGCGTTTTGACGTTTTAAACATTAATGATGAAGAGAAATTAATTGTGCCGTTAAAACCAGGAGAAACGAATATACAGTATTATGTTACCAATGATGAATTTTTCAGTATACTCTCCGAAACTCACATCAGAATAGGCCATGGAGGAAGAACACGTACGTATGCTTAAAGAATTGCAAGTTAAGTACAAAAATCTTATATATGAAGTTGTGATGTTGAATTTAAATTTACGTAAAAGATGTTAAATGAAACATATTACACCTAAAAAGGGTATTGTTGTGAAACCAATGGTCAGTTCGGAGTTAAACTCAAGGTGTCAAGTCGATCTGATAGACCTGCACTCACACAGGGATGACGGCTATAAGTTCATAATGATGTATCAAGACCATTTAACGAAATTTGTCCAGTTACGATCTTTGAAAACTAAGACAGCTGAAGAAGTAGCATCTCACCTTCTTCAAATATTTTTAATAAATTATTTTATAAATATTTCAGATAATGGTAGAGAATTCAGTAATCGAGTCATATCTGAGCTATGCGCTATGTGGAAAGATGTTAGGATAGTTCACGGAAAGCCTCGCCATAGTCAAACACAAGGCTCAGTTGAAATGGCCAATCAGGATTTACAGAATATATTAACTGCATGTATGAACGATAATGATACAAATAAATGGTCAAATGGTTTGCCCTTTGTTCAATTTGCTAAGAACACAGCATACCACGAGGGAATATGCCGAAGTCCTTATGGAGTCCTGTTTGGCGTTAAACTAAAAATGACTACGTTGCTATGCCTCATAGCATCGTAGTCATCTTTGCCTGGAGAGTAAATCGCAAATATCGAAACCGAAGAACCGCTTGAAGAAATTGTTAATACTTTTGAAGAAAATTTGAGCAGTGACCATATCGAAAACCATATTCCAAAGGAAAATATTGAAGAGGAGCTTCAACCTACCACATCTTCATATCCAGCCCTGACTGAACAACACGAGTTTATTTCTATGAAAAGAGCGGCCGCGAAAGAGAATCTTCTACTGCAAGCAACGAAAATGTTACGAACCTCAGAAAGAAAATTTCCTCCTGCTCAAGTTGGTGATACCGTACGAATACAAGTCCCCGACGTCGACCGTGGTCGTACAGATGCCCAAAATATATTGGCGGTTGTTGTTGGAATAGAAGACTCCGACTTTTATAAATTAGCAAAAAAAATGGTACCCTCAAGCAGCTTTATACCCATAATCAGTTCGTAATTTATAAAGAGAAGTTACTTTCCATAGATGAGATTTCTCCTCAAGAAATGTCGCTAAGAGAAGCAGCTGCAACTAGTTCGAGAAGCGGAGGGCAAGGCTACACACGCTATAATTGCAAAAAAGAAGTGTTTTAATACTGAATGCAGTTGTAAAAGCAAGGGACTCTTGTGCAATTTAAAGTGTCATAACAGTTTAAGTCATTGCAATAAATAAGATTGAGTACCGTTAATCATATAATTAAATAAGTTTATTATTGGTATTATTTTCTTTTCTCATTTAGAATTAGAATGTACTGTTCGTTTTAAGGTTCAACAGTTTATTTATATGTGCTGTTACTTCAGCTTTCTCCTATTTTGACATATATGTCATAATATGTTTTGATAATACAGTATGATTTAAAAAGTAAAAAAAAAATAACCTTATTCAACATTCACCATCAGTGCATGCTGAATGTCAACATTGGCTGGTGTAAGTCAGAAATAATGATATTTAGCAAATATTTCGGACATACACCAAGCGACTATGTGATTGTTGACATTCACTGGAGACTGTCGACATTCGCCAGATTTTGGTCTTTCACCGTAACATATGTAATACATACATAGTCTCTATTAAATATATATATATATATATAATGCATATATATATAGTCCCTAGTAAGTATATATAATACATATATGTAGCTTCTAATTATACAATATTGTATGTAATCTTTAATGAATATTAGTCAAACATTCTGAACACAAAATTCTATTAACGCTAAAAAACATCTCTCTCGCGCCCAAAATGAGTTCTGCCTTGAAAGTGTCGATTTCTCCTTTCCCTGAAATGCTATGCGGTTGGGAATATCCACTATATGTTGTTTACAATCCCTTATTATCCACTTTCACGATAACGTACACATCGTTAGATTAAACATCGATCATATAAAAAATATCAGCTTCATGTACTAAAGAAATATAAACGAACGTAAGCCATTTCACCAGAAATAATAATGTCAAATTGACAGCAAGTTTTTTGCATGGATCCATTTCTGGATGTTTGAAAATGATGGAATAAAAATTCATTTTTTCCTTTAATTGTATGGTTGAATAATTTCATTTTTTTATTAATTTTTCAGTAGAATTTATTTTCTCAAAAAAATTTCATGTCATGTCCAGTCTAAAAAAAGCGACGTGTGTATATTTAAAGACTGACCAAATAATTTTGCCAATAAAAATCATTCGAAAAATTTTAGAAAATACTTGGAGGAGAAATACAATTATACGTACTTCAGAAAAAGGAACAGAATACTATGTTTGGACTCGCATTTGGAGCTGTTTAATTTTTCATGATCCCTTTTCTGAAATAACGAGATTTCACTTCTCGAGAAGTGAGCTAACGTTAGCTCCTGTCAAACTTTGACGATCGGAAGCAATTCCGACCTTAATTAAATTGAAAAGTCGGAACTTTTTTACTTGAAAATGTGGTTAAAAGAAAAGAAAAAAAAGCATAATCGATGTCATAGACTGCGCGTGAAAAATTGCTGCCCTCTCAGATAAGCAGTCTCTGATAAAGAAAAAGACTTATTCGATGGGAATAGGTAGAAAAACTTTTCCTGACGACGATGATCGACTCTGTTCTGACTCATCAACGAGTTCTAAGAATGGTACTTCTGAGGAGGTGAAAGCTTATCGGGCCGAAAAATCACCTCAATCTCTCCCACCTCCCCATCTTCCTTCTCCAACGGAATTTCCCATTTTTTGCGCTCCCTCTTCCTTTAATCATTTGGCGGAAAATTTTCGGTTGGTCATCAAAATTACTTTGAGATGAGAATCCCATTCAATGACGTTCCAAAAATAGGAAGGCTCACAGTAAGGTCACTGCAAATATTGGCGTATAAAATAGCTGATGTTAATTGATAACTAGCAGAAATTGCTAAAATTATTTAATCAACTCAGAAAGTTTCACTATATATATATATATATTTTTAACTGTTAATTTTTGCTGCTATGTATATTGTACTTATTCTTATTTTTGCTGCTATGTGTGTTGTATTTATTCTTATTTTTGCTGCTATGTGTGTGTTGTATTTATTCTTACTTTTGCTGCTATGTGTGTTGTATTTATTCTTATTTTTGCTGCTATGTATATTGTACTTATTCTTATTTTTGCTGCTATGTGTGTTGTATTTATTCTTATTTTTGCTGCTATGTGTGTGTTGTATTTATTCTTACTTTTGCTGCTATGTGTGTTGTATTTATTCTTATTTTTGCTGCTCTATTCGTTATTTCCATACCCTACGCTCATTTTGAAATGTGTCACATTAATTTTTACACATATTCGTTGTTTACATATAGCAGTATGTCCTTTATATAAATCGCCAAAGTAATCGTTTTTTATATATATATATCAGATATCATTTATGTATATCTCAACAATAATGGTTGTTTACATATAATTATTTTTATTGTAGTCAGGAGTGCAGATATGGCAAGCGATCTGGAGAAAAGGGATTCAGCCACGCCTATCACAGTTTATTACATTCCGGAACAAGGTTAGAGAGTTTTTATAGTCTCAAAACTTCACCAGTTAATTAATAAAAAATTAATTATTAATAACGTTAATTAAATATACAGTGAAACCACATTTAATAGTCAGCACGAAATAATGGTAACCTCCGAAGACCGGCCACATATCAATGGAACCGAACGCGTTCCATAGGAATATCATTAGTAATAACCTCCAAGCGACAAATTCCAAACAATAGCCACCCGGCCGGCATCGCGAAAAAAAATTTATTCAATTTTTCAAATATATGTCTGCAACTCAAATTTTCAACGATGTAACGTAAAATTTATTGACAGTAATTTCTTTCAGGGCACTCCTTAAAACATGTGTGAATTTT
>QLNU02014802.1:13841277-13858029 GCA_006491805.2 Dysdera silvatica
AACAGGTTATAAGCTACGTACTTAAAAGCATATTTTATTGTTGATTCACAAAAATGAATTCAAACTGTTATGTCATTATATTTCATATTATATATTGTTAATAGCTGACGCAATATTTCAAAGTTACTTCTGATATTTTTCTATGTTGACAACAGAAAATACTCACAAAATGCCTGCCTCAGAATATCATTATCCTTATATTAAACTAATTATGTCACAGCAGGAATGTTATTTTTTTAGAAGGATGAGAAGTTCTTTAACTTAATAAAGGACTCTGAAATTAGGCATCTATCCTACCGTCCCCTTCCCATCATCTGTAGCTTAATAAGTTTAACTACAAAATTTAATTACTTTCTCCGGAATAACTATGACATGTAGTATATTTCGGCATACTCCCTTCCGCATTAGCTTTGGGCCATGCTCTCCTCAAAACCGGATTTTTTCTGGGACCAGAAAAAAATACTCCTACGTTATTAGATTTGGGTTTGAAATCTCCTTCGCTACAGTGTACTTACTGGTAGTTCTTTGCTATGTAAATAAACGCGCTCCCTATTGAAACAGCATTACGAACATTGAAAATAACGTGCCCGGAATATACTTACCGTTCATAAGCCGCAAAAGAATTTCCGACATCCTCTGCATCTCTAAATTTATTTTTTGCTGGGGCATGAACGTGACTTGGGTCGTTTTGCTGTCCTTCATTGTTACGCAAAGGACCCAAATCGTTTAACAATTAAACATATCATGCAATCAAGAGTTTAACTAACTCGCTAAATCCCTTCGTTATGTACACTTTGGCTGCGTAACGCTGAATCAGTATTTGCTCGAAGCTAAAAAAAAAAATCCCTTTCTTAAACTTTGCTGTATCCGCAAAAAAACTATGTAAGTAAGGGAATTAGGGAAATGGGGGGGGCTGCTTTGGCGAGGTGCACCTAGTGCCCAATTGATCCGGGTTCGCCTCCCAACAGAGTCTTATACCAACTAGTCATTCTAGTCTGGAAACCGATTGCCTGAGCCTTAAGAGGCTTGGATTTCTACGATAGATATAGCCCCATTTCCCAATGATGGCACAACTGTAATGTATTCATTTTTTCTGTGCCGTAACGAGGATTTAATTTCTAAAGGCTCCACAGAAAGTATGCCGTTTTTATGACCATCGTAGTCCGAGATTTGGTTCCAGGGCCGATTTCTCGCAAAAGTGCAGGTCCTGGCGCTATAAAGACAAGAATTTGAAATCGTAAAAATTTCAAGGAAACCCCATTATTGGGGTTTCCTTGAATACCACAGCCACGCCATTCACACATCATAAAGCCACTTCCTACAGAAATACAATGCTCTTTCATTGAAAATCCTAAAATGAGAGAAATTACGCCTAGTGGGTCTTTTTTACACAGTTGGGGTTTCCTATGCCGTGAGACTACACAAAAAGGAGGTTTCCTGCACTCTGATTTTTCCGTTCTGCGGAGCGTTATCGGAAATGAGTTTTTCCGGAAATCTCGGATTTAAGAGTAAGCAGGGTTCCCCACAGGCATTACTCCCGATGAAGAATCCAAAAATTTAAGAGACCTATTTTATTGATTATCTATCAGTGTTGGACTCTCTTTACGTATACAAGTAATAGGGTTAAAGGTTGTGGCTTAATTGAGTCATTTTCCAGATTTCAGAATTAGAAGCTTTAAAATGCACAGAAAACTGAATTAGTATTTAATAATATTAAAATCCGCGAAATTCTCTGACTCTGAAACGCTAACACACCAAGATATCACAATTGGCACTTAACTATTCAAGCGCGTCACTTAAAATATGTTCTAATTAATTGTTTAATTAATTTCTATGAATAGTTTAATTGATTTTAATAGTTTAATTCGTTCTAATTAATTATCATAACTAATTTTCTAATCTAGACACTTTTTCTATTTGCTCATTATAAAAGTCGATTTCCAATTTTCCAACGCAGAGCCAAAATTCGTGGAGTATTTTTTTCTTTTATGGAATAAGAAAACGCATGTTAAAATTTTATGGGCAAAAAAAGATTTTGTACTAAACTTGTAGAATTGTTTTTTTACATCCTATGTCAAAAAGTGGACTTTTTAACCATAAACTCGATAAAATTTGCAAACAAATCCGTTCTGCGTAGGGATATGCATACATTTAGTATACGAATGTATACTAAATGCATGCATATACATAAGCATAAATTTAGTATACATTTAGTACACGAATGGAGGATCAGTAACTAAAAAGCTGCAATTTTCCTTAAAAGTGAATGAGAGTACGTAAATAAATGTATAATGCTTTCAAATCGAAGAGATAAAAAGTTGTTTACATACATAAAGTGCTTTATGCATGTAAATATGAATGCTTTTGTTGGCAAAGAATGAATTTTAAACGAGTTATCAATGTTCAACCTCAAAAGTAGAATAGTTGACACGATTATTGACTCATAAACAATATAAAACCATACACATAAATAATTTTTCTAACCAACTATGGAATTCTCATCATCTGTTCAACTAAAAAAAATAGTGGTATACCCAACAGTACAAAAACAGATTCCAAATGGCATTTTTGAATATCTTCGTAGGCCATGCTATATCCTCCAAATAATTAATTTTCTGGAATGCTAGAAATGTTTAATTATGAAGGGGAAAAATCTCTCTCTCTCTAGAATTACATCCGTTTTTGTCTCCCCTGATCAATGCAAAAAATTCATTTTGATGTTAAATATTCAAAAAAATTCCAGGAAAATATTTTCCCTTTCGCCCTACATTACCTTTTTCGTCCCTTCTAATTTGCATATATTTTATAATTCATGAAATGGCTTGGATTCTTTTGTGGGGTTTTTGTTTTCCAGGAGCAAATATTAGAATTAAAAAATGCTTGATGCTGTGAAGAAATAACTTGCCGAAATTTTTCTGGAAAAATATAAATGCTGGCTTTCGAAAATCTGCCATATTTCCCAACGTATTTACTTAAAAAAAATGAAGTTTGACGATATTGTTTTAAAAATTTTGATTAAACAAACAAGTTGATACAATTTGTAAGTTAAAAGTGTATTGAAATATTTTATAAAATTTTGTAAGTTGTAACTTTCATAGTTAGACTAATTATTTTCGACATATAATGCTCGGTTTTCGTTTATCATAATCCAGCTAGCATATATCATTCCACATTAAATGACTTTAAGAAGAAACTATAATCTCCTGAGAAACAGAAAGCCCTATAGAACACATATAAGTTTTTTAAGATTCATTTTTTTTAAATGAACTATTTTTTTTTTAATTTGACGACTACTATAACTGCTATTTAAATATCACAGAATTGTAATTCTGATAATTACAAGACTATGACACTCTTTGGATACACCAGAGGTTCTCGAACTGCTTTCTGCGAATCTCTAGAGCAGTGATTAACTGCTTTCTGCGAATCTCTAGAGCAGTGATTAACTGCTTTCTGCGAATCTCTAGAGCAGTGGTTAACTGCTTTCTGCGAATCTCTAGAGCAGTGGTTCCCAGTGGCGTAGGCAGAAAGTTCATAAGGGAGAGGTATAGGCTTAATGGGAGGGATCACAGAGCTACAACTTATGTATTCCTATGTTAAATATACAAAATTTCATTGCGATAGTGGTTACAACACCCCAAACCGCCCCCTGTCTACGCCTCTGCTGGTTCCTAACCTTTTTCAAGTTAAGACCCACTTTTGTAGTAGCCAAGTATAATCCGCGACCCTCTTTTATGGTAACCAAAAGATCCGCGACTCCCCTTTATCCACCACCCCCCACATTTGCATAATAAAAGCATTTTTAACAGAGTAAAGAAAACACATTAAATACAAAATTATATTATATTAATTACATATTACATTAATTATGTATATTATGTTGATTATATATATATTAATTATATATATTACATTAATTATGTATATTATATTATTTATGTATATTATATTAATTAAATATATTAATGTATATTATAGATATAAAGTTAATAACCATTAGTAGCATATTGCAATACATGTAGTCCTGTTGAAACATAAAAGTGTTAAAGACATTTGGTATGAAATTCCTTATAAAAATAATTGCAACTAAAAATAGTTGTGGCAATCCCCCAGAGATCTGTCCGCGACCCCCAGGTTGGAAACCACTGCCTTAAGTGCTCCGAGGTAGCATTAGATATGAAAGAATACTTTCAGAAAAAAAATTCACTTGTCCGATAAAAAAAAATGAATGATCATAGTTTTTTTCAAATTATTTTTGATCACATTACAATTTTACTACATTATATAATCTTAACATCATATTTTAAGCATATTAGAAAATTATTTACTGGTCCAAAAGTGACACCAAAGTCGTATCCAGGCTGGAGCTAGAGGGAGGTGATACCACACCTGGAAATATAGTCAGTCTTCTCCGTGGAAAATATTTCTTCTTAAAATAAATTTTAGTGGAATTTCATTTTAAATTTTTTTTGTATAAAATTGTACATGACAATGCAAATTGTTCTTTGACGTTTAAAATGTACACAAAAAAGCGTTTTATGTTAGATCTTGTGTACATAATGTTTTTCTACAGAGGTTTGAGTCTTCATGCATTTTATGATAAGAATAAGGACCCTGCGGTGGCGCAGTGTGGTAACGCGTTCTCCTAGTGCGCCGCTAATCCGGGTTCGACTCCCAGCAGTGCAAAGAACGCTTACTCAGAGATCTCATAAAGATCGCACTGCTCACTGTAGTCCGGGGTTTGGTTCCCTAGGCCTTAAGAGGTTCGGATTCCTCGGAAAACAGTAGGTCCCGGCGCAGCATGACCACTGTAGTCTTTGAGCCGTAAAACCAAAAAGAAAGAAAGTGATAAAGGGAAACCTTTGTGAGATCTACTAAAATTTATAAGTTTTTAATGCAAAATTTAAGTTAAGAAATTTATTCATTGATGTTAAATATATTAGCCTACTTAGATATTTATGTTATTAAATATATTAATAAAATACATTAAAATATTAAAGAACTTTAAGCCCCTGTAAAAAGTGTCTAGCTACGTTCCTGAGTGACACTGGATGATTTTAACTTGCTGATAGATTCCCTTGCCGTCTCCTAGAAAAAAAAAATCCTACCTACCTAACAGCCAATGATTATGAAAGCCGCGTAGACATTATGTCAAACAGCGACTTGCAAAATTGCTTTCTAAAATAAGTCATGTTCTGAATTTTGGTTGAGTTTAAAGAAGGAATTCAAATCACTACTAGCCTATAAAGCAAAAATATTTCTTCTCCCATTGGTGACAAGTTACTTGTGCGAATTCAAATTTTCTCTTCTTGCAGGAACTAAAGCCAAATACAAAAGCTGCCTCGACGCTGAACTTCGTTTGAAGCTCTCCTCAATAAAACCAAATGTTGACGAACTATGCAAAACTAAACAACCCTATTCTGCTCCCTAGGTACTACATTTTGTAATTATTACGAACTTGTATGTTGGACCTATCTTAAGAACACCTATTAAAAATGAAAAAGAGTTACAGGCTCCAGGAGACAAAAAATTTAGGAACCACTGAGATAGACTGTAGCAGAGATTTATATTTTTAGAAACACGTTTTATGTAAATATACAATAAAACCTCTATAGATTATTTTTCGATGTCTTTTTTCAAGACATATACAAGATGCTTTAGTTTGGGGAAAACGTTTATTACACGGCATTTTAATATAATTATTTCGCTTCAATTAACATACACATCACAATTTTTTGATGATGACTTGACAATTTATGTTGCATCGTCAAGTGAAATGAATACATAGACATGGGAAGCGTATTTGACGAAAACATGTTCACTTTGATAATCTGCATTCGATTATTAATTGTTTTCGCATAATTTTTTATGTCTTTTTTAAACAATTAAATTCAGCGTATATTTTATTGAATTTTATTGATCGAACGAATAGTGCGAGTAAAGTGTTATAATTTAAAGTATGTGAATACTAAATCATTAATGTTTTAAAAATAGAATACAATGATTTCTTTAGAAATTTCAGAAAACGATAAAAATATTTTGCATTTTGAAGATGAGAAAACCGTGAAATATTACTTGGAAAACATTCACCGATAAGATCTCACTTTCTTACCTAGAATTGTTAAAAATATAGGAAAATATAAAATAATTTTAAAACCATATTCAAATTTTATCTTAAACGAACTCATGAAATTGAGGAATTTCACGCTTGAACGTTTAAAGCCAAGAACGTGAATCTATCCAAAAGGTGAAATACCGAATAACAGAAATCATTTTATCGTTTCTCTGATAAATACATACCAAGCTTACAAAAAACTTTTATTTACATTACAAAATAAAATTCTGCGCAATATATTTTAGCAGCAGTCTTTATATTTAATCCCAAAACACACACTCTCCTTCTTTCATTATAAAGAAAATAGAATCGGTATTATACCGTTAGAGTTAACAAGGAAAGAGGAAACCTTTTCCCTGATTACAGCTTCTCACTGTAGAGATACTGACACCAATTTCTTCTACAGAATCGGATTCAGGTACAGAATCAGATTTAATGAATAATTCCAGCAATGTTTTAATTTTCTTTATTATTTATATTAGTTACAGTTCTCTATTCCACAAAAATATTCCATTCTAATCTATGCCAAGAATAACGCAGTGCCAAAACGTTAGTATTTTCTCCCTTTCTATGCTGACAATTGTTGCGTCGGTTTGAGATACACTTTATATGCATGGATTGAAAATGAAGAACGTAAAAAACTTTATTAATTTGAAATAGGATTGTTTTGAGTAAGTAAAAAGCAAGATGGAGAGAAACTGGAGAGACAAATGAGCCCAGCTTGTGGCTATATGAGTAATAGGAATTTGAAATAGATTTTTATGAAAATATTAGCAGAGAGGGGGCCTATAAAAATTAAGGATAATTTTTTAAAAAGAAACCAATCAGAAATTAGAAGTATAGACGGTGGAGATGGTGAAGAGGAGATAAACCAGAGTTCTTGATTTGACCAATGTAAATGCGAAGCATTCTGTGCAAAATAAAGCTCTTAACACTAGATGGAATGAGAATATTTAATTAAAAATAGGGCGGGTTTAAAAAAAAATAGAGATCGGGGGAGGGAGGAAGAAAGATGGAAAATGCTTGAAACGATTCAAGGTATTTATTTGAATGTAGAAGCGAATTTTCAATGGTTACACGGTAAGGAGTTGTGGGTGTGATTCAAAATTAATAAGCATATTTGCAGAAAAATCAGCAATAATATCAGAAATTTTAATTAAATTTGAGTAAAGAAAAATTTTTGGAATCGCGAACGAACTAGAGAATTTTGAGAATTTTTCTAGAAGTCGAATTTTCAAAAGTTTTAATTTTTTGTGAAGTAGTTTCACAATTAGTATAGCTCAAATTTGAACACCATAAATAATGAGTCTGATGAAGAAGTGGCGAAAGAAAATTTTATTTTAAAGTAAAAGACAGAGGGAAATATGGATCAAGCTGGCATTTTAAGGTAAAACAAGCACTTGAAATTTTATTTTTTAGTATTTTTGAAATGTATGTGAAAAACTTACTGCAAGAGACTTTAAAATAATGGAAAATGAAGTACTTAAAGCGATATAACTTCGTAACTAAGTACTGATAGTCTAAAACTCCCTTTTGTATCTTTTATTTATCTTTTATTTTATTATTTTAACTTTATTTTATCTCTTATCTATTCTTTCTCATGTATCATTAAATTCATTTGAGCTGTTGTATCTATAACTACTGCAATGAAAATAATTCAATTGAGGAAACTCAAACGTTATACTCAATAATACCAAATTGGTTGTCAATCAAATAACATCATATTTAACAAAAATTTAAATAAAAATCATCGTGTGAGGGCTAAATTTCCAGGATTTTATTTTTATAGCTAAATTTTAGTTTTAGTTAATTATTAAAATATTATTGGTTTTTATGGATTTTCATGGCAAACAGAAGGAAATAATAAATTACTTTCATAATAATAAGATTCCATTTACTTTGAATTTTCTAGTTTTATGTACGTTAAAATATATATTTAATGGTGAATGGATAGGTTGATAACAAATTAATATATTAATAATTAATGAGCAATAATAAACTGAAAACATTTTGAAAATATGCATTATTATAGTATATAAAATCATGATTGGTTTATTATCATATTAAATTGGGAATGCATATTTCCCTGTAATGAGTAATTAAATAGAATTATGCCTTTTAGATAATTTTATTGCATAATTCTATTTAATAAGTAATTAAATAGAATTATACAATAAAATTATCTAAAGGGCTAAGAAAATTTAAATATATTTATAATACAGTAGCTTGTCGGAGGACATCACAAGATAATGTGAGGAGTTAGATCGCAAATCAGAGAAAATATCTTAACCCATTTGATTAAACATCCATGGAATCACCTCGCAATTTAGGAATCTGGAATTTACAGAATTGCAATTGATATTCTGCTTTTATCGTAGTTACATGAAAGCCACATCGTAGATTGCAAGCCCCTGCCGATTGATATGAAATTTTGGAGACTGCTTAGGCGTGCCTGCTGTGCATTCACCATCCACTTAAATGTACTCTCAGAATTTTGATGAAAATTGTTATGCAGCAGAGTGCTTATAGTGCAATTTACTAAATTGGGATGTGAGGTGAGAGTAGATGGAGCATCTAACGCCAGTTCAAGTATGTCGATCTTCACGATTGTGCTGAATCCTATTTTGAGGCCTAAAATTAACGGGCGGTATAAGCAATTGCAGCATGAAAGAGAGGAAATTGGGAATAGATTGTTTGAATATCATTTGGAAGGGGAAATGAATATATACACAAATATGAAGCGTAACAGAAACATGCAGCGAGTGGATGAATGAATGAATAAATGAATGAGGACAATTCATTGATAGATGAGAATAAATGATAAAAGATTGAGTATCTTTCATTGATGGATGAGAATGAAAGAAAAATGAAGAGAATCATTCATGGATAAATTAAGTATTATCCATCCATGCATGATAATGAATAAAAACAATTCATCGATCCATGATAATGAATAAGAACAATTTATCTATGCACGATAATGAATGAGAACAATTCATCAATGAATGATAATGAATGAGAATATTTCATCGATGTATGATAAGAAATTAGTATCATTCATGATTAATTATAGCATCATCGTATTAAATTAGTATTATACAGGATAATAAATGAATGAGGACTATGCATGCATGAATGATAATCAATGAAGATCATTCGTAACTTTCATCGGCGACTGAGATGAATGATAATGGAAGGAATAGATGAGAATGGATGATAAAGAAAGGAATGGCAGTGAGTGAGGTTAATCATAATCAGCAAGAAAATACTATTAATGATAATAAACAAAAAACGAATGAAATGGATAATAATAAACAAAAAAAAGATGAATGAGAAGGAAAACGAAAGAGATGAGCTGAATAAAAATGAAGACAAAAGGGAATCAAATGAATAAAAATCAAAATCAAAATGATGTTATGAACAAAAATGAAAAAGAACGAGATGTGGTGAATGAGAATGAAAAAGAAGGGAATGAAAGGAGTGAGAATGAACAAGAAAGGAATGAAAGGAGTGAGAATGAACAAGAAGGGAATGAAAGGAGTGAGAATGAACAAGAAAAGAATGAAATGGATGAGAAGGAAAAAAATATATTTCTGTTTTTACGACACGTAAACAACAAAGGTCAAGCTCTATTGGAACTCACATGATTCCGAGGAATCCGAACACATCTTGTCAATAGAAACAAACCTCGTACTACGATGAACATAAAACGGCGTGCGTTTTACGCTATTATTGAAATTGCAATGTCGCGATAAATAAATTCTTTATCACTACGCCACCATTGATCAAATGGACCTGCATTTTTCTGGGGAAAATATGTCCCCTACCTGAAAATACAAAATCAAATTTATAAAGGGTTAATAAACACAAGAGCATCTAAAATGTAAAATGATTGTTTCAATGGGCTGAAGTAACGTAGTGATAAGGTACTTTTGTATTATGAAGACTTTCGGTTTTAACTCGCAATATCCACCGCTTCCTCTTAGCGTAATGATAAGGATCTTGTTTACCACAACAACTCCCGGCTTTAACTCGCGATAATATCTACCGCTTCCTCTTAGAATAGTGATAAGGTACTCGTTTACCACGCGAACCTCCGGCTTTAACTCGCGATGATGTCTACCGCTTCCTCTTTTTTCAAGTCTTCCTCTTTTTTCTAGTAATCGACAAGAATTCATTTTCTAATTAATAAAGAGTTAGCTTCTTCAAAAGACTGTAAGCCCAATATAATCCAAACTATTCTTGCCCCCAAGAGACATAAATAAGAAGAAACAGAGATAATTTACATCCCATTATTCTGTATTAAACAATTTTTAACATTCTATTTGCTTGTTGGAACTGTTTAAAAATTATTTAAGAGTTGCTAAAAGTTATTAGTCATTTAAATTCCTCGACGAAAATTTACAAAAAACGTAGCCTTGTAGCTTTGCGTTGACCATTTGTCACTTGTGTTGATCATTTGTCACTTGTGTTGATTATTTGTCACTTGTGTTGATCATTTGTCACTTGTGCTGATCATTTGTCACTTGTGTTGACCATTTGTCACTTGTGTTGACCATTTGTCACTTGTGTTGATCATTTGTCACTTGTGTTGATCATTTGTCACTTGTGTTAACTCAGAGAAGAGAAATAATGTCTTAGGAATCTTAAATATGAAGAAACGGATCATTGTTCCTGTGTCTTGGTGGCCAAGTTGGCTATGGCACTTCGATTAATACGAAGAGTCCCATGTTCGAATCCGAGCCAGTACGGTATCTCGTTTTCTTCCTTACAAAACAAAGCAAAACAAACTCTAATCTGTGCTTATATATGGGTGTTCAAAGTTAGCGGTTATCTCAAACCCCGCCATGGAAAATTGCAAAAAACAAATGCCCCGATGTTTTTATGTGTTGACCATTTGACAATGGTGCTAACATTGAGAAGGGTAATAATATCTTGGAGGGAATTCTTTAAAGCGTTTTATACGCGGCTCTTGTATAAATTGTATTAAATATTATTATAATTGTTCTTGAGCCTACAATTTCTATGTTCTTTTACAGCACGATGATGAATCTATAACTTTTACAATTGTATAGCATCCTGTCAGGTTGAATACATCTATTTATTAGTTTTATCACTATATTGTGGTTTAATTAAAACGTTTTATATCCGCGTCATTTAAATATATCGAAACTCGTTCATTCTCAAACGAAACACCGAGAATTTGGATATATAAGGTTAATATTTTTATTTATTTCTTTTATTGAGTTTTCGGTGCCATCGGAAAATATTTAGCACAAAGCTATGAGACTGAAATTTGTTTCTATCCATCAGTTTATATTAACCTGGTGCAAAAAACAACAAAACTGCCAATCGATCACGAACTTCACAGAGCTGTGAAGTTGCGAATCTAAAGGGTGCAAAAAGAGCGCAAAAAAAAGGGGAGGAGGAGGTGCAATGGGCATGTAATGTTTGGACGATTTTGTTCTCATTTATTTTGGGCGCAAATGGCGCCCTGGGACAAAAATGTTCCCTGACCTAAATGATGAGATTTAGATTGCCCGTAATGAGAACTTGGAAAGCGGTGATTTGTCAAAGTATCTCTCCCGCTTCCGTTTTATCTTCTGCCATTTTCAAGAATCTTTTATTTTTTATAAGAAAAGACGCCATGCGATGTGAAACTCTTTGCCCAAAAAATATTGATTTATAAAATAACATGTATCAGAAAATGATCTTAAACTTTGACCTCATATGGCGCTATAAAATTTTATTAAATAAGACATTTTATGTAAAAATAATAATCATTACATTACGACCAAAAACAGTCACACATACACTGAGTAGAGAAAATATTTGGACATGTAAATTGAAAGGAACGCTCAGTTGAACTCTCAAAGAAGGACTCCTAGAATAAGGACACACCATTTTTATGGTTAGATGAAAATTCCCCAATAAAATCCCTACACAATAATACTCCATCTTTTATGGCCACGCCTCTTTTGAGGACGAATTTTTATATCTGGTTTGTATCCACCAATGGAGGGTTTCATGAGCAATAAATCCGAACGTCCATAAACCGAGCTTCAAAAGTCGAAATCAGCGGCGGCTCGTGTGCCGTCGTTGAACACATATTTTCCCTTAGAAATACAACTCACGTGTATTGTTTCCTTTTCACCTTTTCTCTTGTGTTTGAGGGGAAGTTGGTGAGGAGTTATCCAGGCGAAAGGTGCTATTCAATTATTATGTAAGCACATTTCTAACCATGTAGTACCCTCTTCTCTTGTTGTAGGTGCTCTTACTAACTGGGTAGCTCAGTTGGTAAGCCTTTCGATATCAGAAGGCCGTTGGATCGTACCTCGTCAGACGCAGAAAACATTTCTTTTCTTTACGAACGTTTCACCATCTAACCATGCCATAACATTGGCGTTACTATTACTACGCCTAAAAAAGTTGATAAAAATTGTTTCTTAATTCAGTTATATATATTATATTTATTATATAAAGATAGACTATGTTATCCATATGTAATATATTATATTTTTATTTAATATTAGTGTGTACGTAAGCTTTAATGTACTAAGTAATGTTTACTTGCTCGTAGCAATACATTTCATGTATTTTTAATTAAATTTCGCACTTGAATACACTTCTTTTTATTGTAAAAATATCTCTCTCATCCGAAAATTGCGATTGTAAACTACTTCCACTATTTCATTAGCTTTAAAGAGGATTTGGAATAGGTTATTGCATGGCCGATAAGTTGTGTTCGTGTTATATGACGTAGTTCATATTCAACATAGTAAGATCGCAAACAAAGTTTAAGAAAAAAATCGCCTTTGCTGTAAAAGTTAACGCTCGCCTGACTGAAAGTATTTCAAAGTATTACGTTTCTATAGCTTAATTAAAGGCTTCGGAAGAATTTCTCTTTAAAATTGCTATTGGCCATAGGCAAACGCCCTTTTGACTCGATTTAACTACAAAGAACATTTCTTAGAGTTCTTTAATATTAAATTCTTCGTTTGATTGCAGAATTACTTGGAGGGCAAACAGGGCGAATCGTTGGCTGATTGAAAACCCCTCCTTGAAGGCAAAACGAAGAAACTGCTCTCGCCGTGGAATTTCAATCTCCTGCTGACAAAACAGTAATACAGTGGAATTGAAACTCCTCTCAAACGGATAATTAAGTTTTGAATTAGAAATCCTACGGATCTTGACACACCCGGTTCTTTTAAATTTAAAACTAACGTTCTTTGATTCAACGGTGAAAGAAATACAGACAGATGAAAAGGAGTTACCTCGTATTGCTTTCTTGATCGAAACTAAATATGTGATTTGCTATATATTTTCCGTAAAAATCATTCTCGAATTCTAGTCTAAAAAACATGTCTGCGATTAAATCAAAGCCTGCCTTCCTACCTACCAGTACTTCACCCAGTAACCTACCAGTTCACCAGTAACTTGTAGTTACTTCAATAACAGTTAAAATGCGAAACAATACGTTCAATGGCTTTTGCGACATTTGACGAGCTCCTTACTAAAAAATACTTAATCGCTACAATAATATCGCTACAATACTATACGCAAATAATATCGCTACAATACTATACAACAATAATATCCCTACAAGTCTACACTGCAATAATATATCTTTTCAATTCACCAGTACTCCGTTGACTGTGTCGGTAATCCATCACTTTATAAATTTGATATCACTATAGTTGAGAACGTTTTTACTGGATATCAATCAATATCATCGACGTTAATTAATCACCATTGGACACCATCACATTAAGAAATTTACATGCAAATTCTAGGAACTGATTACATGTTCCATGTAATTTCTACGCGTTATATAGGACAGCGAATGGAATTATCAATCACCAGTTACTGGCGTACGCAGGGGGTGTTGATGGGGGGTTGTAACCCCCCATTGCAATGAAATTTTGTATATTTAACATAGGAATATATGAGTTGTAGATCAGTAACCCCCTTATGAACTTTCTGCGTATGCTTATGTCATCAGTTTTACCTGTAACGCACCTTACACGATAAGTAATAATGTCATTACCTGTAACGTCATTGTCATCAAGAATCTTGGTTCATTACTTTTCAACTTTGCAGATTATTTCAAATAATCATAAGGTTGAGAAAAGCAATCAAAGCAAGACTTTTGGAGGTAATGGCATTACTACTAATCGTGAAAGATCTTCTTTTATGATATATGAGTTTATAATACTCTACTATAATAATATCGCTACGATACTATATTATAATAATATCGCTACAATACTATTCTACAATAATATCGCTACAATACTATACTACAATAATACCGCTAAAATACCATACTACAATAATATCGCTACAATACTATACAACAATAATACCGCTAAAATACTATACTACAATAATATCTCTACAATACCATGCTACAATACTATACTACAATAATAATAATACAATAATATCGCTAGAATACCTTGGAATAAACTGAGGGGGTACGATCCTCAATCTTTAGGTCTCTTCAGACTTATGGCACCAGCCGTAAACTACTTGAACCAAATGTGCCATGTCCGAGCAATTATAAAATCGTCTCCTTTAGCTTCGTTTCTTTTTCGGACTAGTTCGTCAGCTTTAAATATTTTACTTTAGGAAACGACACATATCTTAACCACAAGTTCAAATTCTATAGTCCCTTATTTTTTATTATTTGTTTATTTACAAGAAATAAGATAAAGCAACCAGTCAACACATGATTCGTTACAATAAGCACAATGCCAACGGTATCAAATAATATAAAATCATTTATCAACAAAGCAATTTCAATTAGTACCTCTACATTAAATTTATTTACTTGGCTGTTGATGGAAGCATTAAGAAAAGACCAAACTTAGTCTCAACGACACGGCTCACTAAACTAATTTTGTAAGATTTACCTTTAGGAATACGTGTATTTTGCATTTACCTGAACATTCTTTTAGAAAATCTGAAAAATCGATAGCCTTTTTTTATTATAAAATTATTCATATTTGCAAAATGTCATAACGACAATACGAAGACTACATTATCCGGATGCAAATAGTAATAATTTGCCTAAATTTTTGAGACCGATTCACTAGGCCTACAGTTACGTCATTCAACATAAATCAAAATATGAAAAATTGGTTCTACTTTTCCAAAATATTTTAACAACCTCTTCGCGCGAACCGGCTGCAGCTTGCCTCTGGGCAAAAAATAAACCTTGTGGCCCATTGGGTAATATGTAAGCATTTCGTTTGTTAGAGATCAGCTAAATAATAATTGATGCTTTACAAGTAGCATTGAAGTTATCTCTTTGAAATGCCGTTGAAAGCATACTCTTGAACTTCCATCGAAGGCATTCTTTTGAACTGACATCGAAAACGTTCTTTGGAAATATTATTGAAGGCATGTCTTGAAAATTAAATGCACGCTATTGAAGTTGCGTAAAGGGAAAGGACGTGTGAGAATGTAATATCTACAAATACAAAATTATATTTTGTGCGATCAGCTTGCACTGTATATCTTGTAAACCAAACAAATCTAATATAGTATGTTATTTATTGCGTGCTAATGAATGTCTCGTTTATTTACAGACATCCATTATTCCAAAACTTCTTATGAAAACGTTCCAGTCGCTCCGAAGAAGAACAAAGACGAAGGGTGTTCTATTGGCTAAGCCAGGGGTCCTCAACCCGCAGTCCGCCGATATGCTTTTTGCGGCCTACAGGGTCTTGAAATAATGCAAATTACTTCGCATAAAAATAATGCCTTTTGCTCCAGCTGAGTCTTAAATCTATGTATTTTATTTTATGCTGGTTATATTTCATCGAGCTAAAATAACACGCGATCTTCCCTTAAATGTGTTTTAATTCAATTTTCCAGCTAAGATCTAGAAGTAGTTATATTCATTTGCAGTGGAACAGTTTTAAAAGAAATTCAACTTAGGACTCACTGAATTCGATTCTAAACATGCCGATAAGAGCATGTTCCCAATCATCCGACTGATTGCTGTGAAAATTATGTCACTATTCGGAAGCAAATTAGGTTTGTGATCAGTTCTTTTCGAGAATAACCGACATCCACGTTAAGAACGTTCCTAAGGTTGCAGCATCAAATGTAAGATCTAATATTGACAGGCTTACCAAAAATAGGCAGTGCCAAAAATCTCACTAAGGGTTTTAATTCGCTTTATATATTAATAATTAAAAATATTGTAAAGGCTTTTCTCTTTTTTTTTCTTTCCATACGCATTTTATATTGTAATATATGTATTCGGTCCTGGAAGCAGATCTAAGGAATATTTTTGGGGGGGTGCGCAAAACCAAACCTAAGAAAACAAGGCAACGAAGACGGAGCCCTGCGGTGGCGCAGTGTGGTAACGCGTTCTCCTATTGCGCGGCTAATCCGGGTTCGACTCCCAGCAGTGCAAAAAGAACGCTTACTCAGAGATCTCATAAAAGATCGCACTGCTCACTGTAGTCCGGGGTTTGGTTCCCCAGGCCTTAAGAGGTTCGGATTCCTCGGAAAACTGTAGGTCCCGGCGCAGCATGACCACTGTAGTCTTTGAGCCCAAACAAACAAACAAAAGACGGACTCGGGGAATTTATTCCCCTCCTGGATCACCTTTTTCGATCCTA
>QLNU02014802.1:13869096-13936116 GCA_006491805.2 Dysdera silvatica
AAGTGCAAATTTCATAAACTTCTGTCATATAAATAGTGATCTGTAACGCCCCCACTGGACCGTGCCTACACGTGGAAATAACTTTTCGCACGATTAGAAGATCGCCAAGGAAGACCTGTATTCTAGCTTCCTGGCGACAAAGCCTCTCTTTACGCCAAAATTAAATGGTTTGACGAGCTAATGGATAGTGCATGGTGACAATTGATTAGTCATTTGCGAACTTGGACTAGAGGAAAGTTCAACGGTAACTCTATTAAAAAATCTTGCCCTAAGACGTTGTCGTAGGGGCCTAAGCCAAGTCTTTAAACGGGCACTCTTCTCCCCAAGGTTTGTGAGGCAATGGTGTCCTAGGACACAAAGACTTGGGCATCATAAGATGAAAACTTAGCCTTGGTTCATCACCTATTTTGATCTACTAATAACCTGGACTTCGATGAATAAATAAATGGAGAATCTACTTGATGAGCCAGCAGAATCACGGTTGAAGCTTGCTGAGAACCAGAAGTCATCTACCACCGGTCAGCATGAACGTGGAATAGCTCTTCTGGTGGACCAAACATTCCGGCGAGGGGCCTATCCAGCTAGAGGATGCTAGGAATTCACTTTATGTGAGAGTCATGAATTTTTTGTCCTCTATTTCCCTTTAACCGTTCGTTCCGGTTGTTCACTTCCCTAAGTAGTTATTAAAATTTTGAAAATTGGCTATTGATAGATATTTTGTCTAATAATGTGAGAATGATACAGAGATTTAGTGTAATATTTATTGGTTTCAATAGTATTAATTCCTAAAAGGAATGAGAATGCTTATTAAATGTTACCCTCTTAATTAAAAAAAAATCGTTTTGGTGTGTTGCAGTATGTAATATTATTATGTGAATTAATAAATTTTAATGCAAGAGTCACTTTAACGTTGAACCAAATTGTGAACTGACCACTTGATAGATACTCCTAGTAATATGTTACACTGTTGTTGTTTTTTCTCGGGAAAAGTAATTATAATTGTCAATCTTGTGACCTCCTTATTGTTATTAAACTAGTGTTTCTTTTATGTTCAATTCTGTGTTTATCTTTCTGCTTGAATGGATTTTTGGATCATGGGTATAGATTAAGTAAATGCTAATTTGAGATTTAAAAGTTGGCATTTCATATTCAGTCACACAACGCATATAGAAGTTAAATGTCGTTTAACTATTTAGATATTATTTTAAGATAAATACTCTCGGCCAATAATTGTAATAAATAAATTTTAACAATAACATTATACGACACGGTACACTTATGGTGAAATTTTTTGTGGTGAAAATGCCGAACTTCAGAAGGACGATGCATCTGTCCATCGTTCAGTGTGTAAAAAAAAGATTGCCTTAAAATACAGAATTTTGTCGTAATTGCCTGGCTTTCACGTTCACCAGATTTTAACCCCAGAGAAAATTTATGGAGCATACCTTCAAAGGAAATATATAAAGATGGGAAATAATTTTCTACGACGAACTCAAATTAGCAGTCAGAAGAGAATGGGAGCGCATTTCATGTGAGACTTTTTTAAACTTATAAGATTATAGTTGAATCCATGCCAAATCGTATTTTTAAAGTAATAAAGGATTATGCAGATTCTATAAAGTATTAAAATTATGTAAGACGTTTGCTTTTTTAACAACAGTCTGTTTGAACTTATTCTTAATTTTGTCCATAATAATACTAGTGTTTTCTTGTATAAGTTTGCAGCAAGTCACTGAAAATATATGTAATATTGTGAGAAATACTCTCAAACATATTAAAATAATTGTTTATTCTTTATATTTGAAGGACACATTTTCTTCTTAAATTTTTAACGAATTTCAGGTGAACATAATTTTGTCCAGCACTGTAGATATGAAACGAGATAGTCTTCCCATTGACAGATTTGCATTTTCCAAATTTAGATGAGTGGAATACGTAGAGTATTTATTCTATTCCTTTAGCATCTGACGTCCAATTAGTATGAAATTCCCAAGCCAATCGGATTTTGGAGTCCCGTTGAGGTTATTGAAGGACCGATTGTCAGTCATTCATGCGATCAGTCTTCTGGTAGAGTGACAGTTCTGCAATTCGCTAAGTTTTAATTCGCTGAATATATGAATATGAACAGGGTATTACGGCTGAGTATTTCGCTTATGCGCTAGAAATTGCTAATGACGCTATTACAGTTTAAGATTGAGGTATCGTATGCAACACATAATCCACCTGTTACAAAATTATGTGAGTATGTTCTTTAGAGTGCTTTACAAAACATACGAGACGATTAATAAAAGCAGCGAATGGAGAATTAAAAAAAAAAAAAAGAAGGAAAAATGCCATCTGTTTGAAAATCTTGAGCTAATGGCAGAAATAACGAAAAGAAAACTTTTAAGGCTTGAACATGTAGCGTATCTGATTTGAGGGAATTGAATACTGTTGAGTTGAAGGAATTGAGTACTTGATCGAATTGAGTGATGTGGACTTGAAGAAATTGAATACGGTTGACTTGAAAGTATTGAGTACTGTTGATTTAGAGCCGTTGAGCAGTTGAATTTTGGTAGCTGAATCTAAGCAGGTTTTAACCTGTAAAACTGGTTAAATTGAGTAGAAGAAAAGAGTAGAAGAAACTAGTAAAATTATGAGCGAAATACTCTGTGCAAACAGTTTGAATTAAAAATTTAGAAATAGTAATAACTCAATTTACAACTGCAATAATATGTGGAATTTCTATTTAAAGTTTCATCTAGTTTAAACTATTTATTGAGACGATATATGTTTAGAATAATTAATTAAAATACCAAATGCTGTTCATATTTGCGGGTTGATGGTAGATCGAAGTCTGACATTTTTCAGAATTCGGAATAGAATTAAAACATATATTGTTGCCAAATAGCAAAAGTTAAACAGTCTACAGTGATTGTAAAATTGGAAAAAAAAATTATATTGTTGCCAATTGCTGAAACTGTAATTGTGAACTTTTTTTGCCAGGCTGTCTAAGTGGCAACATCCCTCAAAATTCCTGAAACGAAGAGTTCACCAAAGAGATGGAGGAAAAATCGGAGAACGTACGATAGTCAAGAAGATTATGAGAACTAACCCAGAAAAAAAAAATGGAACGCTCTAGAAAAAAGGGGCTGGTTGAAGTGGAGAAAGACTCAAGAAGAATGACAGTAAGATAATGGTAAATGAAAACTCTACACAGAGGAAATATCAATAATATCAAATAACAATCTTCATAAAGCGGTCCCGATTCTCAGGGTCTTTAGCGCCGAAATAGTATGAAGAGCTAAGCAAATCAGATATATCACCAATATTTTATTATATGTTAAATATATTTACTTAATTTCTTACTTAACATATAAAAATATCATCTATATTCAAAACAACTGTAGAAATAGAGTCTACCCGACATACAATAAAATAATATTTATTCTAAAGTAAAAGATATCACTGTAAACAAAGCGCGCGCAAGCAAAATACCTTAGTGAATTCTACCCACTCGCAGTATAAGGGTTACGAACACGGGTATAATTAAAACAGCTAATCTGCGTTCCAAACACATTCACAACTCGGAATAATTTAGAGACTTCCATAATTGGAATAAAGAAAGATTCTGAACAAAAAAAAACCCAGAAAACTAATCTGAGAAATAGATAACACTCCAAGCTATTTCGAACAGAGCGATGGTGAAGTGGCAGGTGGTCATTCAAACGGTGGAAATTGAATAAGCAGATAACTTAATTAGACAACAAGAAAAACAAAACTATGAAAACATGACAGAGATCATATTAAAGGTTAAATAAATATAGCGTGTTCACAAGAGACTTGCATAGCAAAAGAATATGAAGGAACTTTCATCAAAAAGTGTGTTAGTAATAGTTAAAATTAGTTTATGGTTTATTCAATATAAAAAAAACTTCCGTACCGCAATATACAGTACAGCTCTATTCAGGAAAGGTATTTATTGTACAGTAATTCATGCCAACGCATAGATTTATTTTTTTTTGGAGAAAAAGAGACACCGTCCTCATCCTGGATTCGAACCAGGGTCGGAAACAGATTAAATGGAGGGACCCTGGTTCGAATCCAGGATGGGGAAAGCGTCTCTTTTTCTCCAAAATTACATAAGCTCTAGTTTGAGCTGTAATTAAAACGTGGGTGGCAAAAATTATTGTATAATAAATTCCCCCACGAAAACTCACAAAAATCTCGCCCCGGAGGCTTTCTTGTGTTGACCAAAGCGTATTTAATTTACACAGTTGTATTAATGAATATTACATACTTAGCATTATGAAAATACTGCTAAAGCAGTCTTTATTGCAACTTGCTTTTTCCACTTACAATAAAATTATTACTTCTTTTACATTCCTCGAATATCCTTTTCCGAATACGTGCGTAGGGATTTTGTGCCTTAATTAATTTTTTAATTTAATTAAAAATGTACGTACTTATATTATTTTTATTTTATCCAAAAATAATTTTCAATTCCTTCTATTAGCTCACACTCTCCCTATATATATATTTATATATCTTGTTCAAATTTTCAATCGTTAATAAAATACTTTCTATCCATCCAATCAAGTTCAAATAAATTTTTTTAAACTTGTAGTGGATGACACTTGATGTTAATACAGTTTTTTCAAATATTAATTCATTAATTAAATTTAAATGAATTTTTTTTGCTTTCCTTTGGTGTATTTGGCGATTAATGCTTGCCGCCAATTACAGCGCCAAATGTCGCCAAAATTGCTTTTCGCAATTTTTCCCTTTCTTCCCTTTTATTTGAGCAGCGCATTGAAGGAATTGACTTTAAAAAAAAATTTTTTTATTATACTTGTTTCTCTTATAATACAGAATTTGAGTTATTAATAGATACAAGCATGTGAAAGAAAATTGCCTAAGGTCGATATTTAAATTTAGCGTGTTTTTCCATTCACATTAATCCGCAACTCTCTAATTCGAAACTCTCTAATTCGCAACTCTCTAATTCTCAAGTAACTCGGTAGGTTTTCAACGTTAACAATAGCCATCATTATTGCATTTACCTAAGACTTTTAACTAACCCTTTATATAGACAGTTAGAAAAACCAAAAGCACTAGCGGATTCCATATCAATTGGAACCCGCTAATAACATGCATTATCTATTGCACAATACAGTAAAAAAGACTGAAATGTAAAGAGAATGGTTTTGTGGCAAAAATTAAAGGACTACATGTTTTCTTAAATTTTCATGCAATAAGAAAATCTTTAAAACTAAATAAATAGATAGTTTCAAAATATCCTTAATTTTGAAACTCGATAAATTTGTGACTTTAAATGAATAGCCAAAGATTTTCAAAACTGTTTGCATATTTTTATACTTATTTCACTTTTCAAACGCTACTCTATTTACTACCATAAAACTTCATTAGTTTTTTGTTTGGTGTTTTTTTGGAAGACATTATTACGTTTAGTTTTCCCAGTTTGGTAAACAATTTTCTCAATTTAATCATAATCGTAATTTCGCAAATATGTGTAACACAGAAATTAGTGTTTTTCTCAAAGCATCTCTTTCTCAAGCATATTACTTAAGCCACTGCTGTTGACCTGAATGTCATTGAAAGTTTAAAAATAGGAAGGATTTCCTATGTCCTAAGTCAATTAGTGTTGCGGGAACTGAATGACAAAATATGTTTTCGGTAAAATATTAACCATTAACTAGCTAATTAAAAGGTTTGGCAGAAAGAGCACTTAAATTAGAACAATGACAAAGAGGTTAATCTGTGCGCATTAGGATATTTCAAAGACGAAATTAACGATCATTGGTGAAAATGACAGTAATTGTTGTATAATTACGGTAAACAAAATATATATTTATTTCGTTATGTTACCCATATCATTAGTGTGTGAGATTAGGGTAATTTGGTGAAGATTTGTAAAATAATTTAGTGACTATATACGCCTACATAACTTTTTAATGAAAGTAATAAAACAATTTTAATATTGATATTTTTATCTGAATATTCAATATTTCCTGTTGTTAATTAGCAATATTGTTTTTAAATGATATTGCTAATTAAATTAAAATTTAACAGTAATGCCAAATATATTTACTGAATAAATAAGTAATTTATCATCTTTTATAGAATGTAAAAGTCTAATATTAATTACTTATAAATTTTTAGATTGATATGCATATGTAGAGTATATTGCATATATACTCTATGTATAAATATGTAGCGTATATATGCAATATGTAGAGTCGACCACAATTATGATTAAGGTTATCAAGTATCGAGGTGGTAAAATATTTTTTTTAACCATCATATGCTATAACCATTATGGTGCTTCTATCCATAATGTTAAAATCTCAACTTAGCATTTGATCTTTCTCCAGAGTGCCATTTGGTGATGTCTCATATAGGAAGTGTATGTGCAATTTTTTTAAAATTGAAAAATATTTAGTATTTGCCCACTTCAACTGAAATTCACTTAAAAGCCACTTTTTTTATGCAAAAGCGTGCACTGTGAACACTCACGGTTCGAATTTGGTTCTTATTATTACAATGATGGAAATATTCATGTACAATTTTATAAAATTATTAACTGAATTTTTTAATTAAATTTATGTAATTACTTAGATAATTAGTTTATCTACAGAATAATTGATAATTATTTGCCATTTCTGAGCATAGAAGGCGCCCCCTTTTGTAATGCACTTTGGAACATTATAGCAGCTTGTTGAAGCGTTGAAAAGCTAAAAAAGGTTATAAAATCAGAAATTTTACAGAAAGAGCAGTCTTCAAAAAATTGGTAAGAAACACGGGTTGAATTAACAATGTTCTCTTTGATTTGTTTTAAAGATTGAGGTAGACCACTTTGTGCAAATCCGTTTGTATACACTTTCGCGTTTTGATTTTTATGCTCCTAATTTTGGCCGCTGTGAGTGTGATAGTTTGAATACAATTTTGAATACAATTACGTGTGCATTTTAGTGAGTTAAGTCTATTTAATGAATTATAACTTGGCAGAGAAATGTTAAATTTGGCCAGTCATCATACATCAGAGATCATGCTTGGAAAAGTATTGTCTGTATGATGTTCTGAAATCTCCAAATATAGAATTTTTAACCATTTTAAGAATTTTTTGGCAAAAACTTGATCAGCGTTCATTTTTGACAGCTATGGATGATGAGATCATATAAATCTGTATAGTAATCTGTACCGACCAAGGCTGATGCTAAAAAACTATCCAGACATGCGGACAATAAACTAAATTAGGCAATAAGGTATTTAATGTAACTGTTAAATAATGCTAATTGTAAGCTACATTGCTAAACCATCACAATGCACTGCCAGTCTACAATATATTGTACTGTATTATGTGTGAATATTAAAAGTATTTTGACTAAATAGGGGTGACAAATTTTTGTAATATAATGTTCATAATGTTAGAAAATATCGGAACTTGTCTTGAGTTGGACAAGTCCTAAATATTAATCTATTAACCGAAAATTTTTGCTGGGACCTCTTAGCAGTTGATATCATTCAACAAAGGGCAGGAGGATAAATTTCCAGCACTTTTATTTTTTAGAAGCACCCTAATAACCATATATTATTTAAACCATTCATTATTTAAACTAATTAAAACCATTTTTTCGTCATAGCCGTGAATTCGTCATACCATATTTGGTATAGTTGAATTCCACTGCATAATGAATTCGCTCATTAAATAATTTTTTAAAAAATTTTGTCATAAAAAACATTAATTACTAATATATAAATTATTATTAATAAATGACGTGAAATATTTTGGTTTTGGATGCTAAATATTTACACTCACATAATTGTTTTTTCTCTCTTTCTTTCTTCCTTCCTATCGGTTTCTTCTTTTTCTTTATTTCGCTCACATAGGCATTTAATTACAAATTCTAGTGAATGCGCTAAAAAATTCGACACCCATTAATTGTCTCATAAAAAATTTTTTCCAAAGAAATCCCATATTAAAGTATACTGTTAATCAACTTCTAAATTTTTAACTATACTTTGTACTTTAACATAGTAAATAGATCTTTTTAAAAATCTTACCGTTCTTTTCAACATATCACATTTCGAAAATGAAGTTAATGTTTTAAATAAATTAACACTTAAATAAAATTATTCGCGAAAGTGCGCAAGTTGTTTCGAAATCCATTTACATGGAATAAATAATATTATACATAAAATTATGTTTTTGAACATACAAAATTATATTTTAATTTATAGTCAGTTAGATGTATTTTCAAAACATATTACTCAGTTTCCCCTCTCCCCTCATGCTAAATCTACACATCCCTATACACCAATAATGAACTGTTTTTATTTTCATATTTATCACCTTTGTTTTTCAAGTTTGTTCGTTCCCTTTCCTCTTCCAAAAGAGATAACTGTTTTAAAGTACGTCGTTACGAATAGGAATTTCGACCATATTATTATATGTCGTAAAATCTTCAAAGCTTCCAAACCCTTTACTATAATTCAACGCTTTCTAGTTACGTCATTGGCAATTTTTCCACATCTCAATGCTTCTCTCATTTCTCCCTAAAGCTCACTCGGCTACTTCGGCAATTTTAAAAAAAATTAAACTTCTTTGGGTTATCTTCTTTTTTTCTTTGCTGTAAGATTCGTTCTTCAAAGTTCATAAGCATATTCCTATTCTTCAACGTTGGGGGGGTATACCAAATTTTTTGTGAATGTCACTGTTCATATCACGGTCTGATTAAACTTTCTGTTAAATTCCGGCTTAACGAGCGACAAAAAGTATATCAAAGCGGGCCAACTATCAAAAATCCTCCATCGCTGTTCATTGCTGGGAAAATAATCATAATTTTAAATCTTTGAAACCTTCTGTTATTTATAGCAAAGGTGAAACGACACGTTGCGCAAAATATTAAATAAAATAAAACACATTAACACAGTTTAAATAAATACATTTTGTCATTATTTTTCGACCTACATCGTCTTTGAAATCAGATTTTCTAGAAACTCCCCATATTTACGAAAAACATTAAACTACCTTGTCAATGATCATAAATCTACGCCCTCCTTTAGTCTCGCGTGGAAAATCTTATTAAAATTATTACCTCCACCTTTTAATTTTCTTTCTATTCCTTTGCTTCTCATATTTTCTGCCATTGTCGGGTGCTTCCGCTAAACAAAGAAGAGTATCATGATAACACTCTGTTAACGTGGGGTTTGCTTCCGTCGAATCCTGATGAAGAACATCTAAATCTCTCTGAAATGCCTCGATATGCCCCACAGAACATGTTAAAACTATACTCTGCAACGTTCTAACATTCGATGTTTTTTTACCTGTAGTTGTGTCGATTTTATTCTTTTAAAAAACATAGTTGAGTATAGTGGAATACTACTACATTTTTTATATCATATTCATTTATATTTATTTTATATATGACATATTATATTTATATACAGGTTGTTCCGAAAACAGTTAATCAAAGTATATGTTCGTGATCCTTGTGCAAAATATACCATAATAGACCCCTACGTGGGGGTCAGAGATGAATATCCGTAAAGTTTTGACCATAAACAAATAATAAACCATAATTTGAGGACAACGAAAAGTTAAACCTTGCACAGATGCACTTGATCGTCCGTTCCACTGTTTCTGGGCTGTATTACCAGATAACTGGCATCTTGTTAGCTGTGCATTTCTGGATAGTTGCAGTTTATAATTTCAAGCCAATGAAAATTGCATTTGAAAGTTTGGCCTCTCCTCTTGAATTTAATTTTCAAAATTCGCCGTCACCATTTTTTTTTGCAAGAAGTAAGAACGTTATTTACGCACAAAACCATTGATTTTTTCAGTATTAAATTTTTCCCATAAAAAATTGAAGTCCGAGTCCTGCGTCCCCAGTTCCCATGCAGGCGCCCATTGTCAGAATTCAGAATCGATCAAGGCACAGGCGTATAGAGGGGGTTGATATGGGTCATAACACCCCCCCCCGCCGCCGCAATTGACGAAAATTAACAACAGGTCTATGGGACCAAAATTTTGATGTAGAGGCAAACCCTCTCATTCGAACTAACCCCACTTGGGAATTTTCTAAGTACCCTACTGGATCAAGGATAATTTTTCAATACTATCAAGCTATTTATTATTTATCAGCAGGACCTACTTGTGAATTTTTGGACGGTAAAACATGAGCAAAAATAGAAGAATCTGCGGGGCATAAAGTTTATGACTTTTATGCCCCGAAAATGTAGGACCATTTTCCTGTGGAGGACATTGATGGATCCAGTACGAATCCCAGAGGTGGGAAGGAGGCGATTTGTATGAAAATACTCAAAGTAATTTTAAACTGCAGGGTGGCATTCAAATAGTGCAGTTTGTGAGGCGTCCGTCTATGGACCCTTGAAATAATTTGACGACTATTTCTTAGAGCCCAAAATCATTGAACCTCTCCAGGGGCCCACATATATAATTAATGATACTTTGTTAATAAAATTTTGTTCCTCTCAGTACCAGGCCCACTTTGCAGCATGGTGGCCTTGGCCAATGCATCTTTCCCTCTGTCGCCTGACCTGCCCTTCGTAGCAAAAATTGGAACAGTCCTTAGGCAAACTTCCTTAATCGGTGTTGCGAGTGCCTCGAGAATTCAAATTTTCAAACTAAACTACTTGCAGCCACTGACTTAGCCCCTCACCCCACCTATGTTCATCACCAGGAACAATTGGAAGTTGCAGCCCTACGTAGGAGACCTGAAATCTTCATCAATGGAATTGCGCCAATTATAGGATCATGTCGTGAACTTGGCAATCACAAGAAATAGCAAAACACCTTGTCAGTCATCAGTTCGGCGCTGCTCTTCGATTGGTCATTATATAGATCCCGACTCTGCGAACAAAAAGTATGCATAACTCTATGGATATTCATTTCCAATCCCCCCCCACCCCCAGTAAGCGGCTATTATGGTCCATTTTGCACAAGAATCACGGCTATATACTTTTGATAGTGTGTTTTTGGAACACCCTGCATATACACTCTATAACAAAAAAATCGATGCACCAAGAAGGAGTTGTCCGATTGTAATGAAATTTCGTATGCAAAGACATTTTGACCGAACATGCAAATGATTAAAATTTGGTGTCCAATGAATGAATAGCGGGAACTCCAGCGCATCGGAACTGCGCATTCAGCAGGTGTATATAAGGAGCGATTCTCAATATGTGGTCAAAATTTCTGTTGCATTTTGACTGCGGATATCTTACGTCGACTGTAACAATGCCTCGCCGAAAGATTCGTGCTCATTACGAGCATATGTCAGAGTTTGAAAGAGGTCGTGCTATCGGATTGAAAGAGGCTGGTTGGACGAATCGAAGAATCGCTGGACATGTGGGTCGAAGCGATGCGGCGATTGGACGGTGCTGGCAAGAGTGGGTCAACAACGGCAGATGTCAGCGTCGGGACGGCAGCGGTCGACCTAGGGCCACAACAGAACGGGAAGACAGAGCGATTGTCAGAGCAGCTGTCACAGCACCGGATTCGTCGTTATCAACTATCCACTGTGTGGTCCGCACACATGTGTCCAACATGACCCTCTGCAGACGACTGAGAGAGCGGAATTTACGCTCGCGCTGACCGTTACGCCGCTTACCTCTCACGCCTTTACACCGTCAAGTCCGATTACAGTGGTGCCGGGCTCGATCAACTTGGAACTGCGCTGACTGGGGACGTATAGTCTTTAGTGACGAGTCCCGTTTCCAACTGTGTCCTGACGACAACCGCAGACGTGTCTGGAGACGTCCAGGGCAGCGTGGGGATCCTGCCCTTACTATCGCACGCCACACATGCCCACAACAGGGCGTTATGGTCTGGGGTGCCATCTCCTTTGATAGCCGGACCCCTTTGGTGGTCATTTCTGGCACACTTACAGCACAGCGGTACGTAGACGACATTCTACGACCGGTTGTGTTACCGTTCCTTTTGCGACACCCTGGACTTACGTTTCAACAAGACAATGCCCGGCCGCACACGGCACGTGTTGCTATGAATTGTCTTCAAGCTTGCCCAACACTTCCTTGGCAAGCTAGGTCTCCTGATCTCTCTCCCATAGAGCACATTTGGGACGCTATGGGAAGGCGATTGCAACCATCCCGGAATGTTGACGATTTAGCCCGACAGTTGGAGACAATTTGGCAAGAAATTCCGCAGGACACCATCCGGGATCTTTATCAGTCTATGCCACGCCGGGTGACAGCTTGCATCCAGGCCAGAGGTGGACCAACGCCTTATTGACTTCCTCCCTTTGTAACGGTCAAACTCTGCAATAAATCATTCAATTGTTCTGAAATTTTAATGATTTCTTTTTCTATGTATGTTCTTCACATCCACCAATTTTTATCGCAATCGGACAACTCCTTCTTGGTGCGTCGATTTTTTTTTGTTATAGAGTGTATATATACAGGATGTCTGTTAATGGCCGAAAGAACAGTATATAGTACAAGATTCCTTGCAAAATTCTAAGACAAAAATGTTTACTCTAAAATGCTGAGAAATTCATATTTCTGGAGTTGTTAGCGTCTGAATATTGCACAATCTCACTCCGTTTTCATTTGATAACGCCTTTCCTAGCCCCGTTGAAACGAACTGAAGAAATCTTGTTTGTAAAAGAGCGTGGAGTAAATGTTTTTGAGCGTTTATTCGGTAATTTTACTTTGAAAGCCAACGCGCATTCGGTATTTTTTGTTCCCAGCCAATACGAGGAATGTTACGTCATAAAAACAGTGATTTTAGTTCGGTAACTATTGAAATTTCGGTTTTTGCCAAGCACCAGTAAGTGATACCAGAAGTGGATACATACAAATAATTAACAAAAATAAAAGTATTTTACTTCTTATATCAAACATACACAATTGTATAACGTTAATATTTTAAAGAAATTAAATGTGACAAACTAAAACAAGCGTTAATTTACAATTTTTAGTAATATTTTACCTTAAAATTTAAATTGTTGTTGAGTGTGTTTGCAAAAGCTATTGGAATCTGCAATATTGTAGGATATTCATAAGGCAGAGATATGTAACTTTTCAAGTTAAACAAGAATTTTAATCATCGTTATTTGGCGTAGTGATACCACCTAACCACATCATCGAATCGGCGCTGATATCACTACGCCAAAAAACGTTGATTAAAATTGTTGTTTAATTTAATGTACGTCATGTTCCACTTATATAAATAAACGTAACCTATTGAAAGTAAAAAAAAAAATGTTTTTGATCTAATGTATTCACCACGGTAATCTAGTACGAGACCTTAGTCTTTGGGTCCGCTGAGCTGGGTTCGACATCTAATAAGTTTGATTGGATGGAATTTTATCCTTGTTTCAAAATCACGTTAAGTCATTGGTTACACCTCTGCTTACCCCTGGGTGTGGTTCCAGAGACAACAGAGAGGTTTGAATCCCTTAGGAACTATAGATCAAAGCTGACTATGGCCTTAGTTGTCCTTGCACCATAAAACACGAAACAAACCCTACATGAATTGTTAAGGTTATGTTTGTATTTATATCCTATTAATATGTGTGTGTTTCTATTTCTTTAACTATCCTTAAAATCGTTCTTATTCGTAACAATATCCAAAGACTTAAGTTGATCGTAAGAAGAAAGCAAGTTCCAAAGAAATTTTAATAAGAATAAAAAAACTCTTTTAATACTCGTAACAGCAGAATCATATACTATAAAAGTAGCCTATATAGTAGGAAAAATTGCTAATTGTGGCAGCAGAATTAATTTTTCTTCACAATATGTCATGCATCTTACGTCATTATTCCAGTTTTCAGAGGAAAAGTGGGTTGCGCTTGAGAAAGGGAATTTATTTTTATCTCCAATGAGTTGGTCGCTTTATATTTCAAAGGGAGAGGTTTAGTAATTCTTCTCGTAAGTGGGTTTTCGCCAAGAAAAGGGTGGTCAAAATTTTCTTTGATTGAATGAGCTTGAGACCTTAATAACTAGAGAAATATAGATTTCTCAGCATTTTCGCATTAACGTTTTTTGCTAGGAACTTTGCATGGAATCTTGCTATATACTTTTCTTCCGGCCATTAACAGACACCCTGTATATCAGTGGCTGCTCGTGGCAAGATTTTAGGGTGTGCGCATGAAGGCTAATTCACCAAAACACATGAATTTACTGCCTATACTCGTCAAGAAACTGGTTTTTAGCTCATTAGGTAAGTAAGAAAGAAATTTATGGTAACTTTAGGTTTTGGTGAATTGGCTTCATGCACATACCCTAAAATCTCGCCATCAGCCGCCACTGATATATATATATAAAAGTTTTCCTCGCCCATTCTTGGCGGAAACAGGCTTTGGGACGGGCAGAGCGCCATGTTCCCAAGCCTCTTTTTACATCACTTCTTAATGTGCCATGTCTAGAAACTTCCTGACAATGTGACACGTGTTTAGGATTGTGGCTTTTTGTATTTCAATGTAGGTGTTTGGGTCAATGTTGAGTATCTCCAAATTCGTCGCAAGCGTTTTTGGTACTATCCCTGTTGCTGAGATGACTAACGGGATGATGAGGATCTTTTCCATACCCCATATATCTCGTACTTCATGTCTGAGATCTTGGTACTTGGTGATTTTCGTTGTGTAGGTTGTCTGTATGTTATTGGTGTTGGGTACTGCTATGTCGATTAGTCACGCGGTCATCCGGTTTATTGACGAGGGTTGTCAGGACGGTTATATATTGATTGATTGATTGTTTGGCTTTTTTATGGCGCAAGAGCATATATATATATATATGGTGGTGAAGTGACCCAGTGGTATAAGCACCCGCCATCTAACGCGAAGGTTCGACTCCCGATACGGAAAAAAAAAGCTGAAAGCACAATGTATAGTGCACTGTGAAAAATTTAGAAATCTCAAAAAACAGAAGACAAATAAATTAAAAAAAAAAAAGCAATAATGCACTGCTGGCGCCATGTATCTAGTGATCGGAAAAATCTCGTTTGTAAAACTACTAAACTTCTGTCTTAAATATACATATCAATTAGCATTTACTGTTCTACGATCCTCCAATGCAATGGTTGCAACATGGCCAGATTTACCAAAAAACGAAGTAATCATTTTCTTTAAAGCACTTCGAGCACGGACAACTTTTGTAGGATTTGGTTTATTTTGGAATACCCAAACAGTAGATTGTTGTTTTGTTTGGGGTTCATAGAAATAAATCCAGGTTTCGTCACTTATTACAATGTCAAAGATACGTTTTGAGGCACCACAATTGAATCTTTTTAAATTTTCCTTGCATCATTTGACACGAGCATCCTTTTGAGTTTGATTTAAATTGCCTGGTATCCAACGCGCATATACTTTCTTGATGTTTAAATGATCATGTAAAATTGAATGCACTCGGGTCACTGAAATTTTAAAGATGCCTCAATTTCACCAGATGCGACATGACGATCTAAAGTGATTAGTTGTCGCACAGCATCAATGTTTTGTGGTGTCACAGCAGTGTTTGGTCGACCTTCATGAAACTCATCACTGAGGCTACTACGTCCGGTATAGAAATTTTTAAATCGGTTCTAAATCGTTACTTTAGATGGTGCTTCATTACCAAAAGTCGAATTCGTATGCTCGACAGATTGCTGCTGTGTCAAACTGTGTCTCGAATCATAAAAAATCATGGCTTGAAGATCCCTTCGACTTAAATCACTGTTTTTCACTACTTCATTAATTTCAGAACAACGCCGTAAAAAGAATTTATAGCCAATTCTCGTTCTGTAACACTCAATGTCCACCTAGAAGTTGAAATTCTCAAAAATCGACAATAATTAAATCTATGGTCTTTTGTCTTGCCAGACTCTAAAAATTTAAATATTAGCCTTCGTATATCAACTGAGCTTATGAATTCCAAATTACAAAACGTTATTTTTTTAGTTGGTACAAAAATTAGAGTAAATAAATATATATCAACAGAATTTGATTTATGAGTTACACAGAACCTGGACGAAGTTCTTTGTTATTTTATAAGAGCCTTCATTTATTGGATTTAGCTCTTATTCATTTTCAGAAGCTTACGCAAAACTCTGACTAAACCTGATTTAGCTTCAAACTAAATCAAGTATACTTTAGGATCTCACAGTTATCTTTCGCCTGATTTTATGGGGGAGCGCCTTCTGATTTTATGCCTGATCGCTGTTTTATAAAGACCTTTTATTCGCACCTAACGAAAACTTATCTTCCCACTTTTTCCGCCTCTCATCCCATTATCTTGTCTTACTAGTTCTTTGCTAGTTTCTTTTTGTGCTTCAATTAACTGATTCTCTCTTTTATGAATACTAATTCTATCAAAGTTTTATTATCTGAAGCTAGCACGCAAGGAACAACCGTTCTCCGAAGTTATATTATAGATCGCTGGTTCCCATACTGACGACTCTAGTCAAATAGAAAATTTTCAATCAATTCGTCATACGTGTAATATGACTGATTCGGTTTGATGAACTTGCTGAATAAAATGTCAATTTCACGCAAATATTCGTGTATATATTTAGCACATGCTCAAAGGGGTATAAAGCAAGCAAAAGAAATAAAACCTTCAAATAGTTTTACGATGTTGAGTTTTATCTCGAAGGTAAATACCTTTCTACTTTCAACACGAGTCCAAATACTGGAAATGTTTCAGTTTAGAAAATACTTTTCCTTAAAATTTAAGAAACTTATTGAGGACAGTAACGCTTACAGAACACACTTCTTTCAAAACTTTTTCTTTAAATTATCTTCGAATAGTAGACTACTCTCATAACAGCAAACTACAATCAATTTGTGGAGAAAGGAGCGATCCATTTTTCTGTGTTCGCCAATGATTACATTCCATTGTCTTACTGTAACTCTCTTTGCTGTCACTTCATGTAAACAGTAAACATACGCTGGAATTATTATTATTTTCATATGATTGCACAGTTTATCTTGAGTTGACAACTGTGTACCCGGGCCCTTGCCAAGGACCTGAGGTATCAAAGGTATTTTCATAGGAGATGGACCGTTCCAAATAAGGCGGTCATTTAAATTTAGTTAGTTTGTTTGTTTGTTTGTTTTGTGGTTTTACGGCTCAAAGACTACAATGGTCATGCTGCGCCGGGACCTACTGTTTTCCGAGGAATCCGAACCTCTTATGGCCTAGGGAACCAAACCCCGGACTACAGTGAGCAGTGCGATCTTTTTATGAGATCTCTGAGTAAGCGTTCTTTGTACACTGTTGGGAGTCGAACCCGGATTAACGGCGTACTAGGCGAACGCGTTACCACACTGCGCCACCGCAGGGCCTTTAAATTTAGTGTATTGTAATTTTGTCAATTCCTATTGCATTCTGACGTTTTTAAAAATTTGGTGAGATTTCATCTAATGCTCCTATTACTATGGGGATAAGATACTCTTATTATTATATTTATTCATTATCATATTGTATGATTCATTATCATATTGTATGATTCATTATCACATTGTATGATTCATTAGCATATTGTATGATTCATCATCATATTGTATTATGATTATTTCTGGCTAAAATGTTAGCGTACGTTCGGATTTCACTAGCCATCTGCCATTTACACTGGGACACACTCTAACGAAAAATGACGTAAGTTATGGATGATGTAAATTAGGGTATTACATGGTGTTGCCCAGTGTGTGGATCCATGTAAACTTACATGAAGCGAAGTCTGAACTTTAATATCTGAAAGCGCTGATTAAAGAATCACACGACATACCTAAATTTATTTACCTTCATTTCACGACTTTATTGGGAGTTAGGTTAGGTTGATTGAAGGTAGTCAACGCATATCAGTCTTTTCGACATGGCCGACGAGGTCGACGCAACCGGCGAAAAAAATAACCTTTCTGTGGCGAGGTAGCGGTAGGGAGCAAGGAAACCATAACTGTAATTATAAGACTTAACAATGACTAAAAATAAATTCTCAAGAATATGGCTAAACGTCTTCCGAAAAGGGTATCTGTAAATGTTACTTAACAACTAAATAGTCTGAAAATACGTATAAACTTAGGACCTGTAACGTTGGACTCTGATCTACATATGTATCAAATAAGATTGGGACAATCATGATTTTAAAAAACCTTATCGTCATTCACGCTGCAGAATACGTTCCTTTTTTGTTTATTGTCAAGAGCTGTTGCCGATTCCAACCAATCAGCATATTTTGGAAATTCAAGTAATGTGTGATTGGCTATCACTGTAGTAGATTTTGAAATGGTATCTGTTATCAGTTTATCCGTTGTTTGTTATCCAGGACTGGACTTAAGGCGTTAGCGGCCCTGGGCAAAGCAGATTTTAGCGGCCCTGGAAAACGCTTTGACAAAACAAAATTGATTTCCTGATACTTGCAATACATTTTTGGCGGCCCTGAGCGACCGCCCATCTCGCACCCCACTATGCACGGGTCTGTTGTTATCCATCTATCCATTATCTCTTACCTATTATTTATTATCCGTTTACGTAATCTCAAGGTGAATTTAAAGTGAAAGGTTCAAATGCGGCTAATATATACATTGTTACTTACTCCCTCCAGCCTTATATGCAACTCTATGAATGATACTCCATAGATGGCACTAAAACGCAAAATTCTTAAACGACTATCAATGATTTTTATACTAGTTTTTATTCTAACGTTATGTGAACGTTGATTATTTCTTTAAACGTTATTTTATTTTATTTGAAAGTTATTTTATTTTATTTGAAGGTTATTTTATTTTATTTGAACGTTATTTTATTTTATTTGAACGTTATTTTATTTTATTTGAACGTCATTTTATTTTATTTGAACGTTATTTTATTTTATTTTATTTGAACGTTATTTTATTTTATTTGAAGGTTATTTTATTTGAACGTTATTTTATTTTATTTTATTTGAAGGTTATTTTATTTTATTTTATTTGAAGGTTATTTTATTTTATTTTATTTGAAGGTTATTTTATTTGAAGGTTATTTTATTTCATTTTATTTGAAGGTTATTTTATTTTATTTTATTTGAAGGTTATTTTATTTTATTTTATTTGAAGGTTATTTTATTTGAACGTTATTTTATTTTATTTGAACGTTATTTTATTTAATTGAACGTTATTTTATTTTATTTGAACGTTATTTTATTTTATTTGGATATTATTTTATTTTATTTGGATGTTATTTTATTTTACTTGAACGTTATTTTATGATTTTAATGAACTTTTTGAAGAGTATGTAGAGTTAATATCATTTGAAAATTATCATTTACAAACGATCTCGATAAATGTAAAATCTCATAAGGTAGTCTCTTTAGATAGATAGTCATATCACAACACCTATGTGTATTTTTTAGTGTAAATTAATGTTGAAAGTTTTAACGAATTAAGACGCTTATCGTTCCATGGGTGGAGATAATATGCGTAAGAACCCTTGCTTTGTTTTACGTTAATCTGTTTCTCTTGTTGGATTTTGTTCGCAGCGCAAGAATGGCTGTGCTCAATTTGCGTAGTGGTCTAGATCTTACCGCGAATTCCAAACCTCTGACAACAAGGGAACAAAACTTTGGACTAGGATGAGCAGACGAATCTACACGCCTTATGTAATATCATTGGAATCGCATCCGGGTTAACATCACGTTAGGCGAATGCATTACTTCTACGTCACCCTCATACTTTACAATACTCAATGGATGATAATACTCTAGAGCTGTGGTATTCAAACTATGGGTCGCGACCCCATATGGGGTCGTGAAAAATGACCTTGGGGTGGCAAGGGGGATGAAAAAATTGTAAATAAATTTAGTTAAATACAAATACATCATTGGCAAACTTTTTTGAAAAAAATATTGGTTTTCAAAATGTAAAATTTTATTAAATTCTAGAGAGATTACTATATTTTTAGAACAACGACTTCAAATAGATAGACTTGTGGCCGAGCCCACAAGTGAGCTTCTCTGCATGGTCTCCTTACGTAAGATAATGAAGAACCGATTTCTCCCAGAAGACCAGCGAAAACCGCCAAAGAGAGACAAGCAGCAGCTTGCATACCGAAGATAAAACATCACCGTTCGTGAAGAGAGCAAGAGAATCACGTGGTGCTCCTTTATTGGAGCACCACGTGACTCTCTTGTTGACGCTATAATTTTTACTTGGCTTTATTAAAAATTAAAAATGTGTATGAAAATGAACAAAAAATGAACATGAATTTTTGGGAAAACTGAAACACTTGTTTAACATTGCGAAATGTATTTGGTTTGAGAACTGGTTATGTGCTCTTATACCAAGCATATTTAATCACGTCACTGAACGTTGGAGCTGATAATTGGTTGTGTATTAATGATTAATGAATGTAATTTTGTTATGGTATTTCTTTCGTGAAAATTAATTTCATTAAAATGATGAAATACAATATATCGTGTGATAGTTTCTGTGAAATATTTTCTCTGCCTAAAAAAATACACACCGCAAGGTTAAATTAATGCAGTGGTGCTTGCAGGTATATATAATAATTCAAGCGATAATTTATCTCACAAATTGATTTTTTCCCCTCGTTTTTCTGTCCTGTCCAGCAATTTAATAAAATTACGCCATATTGATCTATTAATTGGGGTTTTATTATTTCTTTTAGAAATAATTCATGAATATCTCTGCAGGATTTCCCACTTTTTGTGTATATAAGTACTACGTTTGGTGGTTGGCTGAATAATTTCTGTCGAACACAAGGGCTAAAAGTACCTGTGTTTTCTTGGTGTACGAGTAAAAATTTTGCTAAGATTGTACCACTCTAAATTACGATGACGGATTGTACGGTATACGAATGCGAAATTGCATTACTATTCTCAACAACACTGTAAATGTATTGAACGTATTTTGGCGAAAGGGTGCGTAATGATGTCAATTCTTTAGCAAAGACTGTTTGATCGCTATTAAAAATACAAGTGTGCGAATAATCTTGCATTTTTTCACAGGCTTGAAGTGGAAATGCAATGGCTGCATTTTCTATTTGTTCGTCATTTTGTAATTTTACTTTCATAACGAGTTTGGTAATTTTTAGTCCAACTATACCAAATTTCTTTTTAAAAGATACCAAAAAGCCATGGGATGCTTTTAAATTTGGAAAATTTATTTTTTTCGCTACACTAAGAGCCCAGATTTGCAGATCAACTTCATCCACTGGAACTCGATTGGACCTGGCTTCTAAAAATTTCTCATGCATTTGTGTTTTAATAGTATTTAGCTATTGAATTCTGTTCCCCATATTAGCAAGGTATATTTTCATTCTATAAATTTGTGACAATGTTAAATTATGATTTCTAAAACAATTTTGTATTGAGCTTATTGACCGCCGACGTCCTAAATCCGTCCAGGAGTAAGCTACAACGTCTTTAATATGTTCTGGTGAATATGATGACGAACCACAACAAAATTGTTGAGATGTTGCGTCGTTGCATGAGAACTTTAACCATCGACAATCTTCATTGTTATTAACAGGTTTTTCACAATAAAGATCAAAATTAAAATCGTTAATAACTTCAAAATTGTTAGATTCGGCAATGGTTTCAGCAAAAGCAATAATTTAATTTGCTATATTAATTTCCGTTTCAGATAAAATTACATTCATTAATACACAACCAATTTTCGGCTGCAACGTTTAATGACGTTTAAATATGCTTGGTATAAGAGCACATACCCCGTTCTCCAAATATAAGCCAAATATATTTCGCAATGTTAAACAAGTACATTTCAAATACTTGAGTTGTTTCTACACACTGCATAAAGTTATCAAAGATCGAGTAAGAAACAACAAATTAACGCAATTAAAAATGTTTAATTACACTGTTGATAGCTATTTCGGTGGCTAATCCGCTACCATCCTCAGAACAGTTATGACTCTGTTTGCATACGTGGGCGTGAGGCGTTGCCAACGCCGTGATCACAAAAACAGCGAATTAAGCGGTATTTACAGGTTGTACGTTAGGGGTGGCGTCTCTTGCGGTAGAACTAAGCAAATTTTTCCAAATAGGTGAAAGGGCGTTAAAAGGGAGCTGATCATTCACGGAATTAGCTGTATTTGTAAGGATGTGATAAGCTTCGAAGGAGTTGAAATCAAAATTTGAAGAGATTTTTACAATTAACTGTGCTTCGAAAAAAAGAAACGTGGCCAGCTTCCCAAGAATGTTTTACCAACGCACATTTATGGAATTCTTGTTTTCGAACGTACTCCTCGTGCTCTTTTAATCGAAAACGTAAGACCCGACATGTTTGGCCGATGTATATCATGTCACACTGACGCGGGACAGAGTAAATTTACCAATTATCATTGTCCGGAATGCTATCTTTCAATTTTGAAAAACACAACTTTTTGACTGGGGTGGAAACCACACGGAAATTGAATTTATATAGGATAGGGGAGATTTTGTATGAGATTTACGGAAGGAAGGGGATGCACACAGCATCCATCATAAGAGAAAAGCTCTTGGAGAGAATGGTTACCAGTTTAAGTACATTGAGTTTAGAAAAGATCTCGTTGACAATGGACGGATCGTAACCAGGATCCGACGCAATTTTCGGTAGGATATTGAGTTCAATATCCAAGGCTTGCCTAGTAGAATTAAATTTTGTCTCACGGGAGATAAGCCAATAAAATGAACTCATTTTTTGTCATTGTGGATGCGCAGATAGTGAGTGCGGTGGGAGAGACACAGGGAACGGTTTTCAGTATACACTGATTTGGAAAGCAGACGGGGTTCTTGTGACGTAGACATCCAGAAACGGCAATGAGCTATTGGCTTCTTCTTCAAAAGCAAACGAGATATGTAGATCGACTGAATTTGGTATAACAATGACACATAAAAGATCGGAGTCATCATCAGGAAGGATTGCAAAAGTGTCGTCCACATATCTTGTCCAAAACTTGAATGGGATTCATTTTAGGATCTCAGCTTCTACATGATGCATGTACACGTCGCACAAGATAGGAGAGAGGGGGTTGCCAATTGCGAGACCCTCAAGTTGTTTATAGAATCTTCCTTGAAATGAGAAACAAGTTTGGGTAATGCACACCTCCGTAAGTTTGATTAATTCTGTTATTCAGTCAGGAATATCGAATTCCATTATGTAACTAAAACGAAACATCTATCCATTAATAATAAAATATTTAATAGATAGTCAATATATATATATATATATTGAATAAATATTCACCATGTTTTAATAGAGTCAAAGGCCTTCTCATAGTCAATAAATGCCACACACAATGGAAGTTCATATTCATGTGTTCTTTCAATTAATTCTCTTAATACTTGAATATGGTCCACTGTACTGAATCCACTTCGAAATCCAGCTTGTTCTCTTGGTTGAGCTGCATCTAATTTTTTCTGCAGGCGATGTGTTAGCACTTTTGTGAAGATTTTATAAATAGCAGGTAACAAGCTAATTGGTCGGTAATTTTTCAAATCCTCTTTATCACCTTTTTTATGCAAAAGAATTACTGTTGCAGAATCCCATTGGTTTGGTATGTTACCGCTGTTAAGACATTTGGTAAAGAATTTTGCAAGTATGTCTTCTACATATTCTCCAGCTTCTTTTAGGATATCTAATGTAATACCATCATCACCAGGGGCTCTTCCTTTCTTCATATTTTTTATTGCAAATGAAACTTCTTCTTTTAAGATTTTAGGAGCTGTTCCTTCGACTATTTCAGTGTCTTCGTTTAATCCACTGTTACTTTCATATAGTTTTTTGTAGAATTCTTCAACTCTTCTAAGTATTTCTTCCCTATTTCTTGTTACGGTGCCATCCTCTCCTTTTAATGCAATGATGTGTTTCTTCCCAACAGATAAACTTCCTTTAACAACCCTAAGGCTCTTGTTATTTTCAATGGCTTTCCTTACTAGCTCACAGTTGAATTTTCTTATGTCTTCTTTCATGCTTTTGCGCAGAGTTTTACAAAGTTCTATGTACTCAATCCTGGAACTGGTATTTCGATTGTCCACCTTCATATCTCTTCGCCTTTTCATGAGCTGTTTCGTCTTCTCAGATAATTTGCTATTGTGCTTTTTACAGGTTACACCACCAATTTCCCCAGCAGTTTCAACTATTGTCTTAACAATGTTTTCATTTGCAACAACGTTTTCAATGATTTCATTGGTTGGTGAATTAGCCCTCCCCTTCCGCCTTTCTATCCGTGCAGCAAATATTAATTTGCCTCATAAATAGAAAGCCCAGCCTGCACCACTTGAAGGCGGGGTAGGACACTAGGTTACTGGCCCGGCCGGTTCCACACATCGTCACATACGTTCAGCGTGTGGGTCTCCTTCCAGTTAGATACCAGCAACCCTTTTGCAGGCCATATATATATATATCCGTGTCCATATATGAGAGAGAACTCTCTCTCTCTAATTCCGTAGTCTCTTAAATCTATTCTAAATATAAATTGAATTTAAGGTGGCATATATATATTCAAAAAACTTTTAGAAACTTCAAAATTAAAACTTTCATAATCTGGAACTTAAATAAACGATTTACGGCCTATTTATTGTATATAAATTAATATTTTTTTAGTTTATTTTAGTTCAATACAATTTAGTCTACGTTTATCTAAAGAAAGAAAATGAAATACTTTGCTTCCAGCGGATATTATTGCCTCCGTCATTTCTTGTAGGTGCGCGGGGAAATTGGGGTTGATGTCCAAATCCTAAACCTCTCCATTGGTTACAATTCAATCTCATTCAATCATTGTGATATAAATATTACCCTGCAGGGTCCAATAAAGATTTTCTGTCACAAATACTTCGCCAATATTTCTCAACTTTCATTAGGGCAATGGCGACTTTATAGAATTTTGGCGTAATCATAAAGGACTATCCAGAAAGACCGGGGAAATATATTGAGCGCATAAAATCTAATTGCCCATTGTCCAGTGATGTCTTTTTCTTCCTTTTACTGCGAATACTTTTAATTATCAGTATAAGTACAATCAGGAGAATATTATTTAGTAGCTGTTAATTGTTTTTAAACTTTACATTTCTGTAAAATCCATAGAATTATCCATATAATTTGTAAAATAATAGAACCTTTTACTTTATTTCGCTACAAATTAGTGCTAATTGATATAATTAATTAAAATGTAATGTAAATTAAACTACTTAAATTTTGTAAATTTATGAAAGGCATTCACTAAATTTAAAATGTTCTCTGTGAAGCTGGTTTTTAAGGGAAGAAAATGGGTGGAAATTAGTTTATAGGAATATTTCCATTTTGTTGCAAGTTACTTCTTGCGACACAAAATTTAGTATATCTTCAGGATGACTTCTGCTGATTCTTAATTGCTCTGGAATTCTTAATTGCTCAATAACATCACCGTTGTATCCAGGGCCTGATCATCGCAAAGGCTTCCAAAGCCTGGGCTTTGGGCCTCACAATTTTGGGGGCCACAGAAAAGCCAAAATGTTACTTCATTTTTTATATTATAAATTTTTTACTTTTACCAAATCTTTTCCTGAAAAACAAAAAGAATTGTAGGGAAGTAGCATTGTACATTTGTTATTATAGTGTAACCTCCCAATAAGGAACACCCACGGGATAAGATATTTTGCTCTTCATATGGAGGTGTCCCTACTTCGGAGGCGCATGTGTTGATTTATAAATTTATTTATTTCGTGAGTGTACAGCTATTCCAATCTTATCAGTAAAATATATTTAGGAACATACCACCTATAAAATCACAAATCAATAGTATCAACATTGCACAATAAAGTTTCATACAATAAACTAGAATCGTATTTTGGCGCAGTATAGCCCAGATGCTCTTGCGCCATAAAAAAGCCAAACAATCAATCTAGAATCGTATAAAATAAATACCAGATATAAATAAAATATTCACTCACGGTATAAACACAATATTAAAATACAGTATTCATATATAGTACCCCTATTTCTAGATATGTATACGATCAAAAAGCTGACAAATAAAATTTCGAATTAAAAGAACATTCTAATTTATTATTATATTCTAATAAAATGCCAAAACACGAATAAATGCAGCAAATAACACTGTCATGGGTAAATTTAATCTAATTATAGATAAATTCATAGCCCCCGAAGCTACTTTTTAGCCAAATACAACGTCATGTAACTGAGTAGTGGGTATAGTTTTCGGTCGATCTCAACATGAACTCTAACTTTACTTTATTTGGAAGTCGATACATTATTTTACCTTTACTATAAACTTTTATGGTTTTAGCTAGGAAATTAGTTTTCAATGCTAAAAATTATATATGTGTGTTGTCAATATTTTAACTAAAACTAAAGTTTTGGTCATGTTAACAAAATTAGAAGCATCAAATAAATCCTGAATAGTATTTCTTCTAGAGATGACCCGATTAATTGTATTTTATTATAAACTATTTAATTTAAACGTTAAATTTTAAAGTGTACTAAAATCTTAATTAATTAACAGTACAAATATTGCGTTTTCTGAAGCATAGAATTTAAATTCTGATAAGGTTCGTTGCTTTCAGTTTTAACCTAATATATTGGTCATTTAAACCGTGCTTTCATATAATGTACCGTTGTATAATCTAGTTTTAAAATGGATTTGTCCAAATTATAGACCTGGAAAAATCGTTAAAGATGTAACAAAGCAAAACTCTGAAATGGAATATAAGATTTAAAGGCTTTATAATTCAAACTTTCGTTACAAGGATTTACACAAAATTTTAAAATTTTATGTTTAAAAATTTAGTTCTACTGAACTCTAGTTCTACTAACTTTCATAAACTATATTCTTTGCCTTTCAAGCTTGGAGCGAGGGCTTAGAGATTTTTTTATGTCAGATGTAGCCGCCCCTAAAAATCGATTATCGTCAAATTTTTCAAAATTTAAAGTGCTTTTAAATTCGGGTTGACTTTTCAGAGAAGGCGGGGATCCACTGGAAGTGTGAAATGTTTCGAATGCCCCGAAGTGCATTGAGTCGGAGCAATCGAATTCTGCTGCATCAATTTCAAATATCCGCCACTCAGTCCACATTCCCAAAGTGGTAGTTTATACTACTATGTTCCCTTTGGGCTGTTCGGTGTCGCCCATAACTTCTGAACCCTTCGTATATCTTGTAAGTTTCAGAAACGACACATTTCAACTTGAAAATAAATATCTGTATGTGAATATAAAAAACGTTCACTCTGTATTTTGCAGTACTTCGCAAGAGATCAGTTGAAATTTATTACCGTTTTGAAATAGAAATGTGTTCGTGAAGTATGACATATAGTGTCAATAGATAAACCTAGCTGTTCCAAAGGAGAAGCAATTAAAACTTTGAAAATGACAAAAAAAAAAAGGAAAAATGTGACTCCGTTCAGACATAAATTTCGATATAAAATATTCCCTCAGTTGAAAATGCCTACTGGGAGATCTTTTTTTTTATAGAATGAGAAGCTCCAAAACTTTTGAAAAATGTCCGATGCTGTAAATAGAAGAAATATAAAGAGATGTTTCTTTCTAAAATATTAATTATTTTCTCAGATTTTTTCTCTTCTATTACGATATAACACAAAAGAATTCTAATTTATTGAAGGAACTAATTCTAAAAATGCATTCCAGAAATGAATTAACATCTTGTCAGTATAGAAGAATATTTTTAAGAGTAAAGATGAAACGACACACTGCGCAAAATATTAAATAAAATAAAACACATTAACACAGTTAAAATAAATACGATGGTTTATAGCTATTTCGGAAGCGCGTTTAGGCTTCCTTCTTCAGAACCCTAGTTACACTAATGTGACACACGTGCTAGAAAAACTATCGATGCCAAATTGCTAGTCCAAAATTAGTTCGGGTAAACCAGTTGTGGGTCCGTAGCCGCGTCTTTTGCTATGGGACGAATGAAGTTTCTCCAAATAGAGGACATGGAATTGAACGGAAGCTGATCGTTAACAGTAGAAGAGGAATGCGAAAGAATATGGAAGGCTTCAAAGAAATTGAGGTCGGCTGGTGAAGAAACTTTCTCTATTAGATGGGCCTTGTCGAAAGAAAATTTGTGGCCAGCTTCCCAGGCGTGTTTGGCCAAAGCAGATTTTTCCAGTTGTTGTTTACGCACGTAGGCTTCATGCTCTTTAAGCCGAAATCGAAGGGCCCGACGTGTTTGACCAATATAAACACGATTACACTGGCATGGAATGGAGTAAATTCCAAAATAATTGCAATCAGGAATAATATCCTTGAGTTTGGAATAACCGAGTTTATTGATTGGAGTAAAAGTGACCTTGAAATGACCTTGAAGTGACCTTGGCACGTGGACCACGTTAGTGTAACTAGGGTTCTGAAGAAGGAAGCCTAAACGCGCTTCCGAAATAGCTATAAACCATTGTATGTATTTAAAACTCTATTAATGTGTTTTATTTTATTTAATTTTTATAAGTGTCCGTCCCCTTCCCCAAAAAGGGTCAAACTTGAAGAAAAACATGTATTTGCTTTAAAAAAATTTGAATGGTTACGGAGAAAGAGAGCGTTGTTTCCTGTCCTCTTTCATCTAGCATTCAAGACACTCCGGGCTCAACGGAGGGACCCTGGTTCGAATCCAGGATGGGGACGGCGTCTCTTTTTCTCCTAAAACAAAAAAAGCTCTACCTTGAGCTATTTATACACGAGTGTTGAAAATTATTGTAGAAAATATTAAAAGTAACAGAATGTGAAAAATACATATAACGAAACATATAAAAATAGTGAACGTCTTTTTTTCAGCACATTTTAAATTTTTTCTTAATAATTAAGTCATCTAAAATTATTCGTTTGTCTAAAATCATCAAGGCATACCCTAAAAAATTAAATAATTTTTTTCTGAAGGGGAAGAGACCCCTTAAATAGTAAAACTTTTTTTGTATGTGAGACTAAATAGTTAAATATTTCATTTTATTGTTTTCTGACCTTAAAAACGAAGACTTTATCATCCTAGTAAAATAAAATGTTTTAATCATAAACATATTTATTTTCGTTTCAAAAACCGCATATATTTTCAATTTCGATCTTCACAGACAAAAGCGAGGTATTGACATTTTATATTACTTTGAAAATATAGTTCTGTGTTATTCAGTTCTTTTATTTATTACTAAAACCCATAGAAAGAGTGCATATTAAATCATGAAATAAATTGGAATAAAGAGTGCATATTAAATCATGAAATAAATTGGAATGTTCTGAGAAATAAAGCATATTTCAAATAACAAGTACTTTGGATATGCATTTAGTGCGAATGCTTATAAATCGGCTAATTATTTTTATGTATTGAATAAATTGCAAAGTTAATACAAAATATTAAATTTCTTAATGATGAAATAACACGTGGAAATTGGCAAGTAATTTAAAATTGATGCCATAGTTACAACGCCAACTATGCAAATGACCCTAATTACAAAACAGAAGCTAAAGTTATTACGTAATATTTGCATAATGCATATCACTAGGACTTAATTACGATATCATTGCACATTAGCACAAGTCACTGTTGCCAAATTAGCCTGCTGAAATATCAGCAGAAACAAATGCGACTTTAAATGACTTAAATTGCGTCTTTCCGTCTAAAATGGTGCACAATTATGCATTTATTTTCCCGGAAAACGGGGCTATTCCGCAACTTCTGATGTCATAAACTATCACTTTTCCTTTAAAATTCGGTGACATACGACCTTCCCCTGTCATCTTAGAATATTATAAACCCTTCAAGGCAATCTCAGTTCCTTTACAATGGAATCGTAAAACCCTTTCCCACCAGAAGGCACCAACCTTTCAACTCTCCATACCGCGGATTTAAAGCGGTTTTAAAGTCAGGCTGACCTTAGTTGAATTTTCAGTTCGACTATACTATCTTGAAAAACTGCTTTTAAAGTCAGGAAATCCACTGGCCAAAGCCGATTTCACTACTAAAAGCTAGAGCCGGCTCTGTGCCGAAATCGAGCGTGTGGAGCAACCGAAAGCGTTACATTTCCATTAGAGCTTTGAATTATTTATAGGCATTTATTCCGGCTCCTCCCCGCTTCTGCAGAAGGTACTGGTCACTTTCAAAATCGTATTTTATCTAGGAAGCTTTTAAAATCACTCGACCTGCTACCGGTTTTCCCACTCAGTTGAGTAGAGCAATTTTCTGGAGGAAATTCCAGAAGGGATGTTTGGTTGAAATCAGTTGCATTTCAACCTGTAAATCTAAAGCAATCGTCAAGTTTATTTAATTTCAGTTTATCGCTTCACGTTGTTTCAAAATTTAGTTGTCACAGGACCTCACAGTAAAATTGATTTGGATATCTAATTTAATAATGGCAGGAAAGATGTGTGTCGTATTGATGCAAGGATTAATTTGTTAAATAAATAAGTAAATGAATAAATAAATAACCTACGAATACATGTACATATATAAATGAATTTATATGATATATAAATATTAAGTATAGTATAATTATTATTATCACACAGTATTATATAATAATAACTATGAAACTTTCTCGCAACTATACAAAATATAACTATACAACTTGTTTAAGTATAGTTTTCATTATATAGTATTTACATAAATGAACATTTTTTGTACAAAATGGTGAATTTCTGCTTAGATATTATATAGTTTCATTGTTTGTGGACCGAAGGAAGACGAAAATCCGCAGCCTTGCTACGTCTATTTAATTCTGACCTACTTCTAGACGACTAATGGCTCTAAATGGCACTATAACTTTTCTAGAACATGTTTCAATCTCATGAATGATGAAATGATGTATTATCGTCGAATCAGTCTTCCTTGTTGTAGTCGCCTTAGGGCCCAGATTTCATGTTTTTTGGGCCTATCGTAAAAGAATTTTGGAGTTTGCAGTAGATATGAGTGAGAATTGAATGAGTCATCTAAAGTGTGTGAAATTCTATTCGTAACACACAGCCGGTGAATTGTATCATCAAGATGTTTTTCCTGTTTATCACTATTGTATTGTGTTGTTATTTGACGAATTGACTTACGTCTAGTGGGAAGGGAGTGGTGTATTGACGGTGGGTATTATTATTATTATACCCCCGGCACATCCTGGAAAAGGCTGACAAATTTTCTTTTCATGAGCTACTCTCACCGTCTATCCAGAAACCTACATTCGTCCCGTTTTTGCAGTTGCCTAAATCACGTAATGCTTCCCATGTCCAGGTATTTAATATTCTGATACGTATAATATAAACTTACATATTTATATATATGTAGAGGAAGAGAATATATGCATGTATGTGGGTTATGTAAACATTACAAAGAACCATTCATCAGTAGTGTATTAAAATTAAAATAATGTGAATAAAACGATATTTCTATGATATTCTTTTAAATGATAAATTAATTTTCTTTATCACTAAAATTCCCCACAAAAAATTATGAAAAAACATGTCCGGTGGCATTGTGTGCTGACTATTTGGCAATTACGTTAACCGAGAGATGGGTAAGAATATCTTTAAAAAACTTATATGCGGAGAGAAAAGGAGCATCGCTTCTGTGCGTTGATGATCAAGGAAGTTAGTGCACACCATGGGCCCCCGGTTCGACTCCCGTCCAGGGCAGTGTGTCTCTTTTTCCTGTACACAGAAAGCTCTAATTTGAGCTTCAGCGTGATTATTATCTATTAAGCTCAGCAGAAATTATTATCTATTAAGCTTAGGAGACATTATCATTAAGCTTAAAAGAAATTATTGTTAAGCTTAACAGAAAGTTTCATCTATTAAGCTTAGCAGAAATTATCATCTATTAAGCTTGGCAGAAATTGTCATCTATTAAGCTTAGCAGAAATTATCATCTATTAAGCTTAGCAGAAATTATTATCTGTAAAATTTTCCACGAAATATTACAATAAAAATGTCTCTGTGGGTCACTATGCAGTTGCGTTGATCGTAAAATGAGTAATAATATCTGACATATATTATTTTACAAAAAAATTGAACTGAATCTCTATTTTCGAAAAATTATATAATGTGTGTATACCTTTCCCTCAGTTACGTTGGCTAAATATTAACAAATACGCTGATTTACGTTTGTTAAGTTTAACGATAATATATACGATTGCCTGTGTAATTTAACGTTTTTAATAAAAATTTTACAATAAATTACAAAGCAATTGTATCCTTGACTCACTAAGAGTCACTTTGTATCCACCGTCACTCCAAATGGATAGATAAAGGTCCGTTGGTTGGTATTTGACACGACTTTAGACTTATAGTGACGAAAAGTTGTGGCACGTAATAAATCAAGTTCCAGCTAAAAAGAAATTGCAGAAAGCCCTGAGGCTTCCAGGACCTGAAAGCCTCTGATTAAAAGATTTTGTGGTTCAACTACCATGCCAGGGTCCGAAACAATATGTGCCATCTCTTCTTATGTCACTATAAATCACTTTGATTTTATGCAGAATCATTACTTAATCATTTTTAATTCATCAGTTTGAAGCCACTGTGCGTGATCTGGTCCGTTTTAAACGCTCTAGATCAGTGGTTCCCAACTGGTGGCCCGTAAACCACTGGTGGTCCGCCAAAGAGTCCCAAATGGTCCGCGAGACGGGTCATTATTTAAAAAGAAATAATAATTAATAAAAACGCTTATAAAAATTATTTATTAAATATTAAAATTAAATATAAAAATGAAATTGATTGCATATTTGTAGTATTTTACAATCTGACGGAACTTCAGAAAACGGTTCGTATTAAAAGTAATTCGTCTTAAGCGTGTTCGTCTTAACGAGGTTCGACTGCATTATCACACATTTCCTTCAAAAAAGACCCGGCTCCCTTTTTTATTAAGGTCTTACAATCAACTCGTGAGAATTTTTCAAAGTGGTCCGCGGGTACAATTGAAGTGGAAAAGTGGTCCGCGGCTTAAATTGAGTTGGGAACCACTGCTTAACGATTCAAGTGGTATAGGTTTTAAATAATTGAATTAAATCTGAGATACAAGAGACTAAGTCTTTTTTAAATATGCTGCGACTGAGATGCAATGCCAATCCCATTTGGATAAGTAACCTCAGGACGGAAAACTAAAAACATATATATTTTTATCGAAATAAAAGAAGAGAAAAGAAATTACAGCTCAGTTCTTTTACATATGCCTTTCGTGCAGTCACGTTTCACTTTATACAAATTTAATATGTAACTTATAAAAGTTTGTTTTGAGATTTGTTTATTTAATTGGATTTTTCACTTGTTCGTATAAGCAAAAGCAACTTCATTATGATTTTAATGAAACCTAAGACGCAAATTCCCAAATGTTTTTGTAGTAAATTTCCCAAATGAAAATGTAGTCTAGTTCCTTCTTTTATGTACTACCAAAATTGTCTTAGGTAGTTCAGAGTTTTGTAAGTCTTTACGTGACGTACCTGTATGATATTTTCATTGCTAGAGTATAGGTACATCGACATATGTAGTACTGTGCATTAGCGCTCAGTTGACGCGTGATACCGTTAGCAGACGGGTTAGTCCATTGCAGTTTAGGGAAGGCCGTCTTGGAGGAACTGGTTTTTCCCGCGCGAAAAACCAGTTTCGGCAAGACGCCCTTCCCTAAACTGCAATGGACTAACCCGTCTGCTAACGGTATCACACGCCAACTGAGTGTGAATGCACAATATAGCATATTCGTCAATATATACACAGTCATGGGCGAATCTATTATTTTGCCGCCCCTTCTTAGCCATCCACCGTCGCTCCCCCATCAGTGGTAGGAACATAAAAATTGTTACATTCAATATACGCCAAAAACTTTTGTATTGACAATAAATACGTTCAAAAACAAACTCATAAATTAAAACATAAACATTAAACAATATTAACTTATATTGAAGTATTATTTCTTTTTATGCGTAATACACTCTATAACAAAAAAAATCGACGCACCAAGAGGGAATTGTCATTGGATAAAAATTGGTGGATTTGAAGAACATACATAGAAAAAGAAACGATTAAAATTTCAGAATAATTGAATGATTTATTGCAGAGTTTGACCGTTACAAAAGGAGGAAGTCAATAAGGTGTTGGTCCACCTCTGGCCTGGATGCAAGCTGTCACCGGCGTGGCATAGACTGATAAAGATCCCGGATGGTGTCCTGCGGAATTTCTTGCCAAATTGTCTCCAACTGTCGGGCTAAATCGTCAACATTCCGAAATGGTTGCAATCGCCTTCTCATAGCGTACCAAACATGCTAAGCTAGGTTGCAAAGTAAGTGTTAGGCAAGCTTGACGACAATTCATAGCAACATATGCCGTGTGCGGCCGGGCATTGTCTTGTTGAAACGTAAGTCCAGGGTGTCGCAAAAGGAACGGTAACAACCGGTCGGTAACAACTCCTTTTTATCTATTTTTTTGTTATAGAGTGTAAATCAAATTCAATTTTATTGAAATAAATTTTAATTTTAGCAAAAAATAAAACCTATCGAACACTGGTATTTAAAGGGAAAGCATCACATCTGGCCTTCTTCTCGGCAAAACATGTGACTATATTATCGTACGGTATTGATTTTGTTATATCAGACTCAATACACAAAATTTTGCCGCCCTAGTCTATAGCCCGGCATAGCCTATTACGAAATACGACATTGTATACAGTATATTTCGACTGATATGAACTACAATATATGTGCATTGATATATGCAGTACGTTATACGCACAATGATATATAAGTTATACTATTATATAAGTACATTGATATATATATATATATACTATTATATATTAATACACTGAAGTGCCAGAAAAATTGGTACACCTACGTAATATCGTGCAGCCCCCCTCCGTGCGCATGCCAAAGTGCCACAACACGACGTGGCATGGACTCGACTAATGTCTGAAGGTATCCTGGAGACAATTCACACCAGGAATCCTGCAGGGCAGTCCACAAATCCATAGGAGTGCGAGGTGTTGGAGATCTCTTCTGAACAGCACGTTGCAAGGCATCCCAGATATGCTCGATAATGTTCATGTCTGGCGATTTAGGTGGCCAATGGAAGTGTCTAAAGTCAGAAGAGTGTTCCTGGAGCCACTCGGTAGCAACTCTCGATGTGTGGGGTGTCGCATTATCATGCTGAAATTGTCCAAGTCCGTCGGAATGCACAATGGACATGAATGGGTGTAGGTGATCGGACATGATGCTTACGTACCTGTCAGAGTTGTCTCTAGACGTATCAGGGGTCCCATATCACGCCAACTGCACACGCCCCATACCATCACAGAAGCTCCACCAGCTTGAACAACTCCTGTTGAATCTTCTTCAAAGTTTTGGGGCGTCAAAAGTTATTAACTCTTGTAGACATCAATTCTCTATATTTTTAACAACCATCTGCTTCAGTATAGATGAGGACAGCACTTCTTATTGTAAAATGAACAAGAAAGGAGAAACGATTTCTTTAGAAAAATTAAACACTTTACTATATCAAGTTAAACGAAAAGAACAATCAAAACGAAAAACCGAAAAGCCAAAAAGCTATTACAGAATCGAAAACTCATAAATACTGTTTCAATTAAATTCTTTCGAATACTAAACTCGCATTCTCGCAACGCCATATCTCGTTCACTGAAAATATTAAATAAAATAATATGACGCCGCACATGCGCAGTACCCAAACAACGTTACACTTTTCCACCTGGTAGGGGAAAAGGAATGTCACGTAACATCATCACACCTTTTTGAGTTCCTGTACAATTACTCAATAATATTCATTGGCATTCATCAGATTTTTTAGGAACCTCTCTATTTCGACTTGTTTTTGAGATTTTTATTCTCTTTAAACTGAAAAGGAGAATCCGGTAAATGATTATATTGTATTTTCAAGGGGAAACACTCGTTGAATGGGCCTCGTAAAAACACCCTGTTGTGTTTTTAATTTCACTGTTCAAATCTTGCTGCCTTTTCTAGGAAGTAGTGCGACAACCTTTGCTAAAGGCCATTTTAAATGCTTTTGTCTGTTATCACCAACCAGTACAACCTCACGTAGCTTTAATGAAGTAGATTGGGAATTTAGGTTAGGTTTCTAAATGAGCAGACGAAGATGTTCCGTGCGGAAACGCTTTCGAAAATTGCCTCGAAATTTGGCTCTGTATCTCAGTCGTCTGCGACAACGATTTGCATCGATGCAATCGATGTCAGGAACCTCGGAACCCGAATTCTCGACTAAAAACATTGCAGATGTGATTGCTATTAAGTCTTCTGTGTCTTTTGACAGATATATGAGTGGACGTGAATTTATTGTGGCCTCACAGTCATGTAAAACCGTTTGTAATTCCTCCATTATTATTATTGCTCTTCCCAGGGTACGTCGGAGAAGTTCTTTTACCAACGAAGTTCTTTTTCGAACGAGTCTTTCACACCAACCACCCCACCAGGCGGCTGAGGAAGGATTGAATTTCCAAATAATTCGTTGCACTACTGCATAACTCACTATCTTACTCCAGTCAATGTTATTCAATTCGTTGTTAGCACCTTTGAAATTAGCACCGTTGTCTGAATAGATTATCCGTGGCTTTCCTCTTCTTGCGATAAAACGCCTTAGGAACAAGAGGAAAGAATCTGTAGACACTGAGATAACGAGCTCAAGATGAATAGCTCTATAGAATACGCATGTGTATACTACAATCCAAACTTTATTTTCACCTTTGACAAATAGAAGTCCAGCTAAATCGACCCCTACTATTTCAAAAATCGTTACTTCTTTTACTCTATCATGAGGCAATGGCCCTGGATCTGCCCTGCATGATTTTGCTTTATATCGCTGGCATCGCATACATCCTCTTATTACTTTTCTAACAGTTCTCCCTTTTAAAATACAAAATTTCTCTCGTACAATACTAAGAAGAATGTGAACTTCAACATGACAGTTTTAATATAAAAATGCTCGATTAGTCTCTTTGTAAATAGACATTCAGCAGGTAACAGAACAGACAATATGAAAAAATGGTTATCAATACGTTGAGTGATCCTAGTCTTTACCCTCATGATGCCGACTTCGTCCTTAAAAACTCTTGTGAGGTCTAGCGTTTACATCTGGAAAAAACTGATCCTGTACTATTTGAATGAGTGCGTTTTCTGCACGTTCTATCTCTTGTATTGGTAAATTATCCTTCTTTCTGTTGAATTTATCCGTTTTCAAATTGCTTATGAATCGATAAATTCAAGTAATTACTCTAATGATTTTTTTACAACTAGAGAATCTAACCGCACACCAGGGTATATCCTCTTCCGGTAAATTGAGATTACAGAGTCGTACTCTCTCTTTCTTTCTAAGTCAATGTCAGTACTTGAGCAAACTGATTCATCGGCTGGCCATTTGTCCGGAGTTTCGGCTAACCACGCCGGTCCCTCCCACCATCGAGATTTAGACATTTTTATAGGATAACTTCCTCTCGATAGCATATCAGAGGGATTCATTTTCCCTAGTAGGTACCGCCAAAGGGAAGATGGTATGAGTATATTTATTTCCTTAACTCTGTTAGTAACGAAAACTGACCAATCATTTGGTTTCTTTATCCTGTAAAAAGCAACCATAGAATCACTACAGAAAATCCTTTTACATTTTGAATACCTAGAGCAAGACGTACAGAAATCGCCAACTTGACGCCAATACAACAATCTAAGAGTTCTAATCTTGGATAGTAACCTGCTTCAGAGAAGCAACCCTCGCTTTTGCTCTAACAAGTTGCATTCTTACACCTTGGGAGGTCATTGTTCTCAAAAGTACAGAGGCCGCGTAGGCTCCTCTACAAGTATCAACAAAGGTGTGCATCTCAATAGAATCGTTAATTTCAAGATATCTCGTAATTTCTACATCCTCCAGTTTATAAATTTCACCCAATCATTTTCAAAAACTTTTACAGTATTTTCGGGCAAAGGTGAATCGCATGATAGCTTCAACTTCCATGTCTCTTTTAACAGTGTTTTGGGAAGTAAAGTCACAGGAGACAACAAACCAATTGGGTCAAATATTTTCTGCACTGTTGCTAAAAATAATTCTTTTTGTTAAATTTTGATCAATTTTCAAATTGTCCCTATTCAGATTACATTTTAAAACATCTCTCTCAAGGTCCCACAAAATCCCCAATACCTTTGTTGTGCACGTACTCTCTGAAATATACTTGCACATTTCATTACTTTCGCAATTCCATAAGTTGAAACACCCCTTGACAAATTGCTCTTGGTTTTGAGAATAAAGTCCTCCTCCTCGTGTATATCCGCTACTCCTGTGACACAATTGTCAACATGAAACGCCAGTTTTAATCTGTCGGCTAAGTCAGTGTATTCCGCCTGCACATTACCCAATAGATGCGATAATGTCGCGGCTAATAGAACTTGAAGAGACACCAAAAAACTACTCCACAATGTCTATAAATTTATTCCTTATCTTTTAAAAGATAGAAGAAAGGTAAAAATCTGGATGTTCAGGAACGATTCCAATCTGAAGGGAAGACTTCTCAATATCTGCTGAAAGTCCGAAAGGATTTCTTCTAAATCTGTCAATGATATCGGGTATTGGCTCAATTAAATTTGGTCCTTTGTAAAGCAAATCATTCAAAGAGTATTCTCCATGTTCTCCGACAGATGCATCAAAAACGGGTCTAATTTTTGTAGTTACACTATCATTTTTAACGATTAGCCTATGTGACTGATGGGGGTTCGTCGTTCATTTTCAACTCTTTCTATTATCATTAGTTCTTCCCATTCCTTAAAGACTGCTCGTAATCCCTGAGAAGTCCTCTTTTAAGTGAGCGTTCACACATTATTTCATAATGTTTCCAAGTTACCTCTTTGTTATTAGTCAATTCATCTGTTTCTCTCTCTCAAAGGGTAAACGAAGTTCGTATCGACCACTTAGCAGTCTTCAACTTACTCTTAAACACCTCCACCACATTTGAATCCTTAGTATTCATCTTAAAATTCGCTGTAAGTTCTGAAATGTCAATATATTCGAGATCCCATAATTCGGTAATGTACGAGTTGTTTACATATGAGGAATATTTGATACAGTATGGTCACTAGAATTCTTTTCCTTTGACGAATGGGCTTTCCTGTCGTAACAGATCCCAAACGTGTCTCTAACACTAACAGACCAGAATCTAATTGAATGGATTCACTAGTAAACAAAACTCCCGCCATGTAGGCACCTAATAGTAAGTCTATTTCACAATCATCAGGCTCTCTCAGGCAAATATATTCCTCTTTTTCTTAATTCCAGGAGCGTCATCAAACTACTCTCAGCACAATGTCACAGATTTTGTTTTCGGATAAAGCTTCTATCTCACACGAGTAAGAATTAATCAAATCAGTTATCACCAGGTCATAAACATTATGTGATTCAGCCGTGTTCTTTCGTCCACCAAACAAGCTATGCACCATCTTTATCCTTTTTTCAGGCACCAGACGCAATTTCTGAAACACCCTTCTACTTATATAAGAATTCTGAGATCCAATGTCTATAATACAACGCACTTTTGTTCTCCATTTTTAGCTCTTATTTTAACTGCTAATGTCATGAAATGAACATCTTCCGTGAATGAGCCATACGTTAAGTTGCTTGTTGTAACACACGTCTTTTCCTTATTATAACCATCTTCTGCACAACTGGGATACATCAAAAAATGATGATTCCTTTTGCATATAACGCAAGCATTTCTTACTTTACACATCTTCGCAATGTGTCCCGAATGAAACAAGATAAACAAACCATCTTTTTTTCACGAAGAGCTTGCTTTAACTTTCCATATTCATCTCTCTAACTGCAATACAGTCTCTTGTAGAATGTTTTTTATCACAGAAGAGACAGGCAAAAAACTTATTAGCTGGATTCTCGTTTGTACTTACCAGGGCCGACGCTGTTAGGTTTCTTCGAAATTTATGTTCGTGCTCTGTCCTCTTCAAAAAAGGATTAGCTCAAAAACCAGTACGGGCAAGCACAACCATCTCCTAGCCTTGCACTTCATTTTTCACGAAACACACGAGACCTCTTAAAGACCGTTTCTCACCATTATTTTCTCTTGAGTTTCTGTTGCGTTTCCACGCGATTGACGCCTCTTCAGGAAGACACGATTCGACAAGCGGTGTAAGAAAATCTCCATATTTTTCCTGAGTTCTTCCAAGGCTATCAAGATATTGAAGCTTTCCTTCTAACTTATCATACAATCGTGGCAGATCTGTTTTCATACGTCCGGAAACTGCATTCTTCATTTCCATGGTTAGTAGATCTCTCACGTAAACTTGGACAAGCAAATCCTCTCTACCGAACCTTTCACGTATCTGTTCTATTGCCTTTGGATAATTCGCAGCTGTTGTCGGAAAACTTCCAATTACTCTTTCTGCCTTCGAATTTTGAACCAAAATCTAAAGTAAATATTGAAATTTTTCATCGTCCAAAATCGACTCATCCTCATGAATTTTTGAAAACTGACTTCAAAAAGTTAAAATCTCTTTGGAGTCTCCACTGAATTTCTTCAATTCTATTTTAGGTAATTCGAAGGCTTTTCTTCCAACCGTTTCAATGGCTCTTTCTTATGTAGATATCTTTTCTTCCATTAAAGCTTTAATTCACAATACATATCTCTATAATTCTCCGCTGTCAGAAATTCTTCTTCAAATTCTTCTTCTGTATTTTCCTCGGAAAGTATTTTCTCAGTTATCCTGCCTTGGCATTCTTCCAATCGTTCGAACTTGTCTTTCATTTTCCTTTCTAAAATCTTAAGTGATTTTTGATCTGGCGCTTCTTTTTGAAGCTCCGTCTCAATCCTGTACGTGCAGATCGTAAAGGAGGAACGTATTCCTTTTCTTTCTGTCTTTAGTGCTGTCAATTTCATCTTTCTGGATTCTTGGGTTATATGGTTGATAAATCGATCCCCCCACGTTGGGCGCCAAAAATGTTGGATCTTCTTCAAAGTTTTGGGGCGTCAAATGGTATTAACTCTTGTAGACATCAATTCGATGTATTTTTAACAATCATCTGCTTCAGTATAGATCAAAACGAAAAACAGAAAAGTCAAAAAGCTATTATGGAATCGAAAACTCATAACTACTGTTTCAATTCAAATCTTTCAAATATTTAACTCTCACTTCTCAACGCCAGATCTCGTTCACTGAAAATATTAAATAAAATAATATGACGCCGCTCATGCGCAGTATCCAAACAATGTTATTTTTTTCCACCTGGTGGGTAAAAAGGAATGCCACGTAACAGCCCTTGTTGACATGTAGGGTCCATGGATTCATGAGGTTGTCTTCATACCCGTACACGTCCATCCGCCTGATGCAATTGGAAACGAGACTCGTCAGACCAGGCAACGTGTTTCCAGTCATCAACAGTCCAATGGCGGTGTTGGCATGCCCAGACGAGGCGTAAAGCTTTGTGCCGTGCAGTCAACAATGGTACACGAGTGGGCCTTCGGCTTCGAAAGCCCATATCAATGATGGTTCATTGCAGTGCCGGTTCTGGGCTGTTGGCCGCCGGCGTGCCACAGATATTTCGCCACCCCACATGGGCGGATTTGCTTTTTGCCGCCGCACTGCTACTTTCCAAGTCCAAGATTCTCATGTTATAGGGGCACCCAAAGGAACGTTATATCCCCGATCTGATTTGGGTGTATTTATGTTGGAGTTTGGGAAGAAAAATCGTTAGGATTTAGTCGGATGGATAGAATGGTGGAATTTTGATGTGATGTGATTTGTCGAATCTTGGTTAGACGATAAAAATTTGAAAGTCGATTTGAATATTGGTTTTCCAATGAATAGATTGAGGTTTAATAGATTGTTATTGATTAGAATTAAAAATTTAAAAATTTAAAGTTTAAAATTTTTGTCATAACGAGGAAAAGGCGGCGGAGTTCTTTTGAAAGGGTTCCAGTATCACCCCTTGATCAGTGCTTAATTGAAGAAGGTAAAATGATTTCCGAGAGCCAGCATTTTGGTTAGATGAGGGTAAGAGAGTAACGTGCATGTGGTGGAATGAAAACTCTGATGGAGGTAGGGGTGAGGACTGTGTGGAGTGGGAAGGGTTAGTTGGTAAGAGTGGAAAGTTTTGATTTGGCCGTCTAGGTGGTCTAGTTTTGTTAGTGTATGATTGTCTGCGATGTAGAAACATGTTTAGAAGTCGGCTTCGAGGTGTTGATGCTTGTGGTGGTGTCCGGGGAACTAATCTGCGGAGAGGTCTGATTATAGACAGAGGGGGGATCTATTTTGTGGGTTGCGTTGCGTGGCTGCAATGCGCGCGCGCAAGTCTTCTGCAGCGCATACTCTGGATAAGGTATGTGGCCAATAAGTACTGCGAAAGTTGAAAGGGATAAGGGAGGGAAGGCATAAGGGGGTAAGATGTGTTTGAGGGGGTGAAATGGGTAACGTAAGCCTAGAGGGGGCTGAAAAGACGTGGTGTTGGTTGTGTTATACAAGACGTGTGTGTTGGTGATAGTGGGTTGAGGTGGTGATGTATATGATCGAAGTAATTGTTACATAAGTTATGTATAGTTTCCGTGATTTGGGGAATTTTAATGTTTTAGAAAATCTGTTTATTGCGGACGAACCATGGTGTATGTAGGATCCTTCTAATTAGGGATTTTCGAACTGTTGTAGAGAAATAATAGTTTTTTTGTTTAGAAGAGACCATGATGGTGAGGCATATGTGAGTATTGGGCGGATGGCTGTCGTGTAGAGGAAGATTTTATTATTTTCAGAAAGAGTGCAGCGTGGGCCGGTCATATTGCTTGGCAAGGAGCAAGCAGCTCTTACCTTGTTTTTGATAAAGGTAAGGTGATTGGTGAACATTAGTTTTCTGTCAATTGTTATGCCAAGATGTTTGATTGAAGGGGACCAGGTGATAGGGGTATTGATGACGTTAAGGGTTAAAGGGGTGGAGTGCGGTATTTGGTGAAGAAGATTGCTTGAGTTTATTGTGGATTTATCTTTATTTTCCATTTATTTAGCCAGTTAATAAGTTTGTTAACATATTTTTTGTAAGGATTGAATTGCTAGGAGGTGGTGGGGGTTAGAGATGTATATATGACTGCACCATCTGCGAAAAGAGCTAAGGAGATACCATTGAATTTAGGAAAGTCATTGAAGAATAAGGAAAATAATGTTTGAGAACTGCTACTTTTTTGCCGCCTCTTCCTACCCGTCCGTCCATTAATCAGTGGTAGGAACATAAAAATTGTTACATTCAATATACGCCAAAAACTTTTGTATTGACAATAAATATGTTGAAAAACAAACTCATAAATTGAAACATAAACATTAAACAATATTAACTTATATTGCAGTATTATTTCTTTTTGGTATATAATAAATCAAATTCAATTTTATTGAAATAAATTTTAATTTTAGCGAAAAATAAAAGCATATTGAACACTGGTACTTAAATGGAGAGTATGGCGTCTAGTTTTTTTTTCTCCGCAAAACATCTAATTATATCATAGCATGGCAGTGGTCTTCAATCCGCGGCCCGCCGACATGTTTTTTGTGGCCTTCTGACTCATAATAAAAAATACAAATTGTTTCACACAAAATTAACGTCCCTTGCTCCCTCTGAGTCTTAAACATGTATTTTATTATTCTGTTCATGTTTTCACATTTCATAATGAATTTCTCATAACGAACTAAAATAACATGCGATCTTTCCTCAATCGTATTTTACTCTAGTTTTCCAGCGCACAGGGACAGTAGACAGTAGCGTAGCTAGGGGGAGCAAGGGGCGGTTGCCCCGGGCGCTATAAAATGGAAGGGAACAATTAGCCTTTAAAAAACAATGACAGGCACAACAATTACGGCAATGAGAGTCACTCGTCCCGGGCGGCAAAATATGTAGCTACGCCACTGGCAGCAGAGGTAGTTTTATTGATTTGCAGTGCAACAGTGATTTTAAAACAAAATTCAACTTACCACTCAATGAATTCTATTCTAAATATGCTGATAAGAACATCTTCCCAACCATCTGACTGCATGCTCTGAAAACGATGTCACTGTTCAGAAGCACTTAGGTCTGCGCACAACCCTTGTCGAGAATAAAATTGGTAAAATCAAAAACAAGACGTGATATTGGCAGGCGTGTTAATAAGAAGCAGTGCCAAAAATCTCACTAAAAGGTTTGATTTCGCTTTATACTGGATACGCATTTGTTCAGTCCTTATACGAGTATTACTGGTGCAGTGCTGCAGCCCGCGAGACAACAAGAATAAGAAAAATTGGCCTTTAGACTAAGAAAGGTTGAAGGCCCCTGTCGTATGGTATTAATTTTGTTATATCAGACTCAATACACAAAATTTTGCCGCCCTAGTCTATAGCCTAGTATAGCCTATTGGGAAATATGCCAATGATTTTACTGAGGCTGTACTGAATCCGCTATTGTACTGTAATCCGCTATTTACAGTATCATAACAGAAAGTGACTCTTTATATGTATGCTTTTAAACTATTTTTTGAATTCGTAAAAAGTAAATTTTTTACTATAGAAGTAAGTAATCAAATGCGGCCGCCTTAGAAATTGTCCGCCTGCATACACGCGTGCACGCACTGCATACCCGGTAGTACTGGTCCTGGTTCGTTGAACAGTTCGCACGCTGACACTTGTTGATGCCCCAGCATTGAAATCCGCGGCAATTTGAAGAAGTGTTGCACGTCTATCTCGTTTAACGATTCTCGTCAGTCGTCGAATGTCCCGTTCTTTCAAGGTCTTTTTCCGGCCGCACCGCTGTCGGAGATTTGATGTTTTACCGGATTCCTGATATTCACGGTATACCCGTGAAATGGTCGTACGCGAAAATCCAAATTTTGTCGCTATCTCGGAGATGCTATGTCCCATCTCTCTTGTGCCGACTATAACGCCACGTTCAAAATCACTTAAATCTTGATAACCTGCCATTGTAGCAGAAAGAACCGATCTAATAGCTTTGCCAGACATCTCTTGTCTTATATAGGCGCTGCCGACCGCATCGCGTTACGCTGATTGGTTGCAAAGCTCCGTTATTTGCATACGCACGCCTGTACCAGTTTTTCTGGCACTTCAGTGTACATTGATACATATACTGTTGTATATGTACATTGATATATATACTATATGTACATTGATATATATACTATTGTATATGTACATTGATATATATACTATTATATATGTACATTGATATATATACTATTGTATATGTACATTGATATATATACTATTGTATATGTACATTGATATATATACTATTGTATATGTACATTGACATATGTAGACAGTATAGGTATATCGATATATGTATATTGATATATATATATACATTGATATGAGAATTTCAGTAAAACCTCCATGTATCGAAACTTAAGATTCAATAAAAAAAATCGTCTATAGAATTTAATTTTCTAACTAATGTAAAGGGAGATTTTAAATCACGTGGTTCACCAAAACTTCGACACATGAAAATGTACAATATGTGGAAGTTTTGCAGCATTCTTTATGGCAAGCGTATTGAGAAGAAGCCTGTTATATCTAAACAACGGCTAAGCCTTTACACGAAAAAAGAATGAAGGATTGGATATATATCAATTAATGACACACATGTGTTTGATATTAATTTACTTTCTGTGATTTATTGGAAATCTTGGAAAGAAATCACTGATCGTTTGCTGTTGAGCTGACCTTTCTTATTGTGGCAAACACAAGTAAGGTCTCTATTTAATAAAAGATGTCCCCGTCAAGAATATTTTGACCTACACACACACACACACATACAAAATACAGATTAGTCACTGCATACAAAGCCTCCCCTTCAGGTCTTGGTTACTTTTAATTAATGTCGATTTGATTAGCACTAGTAACTCAGACTTGGCTAGTAATTGTTAATAGAGATTTGGTCAGTTTTGGTTACTTAGTTAGCTTGACTACCACACCACTCCTGCTGTTCTAAGATACAGAGACCCTCCTTGAAATGACACAGGGCCGGGGACTGGATTTACGAGCCACTAGGCAGTTTAGCAAATAGAACCATCTCTCTCAAGATACAGAGACTCTCCTTGGAAGACAACAGGGCCGGGGGATGGATTCACGGGCCCCTAGGCAGCTTAGCAAATCAGGCCTCCTCCCTCAAGATAAAGAGACTCCTTAAAGAACAACAGGGCCAAAACCGGGTTTTACAAGTCCTTAGGCAGTTTAGCAAATAGGGCTCTCTCCCTTGAGGTACAGAGACTCGTTTTGATAGTAGGGCCGGGAATAGTATTTACAGGCCGTTAAGATAGTTTAGTAAATAGGGCCCACTCCCCCAACATACAGAAACTCTCCATGGAAGACAACAGGTCTGGGACTGAATTTACGGGTCTCTAGGCAGTTCAGCAAATAGGACCCTCTCCTCCAAGATACAGAGACACTTCTTGAAAGTAAGTGCTCGTTTGAACGCGTTTTGTTTAAGTCAATGATAATGCGACTTTAGTACGTAAAACAAATTTTAAATTGCAAAAATTTACATTTTTGTAAAATAGGGAAAGAAAGGATTATGCCATTACAATATTTGACATAAAAGTAATACAGGCAAGAAATAAAACCGCTCTTTGGAGTCAGAAACTTTAAAGCTAGAGCCAGGTTTTCAAAAATGCCTGCATTAAAAATCATTGACATTTACAATCACTTTGAAAACAGCGACAGCAGTACACATATTTTCATTGCTGAGTCATCAGCATAATAGTGGATATATAGTATAGAGGGTGGAAAAGGGCGTTTGTTCACAATAGGAGCGTGTGGAATTAATTAATCCTGATTTATATGCTGCACATGCCATGAAAATAATGAACGAAAAGCAAATATCATATTCTGTTCGCCGTACCAAAAGTGCTATAAAAACTTGTCGTCAGGTGAAAAGACAACAAAAGTTACAGAAAAATAAGACTACAGAATCTAATAGTGGTCCCACATACTCTGCTGAGGAATTCTAAATGGATTTATAAAGGTATGTTATTCCATATAGATAATAACTTCAAAGTTGGCGAAGAATTTTTCGTTAAACGTGTTTCTCTCAAAACTATATATTTCAGCCTTGCGCACAAGATATTTACAAAATCATTTGTGCTATTGCAATGAAATTTTTCATGCTCTTGTAATGACACATGATCAATAAAACGATGAAAAATGTAAGGAATTAAACATTTTTATATATATTAAAAAAATAATGGACAAAAAACAAATATCGTATTTGGATCGCCGCTCCAAGACCGCTGCGAAAACTTATAATTAGGTGGAAAGCTAACAGAAGTTGCAAAAAATTAAAATTATAACATCCAAGGAAGGTTCTACATACTCTTCTATTGTATTCTAATAAGTTTTTTATTTATTTCATTTACTTGATAACTATTATAGCACAGACCTATGTTGATGCAAAAACGAGAGTACAGGTATGCTCCCGCCTAAAGAAAATTTGGCTATAGCTTTACAACGGCAAGAAACGCATTATCAGAAACAATTATGTATTTTATGTATTCTCGCTGCTGCCAAAGCGAATCGTAAAATATTATATTTTATTAACACTTATTGAGATCATAATGTAACATGATTCCGCCTAAATAAATCTATATTGTGTTGTTTGCTTGCATGCATGCCTTCATTGATTCATTCATTCATTGATTCATTCATTCATTCATTCATTAATTTTTCGTTAATTTTGGATAGAATCTCAAGAAATATTTGGAGGGACAGGTCTATGAAGTTACGTTGATGCTAATAGATAATAACTCTATTACGAGGTGACATCTTTAATGGCCATCGCTACCACGCAACTTTTAAATAGTAGTCTAAAAAGATTACTTAATATACTTTATTACCTTGATAGTCCTTTCTAGGGACCATATTGTTTCCTACTTACCCAGGTTCTAAATACAATTTAATGCCCGGCCATTTTTACCATTCTCAGAACTGACGCAATTGAGTCCAACATGTAACAGAACTCAACAAGTAATTATCAAGTTTCCTGATCATTATTTTATTATCATTGGATATAGCATCAATGGTATAAATATTTAAATATTGGAATCCACCAAATGTACTCAGGGAGTGGCTAGAAAAGGGATCTCTTAAGAAGTTAAACTTATATTATCTTTTAATGCACCTGTTAAATAAATAAAATTAGAATGGGGGGACGTCCGATAAAAAGAATCATTTTATATCACAAAAAAGTAAAACATCTGGGCGCTGCCCCAGATGGAATGTGATTTCGATTGTGTGGCTGAACTACTCCTAGCCTCGCATACTTTAGCAGGTGGATTTCCGGTAATGGATATCGAATATAAATAGGATACTTATCGCGAGTGCATCGTCCTCGCGTCTCAGATAGACCTCTCTCGGTAGTTCATTCCTTGCGAATCATTGTAACCTACACCTCCATCATCCTTGTATTAAGCACACATTGCCTTTTTGAGGATAACACAACCTGCACGTCCGTTCATTCTTACGTCTACTTTTCAAGAGAACATGCTGTCATCTTTTTCCCGACATCCCTGCTACTCGGGTGGAAGCTGGCTACATGAAACATCGAACGTCCGCTTGTTGGATTCGTCTCCGACCTAATGTACTTCACAAACGTGGTCTTTTGGCAGATGCAGGATGGTTCTCATGACGGATATCACATGGAACCAATGTTATTATGAAAGAGATGTCCTTCGGAAGTATGTAATCTTGTTGACACACCTTTTCAAGGCGGGGATCAACGCACACGAACACATCATCTCGCGGCTGAGAAGTATCTAACCTTTAGTACAGTGGATCACATCTCGTTTCTTCATCTTTGCCTCATGATTGTAAACAACATCGATGAAGATAGACAAGAAAGGATTAATTAAGCTTATAATTAATCTCCGTGTCGTAACAACTCCAATGTTAACAAATATTTTTCTTTAAACGCGTTTTTCTCAAAACAGTAAATTTTATCCTTGCGCGCAAGATATTTAAAAAACTTTTTACACTAGTATAATAAAAATTAGCACACTCTTGTAGTCATCATCATCATCATCATCATATTCAACCATTATCTATCCACTGCTGGATGAAGGTCTCTCCAAATGCTTTCCACACAAGTCTATCCTGGGCCATTCGTTTCCACGTCACCCCAACCTGTTTTCTTATTTCATCCACCCATCTAGTTTGAGGACGTTTTCTAGGTCTTCGGTGGTCTCTTGGAATCCAGTTCAGAATTTCTGTTGTCCATCGTTGATCAGTTCTTCTTGCAATATTATTACATGGTTAATAAAAGGATGAAAAATATAAGAGATTAAATAATAATATTTTTATCTAGATGCATTTTAATATTGAAAAAATGGCAAATTTTAAAAGTTTTATTTTTTATTGTTTTAAAAAATATTAAGTATCATTATTTTCTTAAGATTTTTCGTTAGTTGAATGCTATACTCATTATTTATCATTTAGCACATTACTTTTGGTAATTAGATAATAACAACCAATTATATTATGCGCGCAAAATGGTATTAAAAATTTTAACGAGCAAAATCTAGTATAATATTTTGATTTATTATAAAAAATAACAATACATAAATACATTTTGTTAATGATTTTAGTAAGCTCATAATACAATAATCCTATGTGCAAATTTTTATTTTTGGATATGTGTTATTTTAAAAGTTATAGAATGTTGAACTTCAGCCTATCAGAAGGCATTTCGTAACACTTAAGGGGTATGTTCACTTAATAAAAGGTTTCAGCAAGAAATGACGTTTTGGTGTAAGCCAATGGTTCCGATCGGCGGTCCATGGACCACTAGTGGTCTACGAAGAAGTCCTAAATGGTCCGCGAGACGAGTCATTATTTAAAAATAACGCGAAAAATACTTTACAAAATATTTATTAAATATTAAAATTAATTATAAAAATGAAATTGATGGTATATTTGTAGTATTTTACAATCTGACGGAATGTCAGAAAACGGTTCGTATTAAAAGCACTCCGTCTTAACGAGATTTGACTGTATTATCATTAGAATTGTTTTTCTCTTTATTATTTCTTTTTTTCTTTTTTTTCTTTTTTTTTTGCCAAGAACGATTTTACAAACACATCTCCCCAAAAAATAGATCCGGCTCCCTTTTTTTATTCAGATCTTGCAGTCAACTCATGAGAATTTTTCACAGTAGTCCATGAATCCAAATGAAATAGAAAAGTGGTCTGCGAGTCCAATTGAAGTGGAAAAGTGGTCCGCGGCTTAAATTGAGTTGGGAACCACTGGTGTATGCTAACAATTTTTTTATGCAATTCAATTATAAAATAATGCACAGAGAGGCATAAGTGATGCAAAGAAATCATACGAAAAATATTATACTGATTCCTTTCACAATGATAACTTTACATTGTAATACTATCAAGGGCGGACACAGGGGGAGGTCACAAGATTAAGAACCCTTAAAAGTATGTTTTTTCACTGTAAAAAATTCCAACTTTCATGATAAATGAAGGGTGTTATTCCAAGACCATGGCAAATTCTGTCCTTGACCGCCCCTCCCCCAATTAAAATCTATGTTCGCCCCTAAATACTATATAATATTAACTGATATTACTTTCATAATATCTATGTGCCTGTCATTTCTCTCGTTCTGGTTGTTTCCTATATTGCATTCACTGTTCTACTCAGATTAATTGGAGATATTATAATTATTTACTATATGTATTTTTATTTGTATAAACATAAAAATCGTAAGACTCGATTTAAAAAAAAAATTATGAGTCAATAATTGACAGTTTTATTTATATACATATTTTCTATATATTTTCCTCCGTGTGTTATTTCAGAAGATTCTACGCCCTTGCCCTTTGCCCATGTCATTGCCTTCCATGCCACCTCTAGTAACAAATTAGAAAAAATGAAAGAAAAACACTTAAATTATAATCCACAAAAATATTTTTATTCCCTTTCCCCAAGTATTATATTTTAGCAACTTTCATGTAAATGTAGCATAAATGTGCTGGTGCTTCTAATTAGTAATTAAAAGTAGTAGCAGGGTGGGCAAGGGGGGAGTTGGGAAAGGTGGCCGCCGAACACTGGTGCTTTTAAAATTTAACATGGACGGTAGATGAGAACCAAAGAAAACATTTAAGTACGCGAAACCTTCAGATTTGGCGCCATCTATTGAGATATTTTCTAAACAATAACTAAACAGATATTTTGCTTTCCGATTATATTGGATATAAATCAATGTCGCCGAACGCAATTTGTTGTAGTTTTCAACAGGAAGTTTAAAATATCTGGAGGCTTATGTATCTTTAAAGGAGATCCTGCGACTTTATGCTCGTCGTTTGTGCAAGGAGGTTAATGGGAAGGGTGGTCACCGAAGGTAGCAGCGCTGTATTCCCAGTGCGACTTTATGTTAAATATAAAAATGCGCCTTGATGTCCAATAGAAACAGAGCCGACAAGAGGGGGGGGGGCCGAAAAAAATATGTCACTGTGAGCTCAGGGAAAGGGTGATGGGAGCCGGTCGAAATGAACCTGGGGGACCGCGATGCTCTCAGCGCCCCTGAATAGGAGAGGGCTTCGGTCCACCCTTTTCTTCGACACTTCCTTTCAGTGTCTTCAATTCCAACAAATAATTTTCTAATATATTATGTTTAAAACAAGTGTACGTACAAGAAATTAATATGGAGACCAAAGTACAATTAAACAGACGTATTTTCTATCAGAAATGTCTTGAAAATTGATAAAACGAAAATTCAACAATTAAATTCACATTCGACTACAAACAAGGATAATTGAGATCTCCATGTTTTAAATCTATTAGTCTGTCATACCTCACAATATACGAATGTTCTGTTAAAGTTTGAATTCAACGTAGAATATAGTTACAAAAATTTTGAATGAAATAAATATTTTTAAGTCCTTATTGTATTTTAAAATTAATCAATACCTCTATTAACAGCTAAACTTTTATTTCACTGAATGACATATATTATACTATTTGGTAAATTTATGTATATTGATTTATAATCGGCTTGTTTTAGTGTTTAAATATTTGAAAATAATGAAAAATACCAAAATTTAAAAGTACTTAAAATGGTTTAGATATTCCAAGGAAAAGAATTTGCATTCATTTAAACTTATGCTGTGTGAATTACATCAACTCACACTATTAGTATTTTCTTAATATTTAAAAATATTATACATGCTTCGCTCTATTGTTTTAAAAAAAATTATTTGTCCTCCATCCATTCCATTGGACATACCAACCATTGCTTATTCATCTGAAAATGACTAACATAATTTGAAACGACGTATTAAGAAAAAATATTAATAAACACGCAATAATTGAAAAAATTAATAAATCACAATAATTGGAGAAATTAATAAATCGCAATAATTGAAGAAATTAATAAATTACAATAATTGAAGAAATTAATAAATCACAATAATTGAAGGAATTAATAAATCACAATAATTTAAGGAATAATAAATAACAATAATTGAAGAAATTAATAAATCACGATAATTAAAGAAATTAATAAATCACAATAATTGAAGAAATAAACAAGCATTGAAAATTAATAAATCACAATGAAGAAGTTAATAAGTCACAATAATTAAAGCAAACGAAAACATCACCAAATGTCGAAGCTCATTAATGGAAGTCAATCGACAATGGTAAAATTATTTTACAGTAATACCATTAGTGGGCGATGCAATTAAAGCCGCTACATCACTAGCGTACGTAGAAAGTTCATATGGAAGGTTATATGCTTATAAAGGGAGCTATAGATCTACAAATTAGTATATTCATATGTATGTATACAAAATTTTGTCGCAACGGGAGGTTACAGCCCACATGCGTACCACACTGCCTACGCCAGTGCGTATAATTTTTTTTATGCAATTCAGTTGTAAAATGATGCAGGGAAAGGAATAAGTGGTGCATAGAAATCATACAAAAAATATTGTACTGATTCCTTTCACAATGATAACTTTACATTGTAATACCATCAAGGGATTACCCAATCCTTACCTCAGTACTTTACCCAAATCCTTTGAAAATACCTGTCGAGATTGAACATTATGCAGGTATCACAACAGTAGATCGGCATTGCACTATCAAAACCTTTACAGATTCGTAATCAGGGTTTAGTTGGTGCTAATAATTTTTAATCACTCTCAGAAGGGATTTCAGTGGGGAGAATAAATCACACTTTCGTGAATAATACAAACGAAAGCACATTAAATGCACAAAGAAAGGTAGATATTCTCTACGGAGTTCCTGAAAAATTAATTAGACATGTGATCATTCTGACAGCGATACATTGCTCAAATCACTTCCTTGGGCTGTTTACAAGACTTCTAATTATCCTTTCTTCCCTTAAGTTAATTTATTTTCATTCTAATCAAATTTCATTTTTTGTCCTTCCGCATCATACTGTGAAATTTAAATGGCTTTATGGAATATCTTAATTGTACCCAACCCGTGGCACGGTTTATTGTGTTGAACGTAGAAACTGACATTTCTATAAATACGTTCATTCTGTGGCATAATTCTGTAAATTAAATTCCCATTATGAGTTACAAACATGTATTGGTCATCATAACGGGTTTCGAAAACGACATTATGACAACAAACCTTATGCAGCCGAAGAACATTATATTTTTTATTTAAACCTGATACAAGCCTAATTGGTTAGGCAAAAAGGTGTCACGCTGGCGACACAGAAGCTTAAAGGTCTCGTGTGCCACAAAAGATTGACTGCCACTGGGTTACCTATTAGTCTGGGACACCAGAGTAGTCCTACAAATAGGCCAAACGAAGACACTTTCTTGAAAATTTGAAAGATATAAATCAAAATATTTTCACTTTCCCTCCTGAAATCGTTCAGTGCAGTTTCCGTTTATTTTCTTTTAGTACTGAAAATTTAATTTTACGCTTAACGCAGTAGCTTAAGGTAATAGTTGATGTAGAAGGAAGATGATTCAATTTCGAGGTGCTGCGAAAGATGGAAAAAAGTTGTTTTTCAAAGCAATTTAAATTTCACCATTAAGCGAGCTACAGCGTGCATTCTTTACTTTCTCTATCTAGCTGTTTCGCCATCTTTATTGCTTTTGTCTCACGTAAATTGTCACTGAAAATCTATTGCAATTTTAACTCCAACCTTTAATGTAACTGCACAAAGCAAAAGAATTCATTTTGTACGGAGCCATAAAAGTCACCTGACACCGCCATTAACTCCAGGACTTCGGGTTAATGTATTCTAAAATAAATGGAATAATTTTCTTACCGATCTCTAAGAACAAATGGTTTAATGGAAATAAGCATATACGCACTTTCTCTTAATTTGAGTCGAGATTCGGAACACAGCCAAATAATCTCTCTCTCTCTCTCTCTCTCTCTCCCTCTTATACTTTATTTTATTGTTGGATAACAAAGCGAGGGTAATATTTTCATGTACACCACAAGGTAAACTGAATACGGTGAGTAAAATAAAGAATGTAAATATTTAATTTCGTTCTCGTTTGACGAATACACGGTTAATTTTTGTTTTTTATATTTTTAATTAGGATTAACGAGCAATTTATGTCATTCGGATTTCTAAACACCTAAATTGCACTGATTAGGAACCTGCAATTATCTATTCAAAAAAATCGCGTCACGTGAATGAAATAGAATGGGACAAGGAAACAAAGTGCGTGTGTAAATAATGTTACGATCATTATGCGTTAAATATGTATACATTAAACGTAATGGGATAGCTAATTACTAGGTAAGTTTTACAAAGTGCCCTTTTTATAGAAGTCTTCCTGTACACGGTGCCGTATTCCTCAACGGGCTATACTAGGCTATAGACTGGGGCGGCAAAATTTTGTGTATTAAGTTTGATATAACAAAATCAATACCATATCTGATGGTATCTGATGATATAATCAGACGTTTTGCCGAGAAGAAAGCTAGACGTCATGCTTTCCATTTAAATACCAGTGTTCGATAGGCTTTTATTTTTTGCTAAAATTAAAATTTATTTCAATAAAATTGAATTTGATTTATTATATATCAAAAAGGAATAATACTTCAATATAAGTTAATATTGTTTAATGCTTATGTTTCAGTTTATGAGTTTGTTTTTCAACATATTCATTGCCAATAAAAGTCTTTGGCTTATATGGAGCGTAGCAAATTTCATGTTCCTACCACTGATAGGGCAGGGGGCGCACGAGTAGAAAGGAGAGGCAAACAAGTTGCCTAGGTGAGGAAAAATAATAAATTCGCTCATGCATGTACAAAATCAAAAATATACACATAACAAAATGTCTAAGCATTCACTAGAAACTGGAAAAAAAATATACATTTACTTGAAATAAGAATGTCTATTGACTCCTTAAACCCACCCACAGCTCTTTATAATTTCTACGTGCACACAACGACTCTTAAAAGTTCTGATGAAATTCAAAAACTAAAATATTCAAAATTTCCTTTTACAGATACCTTTTACAAATTTAAATTCGAAATAAATATTTTCAATGGTGAAGCCCGCACGTTGAGAAAGATGTTGTGGGAGGATTAATTCTGTAAAATTTACATTTATATTTCTGTGGATTTGATTAAACTGTAGCTTACATGTATTTTACTCATGAAAATTTAAAAAAAATGCAAATTACCATGTCTCACAGTGTTGATTTAAACAAGCGGCCTTAGGTCACCTCGAGAAAAATAATATGCCGATGATTCAAACCCCATCTTGGTCATGAGCGTATATTTTTCTAAACTTGTAAATAATAATAATGATAATATTGTGTATTTGCCATTGTTATAAATAGCAACCAGCCATAAATTACCAAAAATAATGTGCCATATAAAACGTCAAACACAAGTACATAATTGCAGATGCACATGCAAACAAATGACGATTTAGCAAAAAAAAAAAAATAAATAAATTTTAACCTGCTGAAGACCCAACAAATCAAGTAGCCGCCAAAATACTGTCAAACAGAAATTATGCTTACAAAGGAAGGCACCGGAATGTACGAAGCGAATTTTAACATGAGTGGTGTCATTAGAAAGCTTGAAAAAAATTATTAGACATGTATTCGAGCTTTCTTCATAGTGGCCATTAATATTGGTGTGAGAATTCAGGGAAGCGTGTTTCCATTCCCGGATCGATTCAGACACTTGGCGACGGAAAGGCTTGGCGGCAAAAAAGCGTTTCGGCGCTAAACGGTCGATTCTAGCTACTTATAGCAGAAAGTTCACTGAATCGTAACGGGCGAGCCCATGTGCCGCATTTGATTTTGATTATAAATTAGTATTTTTATAAATAAATCAGTACTTACCTGAATCACAGAGACCGAACTAGGGGGAGACCCCACAGAACCCTCGCTCGTCGCTTCGCGACTCGTGCCGTTTCGATCACATTCGATGTGCGCCGCCTGAATCAGTACAAGCGTAGGCGGGCGATAAGCGGCAACCTAGGCGTCATTGCTAGTTTTTGCCGCTTAACGCCAAGTGTCTGAATCGATCCGGGAATGGAAGGAAGCTTCCCGGAAGGTCAAGAATTTTAAAGTTTCTTGATATTTTAAATCGCTATATCTTCATACCGAATGATTATTTTCAGAAACTCTTTATTACGTTATCCACTTCATTAAATTCATTAGATACATGTATCTTAATTTTTTCATCATAAATTGTTATTTGTCAGTTTTGAGGATTTAAAACTGGCGCCAAATTGAAAAATAACATAACATGGATAGTAGATTTAGAGAATATTTGGGGGTCGTTGATAAATAGTCTTTACAGCTATTATTGCAGGGGATTTGGAATTACGTTATTGTAAGGAATGAAATGTGGGCGAATTTGAAAATATTACAAATGTTAATTTCCATTATTTTTAAATAGAAAATGTGATGTTAGTATTATTCTTAGTTCTTACATATTTAAGTGAAATTTATTAACTTTCGCAATCAATAGTATGAAAATCCCAAAAGCATGGAAAACACAAATGCTTTCGGCAGCGACTATGTTGAATGAATGGATAATTTTTGCAGACAGGTATTTTGTCATATGATTTTTGCGTTAGCAAAAAACAAACCTAACGTACGTTAAAATAGTCAGGCTTATCATATTCTGATAAGCCCGATGCAAACAAAGTATATTTAATCATAGGACGAAAACGTCAGCGCTTATTTGAAAGTGCACCAAGGATTGCAATCGTATAATATTATTTCTGATTGTAAGCTCATTTCCATCCCCAGATATTTTTCCGTGGCGATAGATTTCACGAACCATGTACTTTATTTCTCTAAAGAAAACATGGTACTTACGTATTAACGGACCGTCAGAGCCATTGTACTAGAATGGGCAATTATTTTACGGGTCAGAATCCTAACTTGGAAGCACTGTTTTAAATTTCATCGTAAAAACTCTTTTAAAATCGTTACAGTACTGACATTTTGTTTGTTGTTTAATTATTATGTAAGTTTTTTTCATACAATTAGTACACTTCACGCAATTAATACACTTACCTGAATCACAGGGACCGAACTGAGGGGAGATCTCCCCCTCGTTCGTCGGACTCGTGTCCGGTCGGATCACATTCGATGTGAGCTACCTAAATCAGTAAAATGTTGAATCAATATTATGTTGAATTTGTATTTTTTATTTTTATATTCATGCTTCAAAAGCTTGGCATAATTCTAAGATCGCCAAATAAGATCTGGGGCCGCTAAAACGTAATATAACTATAATACGTAAGTACCAAGGTGGGTTGAAATTCCCGGAATTTACGAAAACTTATGGCCTTCCTGCCTTGTTCCTGAAAGAAGGCAATAGATTCCCATTTGTTGCTCGGAAGTTCAAACAAACGCATTGTAACAGCAATTTACACGTTCATTTCCCACTTAAAAGTCCAAACCGGAAAATCAATGCCACAAATTCACACTTTCAAAGACGACAAAGCATCCAAAGACGTACGATTTTTTACGAACAATTACGATGAAAACTGCTATCACTTACAATTTTTTCCAATCCTTACATTTCTAGGGGGGAAAAGTTGTCACTGACGGCCCGTTAATACGTTAGTACCGAAAAAATAATCCAACGGCTGACACAGTATGTTCAGGAATGATTTTCATTACACCATCCGATTTACCGTCAATACCACACCTTTCTTCAAAAATCCAGGGAGCTTTATGACCCCCGCAAGGAATAAAGCAAAAAAAGGAAATTTCCTCTAACATTTTTAAAAAAATGCTCATCTAAAAATGTTTCGAATAGAGCTGTAGTCAATTTTCTTTATGAGCCACAAGTTAAAATCACATTTGGATCTTTAAACAGAGAAGATTTTACCCTATTTCAAATTGATCCAAACTGTCTTGTAGACAGAAAAAAAAGTTGCCAATAGATTTTCCAATAGTGTTTATTAAGTACTGAACGATACGTGAATGCGTACATTTATTTGTTACAGATGACACGTACCTTAACATTATTTTTTCTCCACCGGAAGAGAGTGGTCGGCTATATCATAACTCATAATTAAAACCTTACTGATAGGCATTAATTACATAAGGTGCGGGATATTTCAAACGCAGCTCAATATTTCTTTTAAATGAGAATGCGACTGTTTGTATTTCATACGTAGAAGTTACTGTTTTTTGATTGCTAGTTTTGTCACCTTTCTGTGTGTTATACCGTGGCGTTTACACAATTTTTGTAACCACTTGCTCCAGGCAAAAAATTTGAATTTTGAAAAACGCTATGAAGCTTAAATGGCCCATTTACGGATGTCAGTACTATGAATAATGCGGAGTTTGTGACCCCTAATTTCCATAAAAATTTTCCAAACCTCCCAGTCTATAGCTTCATACATATCAACTAATGTCTCTCTATTTTCTACGTCGTTTCTAAAACGCAGATACGTTTTTTAATTACTCTTCCTCTTAAATCCTGTTTTAATTAAGCTGCCTCATTTGCAGTTAGGATACATTTCTTTTATGACGATCATGCTTTGTTCTCTATTCTTATATATCCTGACTGAACGATCATTTCTTGTCCACCATCGTCATGAAGTAAATAATTTCCTTCATCATTTTCAAAGATTTCTATAATTTCGTCCTCGTTTTCTTCTGGATTTGTTAAATAGTTCTCTAAAATGTGTGGTAAAAAGTTCTATACCAATAGACTTCTCGAAATCTTTAATATTAATAGAAATATTTTGAAAACAGGAATATGTCACTTCCGTTACTTTTAATAAGTGACGAATTACGTTAATATGATTTATGCAGTTGGCAATATCCATTTTAAAACACGTACACCTAAATCAGATCAAATAAAAAAACAGGAAAGACATTATTATTAAAATATTAACGGACACTATACAGAAATCTCAAACAGGTGTCTAATAATTTTTACGAGCTTTTTAATTGCACTACTCGTGTGAAAATTCGCGTCGTCCACCCCGGAATATTCCATTATTAAGTAAAAGTAAAAATATCTCTGGCCTAAAATAAAATAAAAAACGTGGGCGCATAAAGTTGAATCCACTGAATATTTTCCTTTTACCTTTTAAAATTTAAAAGTAAACCTCCTTTTCTGAAACGCGCAAACTCTTCTGAGAAAACTCAGCAAGCGAGAAAATTCTATAAAACTTATGCACGCTATTTAACATTAAACACTAGAAAACAAAAAAGACATGCTGGTGAATAAATTGTTAGTTTTTGTTGTGACAATATTCAAGCAAAAATTTATCCATAACTGTCAGTGTTTCACGTTTATATATATTGCATTTCCTCTCATACAAATTGGCAATTTTATTATTCAGTACTTGCAAAAATACAGCGATAAATGACATCAAATCATTCTTGAACACTGAGATTCAATTCTAATAAAACTTAATGTAAACTACTTTCGAGTAATGTGGAAAAGTAAATTTCATTTTCATTACAAGGATGCAAAAAATTGATAAGTTTTCCTCCTGCTGGCTCGTCGCGAAAGTGAGTGTATCCTACTGTATAAAGCATACTTATTATTGAATGTCTTAAATTTATTGATAATAATAAAATTGCACATATAGAATTATTCAAAATATAACACTTTAACCCAGTTTTTAAAACTGTAGGCAATGATGAAATATAATAATTATATATAAGGGTGAAGTCATCTCTTAAGCTAGTCAAATGTTCTCTGATCATCATGGTAAGATATCGTGTAATCAGCAGAATGCAAAGCTTGTCATCCTCATTCCTTGGAAAATATCTTTCATGTGACAAATGCAAAGTTCGTTGGAGCGTGACGTCATCAATTAAAAGTGATGACGTGTATTTCAACTGCAGGAACAACTAAACTGGTTTCCGAAACAATTCCGAACTTTATGTAAAATTAGATGAAATAACAGGGGAAAATCTAATCCAAGCCAGAAACTGACTGATGCTATTTAGTATCATATGTAGATTTCGCATATTGTAGGGATGCCTACCAACCATATAGTGGTCTACTATATTGCAAATTTATATGCAGATCATCATGAAATGTTCTAATATGTTAAGCAGGTCCATGTGCATATTGTACAGCTTTCTAATATACTGCAGATATATGTGTGTATAGATTTATATGCAAATCATATCATCATCAAATCATTATGATGATGAAGATATAAATATTGAAGATATGCAGTAATTCCATACAATTAAAATCTTTAAATGTTTAGGTTAGTTCCTTAATATACGCCAAAAAATAAATTAATTAAAACACAACGTTAGAGAAACTTATTCCGCCTTTTTGGCAGAACTTTCGTAGTATGTGTGCACACGTCGGTCGTAAACTGAAGACAAATTTGATTTTAGAATTAGGAAAACAATCACACTTACACACTGTACTCGAATATAAAAAAGTAACATTATAATTATGCAATATTCTAAAAATATGAAATGAAAAGAATCGATTTGGCATTTTGCCAATTTTAGAAATTGAACTTATTTTAAGTTTGCTTTTCTTACTATTCCAAGTGGCAACACTTAAGAAAGTCTGCACAGTGAACAGGCAGCATTTCTATTGCGGAAGCCCACAATGATATGGTTTGCATATAAATCTATACACACACATACAAAGGGTGTTTACACATTTTTAGAACGATTTCGGAGCCATTTTTTAATGTTTAAAATGTAAAGATTATTTTTTTAAATATTCCATCTGATAACCTTGTTTTTGAACTATAAGTCTGCATCATGTTTTCCATGATAGAAGGGCTTTTTGCAACGTTTCCAGAGGTACTGCTTGCCATTGTTGTTCCACAACTTTCCAAAGTCCATCGATGGTAGTGGGTTTGCGCTTAGAGGGAGCTCTTTTCAGCAGACCAAAGGCACAATAGTTCATAGGAGAAACAACAGGGGACTTCTCAGGAATATGTTGAAAAGGCAGACTCTATATATATGCAATACCTTTATCAATTTTCATTTTTTCAAGGAATGCAGTGGTAGTTTTCGAGGTATGACTGCTGGCTTTGTCTCATTGCAGTTTTATACTCTGAAAATCGTCGTGATAAAGAAATGGAATTTCTTCTGTAAATATCGGATGTAAAGCATTTTCCTGATAATATGATGAGTTGATTTTAACCTTTTTTTCCACTTTTTAATTTCCCATTGTAAGAGAAACCTGCGACAACCATAAATCCTTTACTGAAGTTTTCTTTGCATTCTCGGAACCAAGTTTGGACATTTTTTTCTCCGCGCTTGCTATAGTAAATGGACCTTTTTTTTTGTTACAATCATTTAGATAAACCCATGCTTCATCAAGGGTAACAACTTATTTCCATTTATCTCCTGATAAGTAATTTTCATACAGGATTCTGCAACTTGTCTTGCGTTGAACCACATGTCTCGACAAAAGACGGTGAAGATTATGTTTTTTAGCTTTTTTAAGTTATAAATCTTGGTTTATTATTTTATTTACTGTTGCTACAGAAGTATTTAAAGAGTTTGCAATTGATTTCTGCATCGGGGGATTTTCTCTTGTTACCAGTGATCTCACTTTAGAAATATTTGCAACAGTACGCACCCCATGCGGGCATTAATTCGAAGTCATCTTTTTATGTAGAAGTTCTGATTGACGGCCTTTCCCTTTTCGATTAATAATGTTGCTTATTTTGCACTTAGAAATCTTTATACCATGCGTTTCACAACGTTTTTAATAATGGAATAAGAATATTTCTCTTCGGAAAGCGCAAAAACGTATTCTTCGATCCACAGCTTGTTTACAGGCGCCATTTTGAATGAAAAATGAATTTGAAAGTAGCAGACGATAATCTTAATTTGAAATAATAACATGTTGCAAGATCCATTTTCCCACAAAATATTTTCATTTTTTAATCCTCTATTGAAATCGTTCTAAAAATGTGTAAACACCCTCTGTATCTCTGCAGTATATTAAAATCCTATACATTATTCTATATATATATATATATATATTATGGTATAAATTCATAGGCTTATGCAGAAAATTCATAAGGGGGTTACAGGCTTACAAAGGGCTGGTTTCAGAACTACAACTCCATATATCCATATGTATATATATAAAATTTCATTGCAATGGGGTTCCTAACCCCCATCAACCCTCCCTGCGTACGGCAATGTGTAGATTATACATTGGGGGTCGAAATTTAGTAACCTGATTCCACATATTTCTCAGAGTTTATTTTGCTCTTAAAAATAACATATTAAAATTTAAAAAGTGTGCGACTCCCCCTACCCCTCCCACACACCCCCATTCACCTATTTGAAATTTATATTGGAATTTTATATCGAAAAATGTTCAATGATAAGAATAGAGTACTTTGCTCAATATTCGAACAATTTTATACTTGCATACGCTTTTCCTCTCTCTCTTGTCTTAAGAAAAGTTAATTGGAGACAGGGCCGGCCCTAGAATTTTGTCGCTGTCCCCTCTAAAACTTCTTAGTATAGGCCAATTTCGCCGCCTTTCAAAATTAGTTGCCCCGTGCAAGTGCACGTGTTACACCTTCAGCAGAACCGGTTCTGACTGCAGGTCATGGGCGTCCATATGGGGCAGGGGGCCCGAGCCCCCTAGCCGTTTAAAAATTTGATTCGCCCGAACCTGCTACGCATTTACTTTCAAAAGTTTTATAGTTACATTTTAAAATAAGGTACTTTTTAGCTCATTACTAATTGTCAAGCAATATCAATTATTTTTGTAGCGTTTTGGTATCTTGTACATTCACAAAAATTCTCGACAGCTTTGAGAAGGAGGTAATAATTTTTATCACTCCCCATAGCGAAACATATAACAGAAGGATCCTATTAGCTCGTGTCATACACCTTGCATGATGTATTTTGATTGGTTATCTTGCCGCTAATTGCTTTGAAACAAACCTGGACTATATGCTAATGCACATTTCATAAAAATATTTATGGCCACAATTGAAAGTAGGGTGCAAAAGAAAACTTTTCCCAAATAGTTTGCACATCTTTGTCTAAAATTCTGTAGCATTCTTTTACTGTTCTGAAAGCATTCGTGAGTTTCTCACGTTTTCTTATATAAAATTAATGTCGAAGAACATCGGCTTTCGAGGGGGTCATCGATGGCGGAAATTCTGTAGGTTGTCCAAATGCAGAATTGAGCGTTTTGCTCTTATTATTATTATGATTTCATGTGTTTGAAAATTCTGGAAAAACAAATAGTCAATTCTATTTTTATCATAGCACCATATTGAAAACAATTTTAAATTATTTGGCGTTGTATTATTTTTAAGTTATTATACATAAGGACTAGAATAGACATCCCACTGTTTGATTGGGGGAGGGTTCTATCTTTTAGTTAAGAAAAGCGAATTTTCTGAAATTGTTTGAAAACAATAGAAAAATTAAATTCTCGTTAAATCCTAGCAAAAACTGGAGATGCACCGGGAAAGTAAGGAAGGCAGATTGCTTTTTTTGTAATCATTGGTATCACGGGGGACCAAAGTTGAAATAATATTGTTGCGACGGAGTTTGATGTATGAGAGGTTAATAATAGAACGTGGAAATCTCCACAGCAACGTCGCGAAGGAAGTGAGACAGATTGAAGAGACTCTTCAGTACTGCAAAGTCTGATAGCCCATTTGATAAAAAAACACAAAGGAAGACATCTTTTGGCTAATAAGAGGTGCTGATGTAGCATGTGGAGGAAGGCACACAGAAAAGGGTTTATGGAACACTGAAGTATGAAATGAACGACCAATTCTCTGAATCAGCACGTCTAGGAAGGAGAGTCTATAATCACTCTCCACTTCAAATGTAAACTGAATATGTTGGTCAATAGAGTTGAGGAGTTGAAGAATATCGTTAGGACCAGCATTGGGTGTATAAGGCAAAAGACGTCGTCAACATAGCGTCGCCGAAAATATTAGTGCTGAGACCAAAAAGTCTATCTTCAAACATAGACATGTAAATATCTGCAAGAATTGGAGACAGTGGATTACCCATAGCAGGTCCATCAATTTGTTTAAAAAAAAGCTTAACTTGAAAACTAAAAAAGGTGTTATCAATACACAGTAAAGTCAGGTGCCGAATAATATCAGCAGAGAGGCCTGAGTCACAAAGCTTTTGTCTTAAACAATCCAAAACCCCATGTACGGATATACATCTGAAAAGAGATGTAATATCAAAGGATACCATAATGGAGTCAGTAGACTGTTCCAGAAGGGTTGAAATGAATTCAGAGGAATTCGAAACCGAGTGAACACTTGGTTGAATAACTGATGTAATCATCTCACGTAGAAGAAATTTAGAGTGAAAATAAGTTTGTGACCCAATATTAGAGACAATAAGTCGTAATGGCCAATTAGGTTTATGTTCTTTAGGTAGTGTCTACATCTTAGCACAGGTAGCAATGGATGGAATCAAGGTCTGTAAACTGATGTGCGAGAGCAAGGTAGATTGGCGACATTGTTTTAATGTTTTCCGAACAGTTTGCAACAAGTGAGGTGCAGGATCCTTAAAGTAGGTTTATATGTTCCACTATCAAGGAGTTAAGCAGTTTTTTCATAAAACATATGTTTATCAACTATGACAATTTGTCCATCTTTGTTTGTCGGCCTCAGTGGCAATGATATCAAGATGTTTAGAAAGTGTAGCCAGTTCTCTTTGATCATTTGACGAAACGTTGGGATGAATATAACGATAGATAGTTTTACAAACACGTGCCACAGAAGAAAGAACACTGTTACACTGTTCATTGGGAAGTTGACTATAAATTAGAGCTCTTTCAATAGGTGCAATAAGATGAGGTAATAACATGCGTTTTGCAATAGCGAAATTATTATTCAGAGAGAGAGTAATTCAGACTGATGGTTGGAAATTTGAATATCCGAAAGGTTTATTGTAGGTGATGGAAGCAAATTAGACCTGTAATATTGACGTTGGGGTGGATGGTAAAGTTTACGAAATTTGTTAGCCAATGACTCAGATGTTCGGCGAGAAACAGCTTCATACTGAGAAAATGTACGAAACTTAATGCGTGAAAAATCAGGTAGTGAATATGCAGTTGAAGATGGAATAAATACAATTCCTATTCAACAAGAGATATCTTTGAACGAGTAAGTTTGATGGTTTGACGAAGAACAGCCATTTTGCAACGATGAATAATCTTGAAGAGGAAGCAATCTGAATAGATCACTTTATGTGGATGAAGCCAGGAATAACATTATGGTCGCGACACTGTTTTAGGAAAGCGAGATGGACCAGTCAGCGTGCACGTGTGCAAAGTAATTTTCCGAAGCAGTTAATGTTGGAACACATGGAAGCCCGTTGAAGCATTTTAATACAATAATTCTTCAATAAATAACATGTGTTTGAATTTTTAAACAAATATAATTTACTTAATAAAATTTGGTAAGTATGCCAATTGTCGCCACTAGGACTAGTCATTAAAAATGTACACAATACCGTAATTTAGGAAATAGCTTTTTTATTACGTTGAAATTAGCAAAATAGCACAGTTTGTCATATCTTTGGATTGCATCTGTGAAATCGATATATATATATCACACGCAAATTAAACAGAAAAGGCATTAAGAATTCTGCAATAATTATCGTTTGATTAGTTATATTTAATAATTTTTTATATTTATTCTTAACCTTGATTGTACTGCAATTGCAAAATGCATATAACTTTTCTTACAGTCGAATAATGCCTTTATGAAAGCTCTGGTTGTAGCAAAATGGTGAACTCATTGTTAACTTCCAATATGGAAAATGTATTCGAATAAATTTGGTAATTGACATACTAATGCAAAAATATAAACTCGAAATATAAATATAATTAGCGTTGTTAATAAACAAGCACGTACCTTAAAAATTTTTAATACTTAAACGGAAATTGCTAAGCGATTCACCACGTGCTCGTTCATCACAACGCACTATTTTATTCTTCACTGGAAGTATTTGAGGCTGATATTCACCGTTATATATCGTTTTGAATGGCTTTATAGACAATTAAGTAGCTTATTTTGTTAGTACTGACCAATCGAAGAGATGAATGACAAATTTATTCGGTTAGTAGGGGTTTCGGTTTTCAATCTGTAGGTATCTTCAGTTACACAGAGGAGATTCATATTAATATTTTAAATTATTTATACTTTTATAAATATTTATGAAGGAATGGAACAATAACATTCTATTACGTCACAATGCAGTGGTGTGTATTTTTACAATACTAAATATATGCTGCTGCGTGATATTTAAGAAACATACCCAGCACTTTAGTTAACAAAATAACGAAAATAAAATGTGCGTATGTTACGTGGTGAAATAACCTGACTCTGACTTTTAAGCGCAAATAATACGCAAGCACAGGAGCTGGAGCTTTCCCTTACATATAAAGATATACTCTGGTGTTTAAATTTAAAGTACTACGTATGAGACTTGAGTTAATAAAATAATTTAAGTCATCTCGCCTTGTAACGTACATTACAAAGTGAGGTAACAGGATTCGTATTTGTGAAGGCAACATCAATGAAATGCAAGCAAAAGTACTCAAAATATTTGTTCATTCAAGTGCAGGGCGAAACATTTTGCATATGTTACTTCGATTTTAAGTACGCA
>QLNU02014802.1:13947088-14010671 GCA_006491805.2 Dysdera silvatica
TGTGGATTTACGGTAAACTGAGGTGGAGATAGAGTTATAGCGAGATCTGTGTACAAGAACGTCTAGGAAAGGGAGTTTATTGTTCTGTTCTGTTTCGTATGTGAATTTTATGTGTAGTATTTTAAGTGGAGCAGGTGAGAAATTTAGGCGGAGGGATAGTACGAATTGCTGTTGTGGTGTGAAATTTTTATTAGAAAGATTTAGTATCCAGTTTTTTGCAAGGAATTTTGGACGCCATCTGGTGCGTAGCAGTTCCAGGAGGTTCCCCTGTTGGGATTTCCTCATCTGGAATTGCTCCGCTCCAGATGATGTCAGATGGGGTTTCCCAACATGCGGGTATATAAGCTTAGGACTTTCACGAACTCTTCATTCTGCCTTCACTTGACAAAGGGAGCAGTTGGCTCCCGAAACGTCGTGTTTTTAAACCTTACGCCAGTGTCGAAATAACTGTAGTTCTATTGCAAATTTATATTTGCATTTTTATAAACAAATATATATATAACGAAATTGAAACTTTCAGGTATGTTGATAACATAATAGTTTTCAATTGCCTAAATTTTGATTATATAACACAATATATTTAGTCGCAAGCCACCACTGGAAGAGAATCTAAAGCCATAGCTTATTACTAGATTCTCTTCCAGAATGCGGTGATGGTGACAAAAAAAAAGAAAAGGATAGATTTTTATGGCTCTGAATTATGCTTGTTCTAAAGAGTTCAGTTGTTGTATATCTTTAGCAGAGGGACGTGAAAACTTTCTAGTAACTTAAGAACAGACTGAGCGTCGTTTTTACGAATTGATGAATATAAAGTATTATTGTTATTTAGATGAACAGATTAATATTACAAACATGACAGATATTAAATGAACAGATGAAAAAAAAACAGTAAAAGAAATGTGAAAAACTAAAGTTTTGGAAGTTGGAAAAATGAGAACTTAGGATTAATGTAATAAACTGACCACATCAACCTTAAAAGCCAAAGTAGTAGATGTAAGAGAGCTTTCTATCAATTCGTGAAAGCAATTTGGCAACATCGAGGGTAAAGTCCTATCAATCCCAGAGTTCTTGCATTAGCTTCCAGGATTACGTTTGGCTTCGGGCTGAAGGAGACTGTAGAATTCCACCTCCGGTTCGTTTTCTAGGTTTCTGAAATCTAGCTTTTCCCCACTTACGATTTTCTAAAGAACACTCTAACTGAAACTTCTAAAAATGAATGAAAACTCTTGAGTACTTCGTGTGCTTCAAAACTTTCTTTTAATAACTCAAGACGAGGTTCCTTAAACTAAGTTTTGGCAACAATTGGTTGTAGTTCCTATTATTAATAGATGTATAGTAGAACTTGCTTAAAGTGACTACCTTTAGGACTGAACTGCAATTGTCACCATAGAGAGGCGATCATTGTACACGACAGACTTTGGTACAGCCATGACTAAGTCCTTACCAGTTCTCTCATTCGTTATAAAAATTATAAGTTATAAAAGTTGTCACCTTATCCAGGTGGCCACTTTATCAGGTTCCACTCTATATATATTATTAATGAAAATTATTTATCAAAAATGGGCAGTAGCGATGATTTTGTGGCTGTAGAATTATGTATAAATATATAATTTAGACGCAAAAGTAATATAAAAGTGAAAAAGTATATTTATATATACTTTTACTTCTATATGATAATCATTAAATCTCAATTATCCATTTATGTATAGCGTCAAAGCTGCATGAAGCATCACTACATCTTTATTAATATTACAGCACAGAAACATTTAAAAAGAAACGCAAAGAAATTACACATGTTTTACACTATAATAGAAGATAATATATTTTTGCTTTCTGATGGTTAGTTTATACTACAAAAACGCAAAAAATTTAACCCGCTCTTTTGCATAAAGCTTGCTTTTCACTACTTTCAATCCGTTTATGGAAAAGCCTTTTTTTAGGGGTGGGGAAGAAGTGTCTCGTCGGTAGATAACTTTTCCATAAACTTCAAGCACAATCGATAACAACGTAGTGTGTTTTAGCCTGTATATACAAAACTAATTACGTATTAATTCACACAATTAAAGTTCACATTTCGTAAGATTAATTGTAGTATAACTCAGTAGGACTTCATATTTAGCATGTGAACGTCTGTGGCAATGGGATTTTCTTTGGCGAGAAATTAATTGTTAATTCCGAATATTACCACGCTAGGGCCATGCACATAACGTTATTTCATACTCTATAGTGCATACTGCAAAACGTCATGAGGTGCATGATACATACGGCACGACGTACCGTGTGTGTGTATAGTAACGTCCTGCTAAAAAGGCCCGTTTTATTATTAAGACGGTTTTGGCCGTAAAGCTAGCTCAAATTGTTTATGGTGAACATATTCAGCCTAGTGGATCTCAAAGCGAGCGTTACGTGCTATATCCGAAACATCTCAAATAAAATAACATTCTGTGATTGAGCTTGTAATTTTAGCACGTTGTTGACAACGTATTACAGCATGCCAAATATGCTCTGGTGTAACCATACAACGTATTATTTGTGTATCGCATGTTTCACTGACATAGGCATTGGGGTTGATACATGGACGTTCACCGGATTTCATCTTGGGGGATCAAGGACAGAATTTGCCATAGTCTTGGAGATGCCCTTCGTTTACCATAAAAGTTGGAATTTTTTACAGGGAAAAAATATATTTTTGAGGTCATTACCACTATGATCTTCCCCTTGCGTCCACGTTTGAGTTCATAGGGGTCATAACCCCCATTGCAATGCAATTTTATATGTATACATATGAATATATGGAGTTGTAACTCTGTAACCCACTATAAATTTCTGAATAAGCTAATGTCATATTTTGTAATGTTTTGAATTTTTCACTATGGTATTGCAGCGCCATACATACTCCCATAGCAGAACTTTGGACCTTGATATTTTATTTTGAGTTAAATAAAAGTTCATCGCCATAAGGGTCCTCACGTTAAATGTGAGTTCTTTTCAATGAATATCTTCTCATTTTTAGCCTTTTTAATTGTGAGCTTTAATTAAGGATACACTGTATATACCTACAGTAGATTTCCCATTAACCGGGACCGGAATCCAGGTCAGTTAACGGTTTTACCGGTTAATTTCAAAATTAATACGCCCTTAGAAAAAATGTAAAGTAGAGGTATTATCATAAAAACTTCTATATTCATCGATCTTAAAATGATAGAATTATTAGTTACACAATGAAAGAAATTTTATGACATGATTTAAAACATGACGAAATTAAAAAGATATTTGGAACTGGGAAAAAACTACGCACCAAAAAACTTTTTAAGTAAGCACGCCACTAGTTATGACATTCATGCATAATAAAGGGATCAATATTTTTTTTAAAAGTAGTCCGGGTTTAGGAGAAAAACTTGAGTTTGAGTTATTTATACATGGGTGTCGAAATTATTGTATAATAAATTCCCCCACGAAAACTCACAAAAACCTCGCCCCTATGGCGTTGTGTGTTGATCATTATCTGGCACTTTTGTTATCATTAAGGAGGGTAATAATATCTTACTTCCTATTCTATCTCATCGGACGCTTTAAAAGTTTCTATCTTCATTTACTTATTTATAATACTTATGAGGGAATTTTGTTTAAACGATATTTGTTTAAAAGAATTTTTTTTTTTTTAAACAATTTTTTTTCTAAAGAATTTTGTTTAAAAATTTTCCACTAAAGAATTTTGTTTAAAAATTTTTCACTAAAGAATTTTGCTTAAACAATTTTCGTTTAAAAGCATTTTGTTCAAAAGATAATTTTTGGAAGATTATAAATATAATATTTTATAAATTCGTTCATTAAAGTTCGAAATTTTTAAAGCAAGAATTTAAATTTCACAGCAAATTCAAAATGTCAATTTCACCGCCGTTGCTATCTGTATTGTCGGTGTGCTCTAATCAAGTTTTAAAAAACAAGTTGTGCCGTTTTATTATAAAATGCTCATTTAATAAATCATATTTCTATTTTGTGTAAATATGGGTATTATTCAGGGGCGGATAGAAACTTCCATTTATTTTTTTGGGGGGTGGAATTTCAGGACAGAATTTGCCATGGTCTTGGAATAACACCCTTCATTTATCATGAAAGTTGGAATTTTTTACAGTGAAAAAATATATTTGGGAGGTCATGACCCCTGTGACCTTCCCCTGTATGCCCCCTTGGTTTTATTCGTTTATATTGTTCTTTCTTTCTTTTAAAATTTAAGTGGTTTTCATGCAATACCTTTTATAAATTCGAGCTTTTCTCTCTTGTTTGACAGTTCTAAAAGATCGTTTAAAAGGTCACTTACAGATAAAACTGAAGTTTCAGAAAAGAAAGAAACTTCATGTTTCAATATTTTTTCAAATCATCTGGCAATCGCCCACGATGACAGAGTTTAAAAACGCCAAATTTAATATATTTTGGCTAAATAATACCAATGGGAAAGAATTTTTGAAAAAAAAAATCTCAGGGCAATGGATACGGCCGACGAGTAACTATTGGATAAAGATTCGATGTGGATTAAATTCAAAGAATTGCTGAGTTTTCATTATAAAATTTGTGGAAACCACTCTCATCATCGAATAAGAAAAAAAAAATGGCCCTTGATCCATTTCACTACAAGGCAGTGAAGAGAGAGATTAAATTTTTAATATTCCCAGCCGCAAAGTTAAAATCCGGGCTTGTGGAAAAAGTAAGAGAGGAAGGATTTTTTCCTAAAGAGGAAATAAAATAGCTCTTAAATCTAAAATAATTAAATTTCTGACACTCTGCGATAGTGTTTCATTGATATATACAGTGTGTTTCCCTTTTTTACTCTTTCCCCCTCATTTTTTTTCCATTTCCGCATATTTCTTCTAATCTTCGCTATTGATTTTTCGATTAAAAGGAACCAAAGTAATTAAAAACTTTCCCAATTTCATTAATTTGATAGTAGGGACGGTTTTTTGTCCCTTTTTCTATGGATTTCCCCTTTTTTTCAATTGCTTCTTTTTCTGCACTTTTCATAGCATGTATTTACTTCTACTACGCAAATAATTGCTTTTCGGCGGGCCACTGAGAGAATGACAAATGTAAAATCCCTTTCCCTGTACACTCAATGCTGTTTTAATCTTCTGAAAGCCCAGAAGCTGGTTAACGATTCCGTTTTCTTGAATATACGGCATAACAAACGCAATAAAATTCATGTTTCAATCATTAATCATTCATGATTTTGTTTGCACGTGTTTCAAGAGTTCCTTTCTGTAGAGCATCTATTTATTTGTAAATTTAATTTGAGACTGTGTCGGCATTTAGTATAAGCTATGGAATTTACTTCCATCAGAAATATACATGTTCATTTCGCTTTATATATTTTATATTCTTAAGAGCATTCTCTCTTATTTATTATCTTTGGTTAATCTTGATCTTTCTCTTCTTCTCTTGCTGGTTTGCTCTTTCTGACTCTTTATAGTAGAGAATTCTCTTCTCTTCCCATTGACGACATGTATAATATAGCACAACCAGGCCCGTAGCTGGACGTTTGTTACGGGGCTCTAAAGGTTACAGGGGGCTTACAATTCTTAAATGTTTTGATGTATTTTATTAATATATTTAATAATACTAAATATATAAGCAGACTAATATATTTAACGTTAATAAATAAATTTCTTAAAATAAATTTTGCATTAAAAACTTATAAATTTTAGTACATACCTACATATATACATATAATACATATATACATACATCCATATACATGTATAGTACATATATACATATAATTTCCCCAATCCTTATTATAAAGTATATGAAGACTCAAACCTATGTAAAAAAAATTACATACACAAGATCTACAGTAGAGAGCTATTTTGAATACATTTCTAACATCAAAGAACAATTTCCATTGTTATGTACAATTTCGTATAAAAAGGAATTTGACATAAAATTCTACAGTATTTGATTTTTGAGAAAAAACATTTTCCAGGGGCGACTATATTTCTAGTGGGCTCAGCCCCTATAGCCCCGTCCTGGATACGGCTCTGTAGCACACACCAAAAATAAAACTTTGGCAATGTGTGGTGAATATTCTGCACTAGTGTAAAAAAAATAATGTAACTGAAAAATATTCTATTTGTTTATGCATACACATCCGGATATTTACTGAAAATTTTCCTAAAGCGTTATAACTGTAATTCACAATGAATTATTATATATCAGTTAAAAATTAATTATCGAAGCAAAAGAATAGCGAATTTTATAATGCGTATTAAGATATCTAAATTAATTTGTTCAATTTTAAACTCGTTAATTTGCTTAATTTTAAACTCATTAATTTGTTTAATTTTACGCTCATTAATTTGTTTAATTTTAAGCTCATTAATTTGTTCAACTTTAAATTCGCTATTTTTTTCAATTTTAAATTAATTAACTTGTTCAATTTTAAATTCATTAATTTGTTCAATTTTAAACTCATTAATTTGTTCAATTTTGAACTCATTAATTTGTTCAATTTTAAACTCATTAATTTGTTCAATTTTAAACTCATTAATTTTTCCATTTTTAGCTTCATCAGTCATAAATCAGAACATCCATAATTTGAAAAATACTTGTAATTAAAAATTTTATGACACGCTCTTGAAATTGCTTTCATATTTGTTAATAGAATGAGATATTTATTCGTTTCTCATTTTGCGTCATAATACATCAGACAATCAGGCGTCAAAACATTCTACTTCGATTGGTAAAGCACCTGGGACATCATATATCAATTTCCGTGAAATAGGCCCCATTCTAAAGGCATTTCGTGTCATTTGAATTAGAGAGAGAGATATTGGACTATTTAAGTCAACCAATAAATCATTTTTATGACACTTTCATCACAAATATATTCTTTGTCTAATATAAATAAAAAAGACGATTAAAATTATCGATTTGTTTCGTAAGTCATCGATTTAGGAAGACAGATGAAAGAAAATTACCATTCTTGCTAACACCATTGACACAGACTTCTGTTTCCGCGTCTATTTCATTTATGTGTGGACGTCTTTTCCCAATATGAGACAAATTTGTTTGGAAATTATTCCGCATTTGACAGCCATTCATTTAAAATTCTGTAATTTATTTTTCAAAAGTCTGTATCGATCTAAGTTCGCTTAATAATACTCTGCCGCGTATTTTTGACATGTCATTGGGGCGAAAAATTACAATCGGGTTTCCACTGGTATTGACACGGTCTCTGTGGTAGTGACAAATTATGGCATTGAATTAGAACGGGTCTTCGCAAGTCGGTTTTTTTTTTGTTTTTTTTTAAAAAGGGGGAGTTAACGCTGTAAAATTTGTTACCAAATAAAAGAAGGGCATTATTGGAAATTTGTGACGGTGTCGTCCATGTCTATTACAGTTATAAAAGGCGCTTTACCACAAATTTTGATTTATTTCTTAGTTTTCAAAAAAATTGTTCAATCAAATTTCATGACTTCGCTTCGCTGGAATCACGATTGTTGTGAATGTTAGGTATAGAATGTTCTCATTTCAGTTCAATTCATCTAGCCGTGTTAAGTAATTAAAGGGATACAAATGAAAAGTGAATGATTCACTGGAATGCATTCTTGAAATAAATAAGACTGATTTATCCTGTTGCAGAAACCCAATGTTATTTGGATTCGCATATAGCAAATGAGCGAATGTCTGAAAACGACCGACTTTCCGAAAAGTGAGTAAGCTCTAATCACCGAGTTTACAGGTTTCCGAAACATCAAAATCTCTGCTACCACGGAAACCAAACTCCGGACCATGATGGGCATAAAAATGATACCCTTTCTATATTGCCATTGGGAGTCGAACCTGGGATAATAACACGCATACGTGACTTGTATGCTAATACAGGTTAGTGGATATACATAGTTCTGAAGAATGCGAAGCCTTCTGGGAAACCAACCCCGGAAGAACAGTGAGCAGTTGTAGCATAGTGAACTGTTCGTTCACAGACTAACAATGAACAGTTAATCGAACGAGCAGTTGTGACAGAGTGAACTGTTCGTTCACAGACTAACAATGAAGAGTTAGTCGAACGAGCAGTTGTGACAGAGTGAACTGTTCGTTCACAAACTAACAATGAACAGTTAGTTGAACGAACTGCACTGCGCTTTTCAAAATGACATGAACACCTAGTCATTTTAATAATGAACTATGCAAGAATTCTATAAACCACAAATAAAATGCGGTGCTACGAAAATGTTCATATTTGTTGCTCAGGTTGAGAAGCGAAAGTAAATAAAAATATTTAACTTTAGGCAAAAAAAAAATTTCCTTAACACTTGGTGTTGCCTAACGATATGAACGTGTGACCTAATGGGCAGTATATGAAAAAGATTTTTAAATTAATGTTAAAAAAACGCAATGGGATAGAATTTACTAATCTTTGCAACAAGATTTCTCGCCTATTTTGTTTCATTAGGATATTACCGCAGGTCGTAATTTGACGTTTTACATTTTTTAACATTTTATAGACATATTGAGCAAGCAAGTTTGGTGCGTTTTCCCTTAGATTTGAATTAGGTAAAACAGCTGATCATTCCATCACTTGTATCTCATTACTTAAAAATCATTCCCATGTAGCATTGTGCAATTTTTAAATATTTATTAAAATTGTATCAAATTATTAGTTTGAAACAATTCGTGGTTGCCTATGAATACAATATTCATTTTAAAATTTTAATGTAATTTTGAAATTGGTTTTAAGCGAATATGAATTATGTGTGTATATGACATATAAAGAATATATTTGATAGTAAGTTGAGGAATACGATGATTAGCAAGATTCGGTATTATATTTTTAATTTAATATTATGCAATATAATAAATGCAGAAATTGACATAAATAAAAGCGCAATAAACATCATATTTACGCATATTGTTATATTATTATAATGAAACTAGTTCAAAAGAATGAATCAAAAGACCAAATCTAAAAAATATGCTTCTCTAAAAAGAATCGTTCACAAAAATAACGACTTTGTCCGTCTTAAAAGAAAACGTCCGACACATTTGGCCGAGCGTGCCAGCACCTAAGCAGCAGCGAAAAGGTTAAACGCATTGTGGGCCTTTATTTATTTTATTTATTTATTTATTTATTTATTTATTTATTTATTTATTTATTTATTTATTTATTTATTTATTTATTTATTACTTTAGCATCACTTGTGAGTCGACCCGGATTAGCAACACATCAAGTGAACCCGTTACGTCTCTGACAACTCAATGGCTTTTTAACCGAATGAAGTATACCTTCCAAGAAAGCTGAAGTTCACAACATATGCGTAACAGCTAGATCAAGAGAATGAACGAATAGTTGATAATCAGCTATACCGATCATTGCACTGCCGCTGGAAATACAAGATTAATATTTTTATATCCTAACCCGTCCGACACATAAAAAATACCCACGTTTATTTACTTGTTTACTTTGTTTGTGATGGAGAATTTGTTAAAAAATAATGATGGCAACACTTCCGCAATTTATTCATTGAAGTTCAAAATTCTCAAAAAACGTTTTTTTAAATTTTATAGTAGTCTCAAATTGCAGTTGAGCTTCCAATGCTTCAATCCACCACTGTGGATATCTGTTGTCTGGGTGTTCGAATTAAATTTAAAAAAGAAATTTTGCCGTTTGACCAAAGTTTCGAATTTTAGAAATGGCATTTCTACTATAAACGGACCTGTGGGTTTAATTCTTTTATGTCATTATTCGATGTAAAATTCAAATGGCTTTATAGCATATCATTGCCCTACGCAGGGTCAACAAAATTTTCTGCAAATTGGCCTGCACACGCAGCTAGTTGGGTATATTTTCTTGAGATTTTATGATAGAAATTTATGATGACTCTAATATTTTGTCACGTTTAAGCTCAAACCAGAGTTTTTCTTGTAAAGAAGAAAAGGAATCGCCATCTGGTAATGGAGTCGAACCCAGAACCTTCCGTACAACCCGAAGTATGTTAACCGACTACACAACCAAGACACTGAAGCAATGCCCTTTTCTTCGTATTTAAAATTTTATTGGCTATTGTTACCCTTCGCAGATATAGCATAATTTTCCAGATATTAGTCCACACACTTCATGTGTCTTCTTTATAAAATATTTCTTCTTTATAAAATATTTCTTCTTTGTAAAATGTTTCTTGTTTATAAAATATTTCTTCTTTATGAAATGCTTATTCTTAATAAAATCTTTCTTCTTTATAAAATGTTTCTTCTTTGTAAGATGTTTCTTATTTATAAAATATTTCTGCTTTATGAAATGCTTATTCTTAATAAAATCTTTCTTCTTTATAAAATGTTTATTCTTAATAAAAATCTGTCTTCTTCATAAAATATTTCTTGTTTATAAAATATTTCTTCTTTATACAATGTTTCTACTTAATAAAATCTTTCTTCTTTATAAAATGTTTCTTGTTTATGAAATATTTCTTTTTTACAAAAAAAGGCTCTAGTTTGAGCTTAAACATGTGCTCCAAAATATTAGTGACCGTTAATCCTTCTCCACCCCCACCCCCCCACGAAAATAATGAAAATCCTGCTCCATTGGCTGAAGCCAGCCCGAAGTTGCGTCGACCAGTATTTGGCAAATATCGCTAACACTGCAAAAATAACAATGCTATCCTATGAAAGCTTAAATATGAATAAAAGGTCACCATTTTAGGAGCCATTGAAGTGACCCCGGGTTATATTAAGGGTTCACGGTGTGACACTGGGCCGAAACCGTATCTCCTTCTCTGCTCTTCCAAGGAAGCTCTAGTTTCAGATTAAACGTGGGTGTCACAATGTTAGTCATTAATTTAGATGGTCGTCTTATCATATCACTTGCTAATTTCATTCTGTTTTTCGTTTTTTCGGCAGTGGTAAAAATTTTAGAGAATATTTAAAAGATCGTCGACAGATAAAACTGAAGTTCGGAAAAAGAAGTTACTTCACGTTTTAATTTTTAAATCATCTGGCAATCGCCCAAGCTGGCAGAGTGTGAAAAGCGTTGAATTTAATATAATAAGCAAATAGCTAAATAGCACCGGTGGGAAGAAATTTTTGCAAAAAACTAGGAAAGTTTGATAGAGTCTACGAGAAACTATTCGATAAAGGATCGATGTGGATCAAATTCAAAGAACTGCTGAATTTCCATTATAAAATTTGTAGAAACCACTCTTATCTTCGAATAAGAAAAAAACCCTTGATCTATTTTACTACAAGACAGCAGAGAGAGATTAAATTTCTAATATTCCCAGCCGCAAAGTTAAAATCTGGGAAAGAGGAGAAAAAAAACAGAGGAAGGATTTTTTTCCTAAAGAGGAAATAAAAAAAGACTCTTAAATCTAAAATAATTAAATTTCTGACATTCTGCGATAGTGGTTCATTGCTATATACAATGTTTCCTTTTTTACTCTTTCCCCCCTCGTTTTTCCCTATTTCCGCACATTTCTTCTAACCTTCGCTATTGATTTTTCGATTAAAAGGGACTAAAGTAATTAAAAACTTTCCCAATTTCATTAAATTGATAGTAGAGAGAGTGTTTTGTCCCTTTTTCTATGGATTTCCCCTTTTTTCAATAGCCTTTTCTTCTGTGCTTTTCACCATATGTATTTACTTCCACTATGCAAATAATTGTTTTTCGACAGGCCACTGAGAGAATGATAAATGGAAAATCCCTTCCCCGGTGCATTCAATGCTGTTTTAATCTCTAGGAGGCCCAGAGTATGACTACAAGACTTTTCTTGTATTTGCTAGATAACAAATAGAAGAAAATTTTATAGACTTGTTTACATACGTTTCGGTAGTTCCTTTCTATAAAATAGTTGTTTATTTGCGAGCTTCATTTGATATTACATAAGGATTTGAGGAATTCAGGGGAATGCATTTTGGTCATATATATATATATTCATTTCCCTTTATGCGAAATCCTAACTTCCTCAGAAAAATATTTATTTTGCATGTCCGGATATTTTCTCTATTTTCCGAAGCTAAAATATATTTTCCGAGGTTTGAATAATTCATAACAAAATTAATTAGAATACTTAATTATTAGTTCAGTCTTATAAAGAGTCTGCAATTTCTTTTTTGTCCCAAAACTGGAATATTTTGTCAATTAATAATTATTATAACGGTGAAATGTTCAAACAAAGCTAGATTAAATACTATCTCCAATACTTATTTATTTAATTAATTGCTTGCACTTACATCATTCAAAATCTAATTGCATTATCTCGGCTCTCTTACCCCAATTTTCATGAATAATTCAATAATTAATCATAAACTTCTTTTTCCTTATCATTATTGTTGTCAGTATTATGATTGTCATTATTGTTGTCAGTATTATGATTGTCATTATTGTTGTCAGTATTATGATCGTCATTCTTGTTGTCGGTATTATGATTGTCATTATTGTTGTTAGTATTATGATTGTCATTATTGTTGTCAGTATTATGATTGTCATTATTTTTGTCAGTATTATGATTGTCATTATTGTTGTCAGTATTATGATTGTCATTATTGTTGTCAGTATTATGATTGTCATTATTGTTGTCAGTATTATAATTATTTGTTGCCAGTATTATAATTATTTGTTGCCAGTATTATAATTATTTGTTGTCAGTAACATAGTATTGACGCTGCCACTATTTTCTATCTAAATCATCGTTGGATATCAAAAGAAGGCCAACATATCCTCAGTATCCTCGGCTGCACTTTTTATCCTTGGTCTTCCTGGTCCTCTCATTTCGGTTTGCTCTATCTTTCTGACTCTTTGTAGCGGATAGTTCCCTTCTCCACATTAATTATTATGTATAATAGATACAACGAACAAAAATTATCAACGTTTAAGGCATATTCATCAATATTCTGAGTGTAAAATAAAATTCTGGCATCACTAAACGATACTTTTATACGATTAATTTTATACTTTTCTAACTTATAGTAATTGTAATTAATATTTTATTTATCAATTATTAACTGTAATCATTAAAAACTAATTATCGTAGTCAAGGAGCACAAACAACACTTACTGGGCATGAAAATATATTTACATGTTTAAATTTTTCGATTTAATTTTAATAAATACTTGAATTTCTCTAATTTCGCTTTCAAAGTGCGCAAGCCAAGATATTGATTCAAAATTAGAATTGTAATTCAATAATTGAAAAATCAAAATTAAAATCGTGGCAAACGAATGTGATGTGACGTCACACACCCCAAGTCAGTCTCCACATGAGTTAACTAACACAAACAGACCCCTTTGTGAACTCCTAAATGAAGGGGGTGATTCGGGGACAGGGATTTTAGGAAAAGTCGAGGGAAAACGCACAAGAGCGGATAGCGAAGGAACACGCCCGCCTCCCTACCTGCAATATCAGGCCTGGGCCATTATATTTTGAAGTGGAAGTTTTTTCACCACGACATGTATATTTTGTTCCCGTTTTGAAGCAGAAAGAAGCCTTGCTGTACCGAATATTTTATCAGGAAGTTTTAGAGGAAGTGAAGTAAATCTTTAGTTATGGTAAAACTTTCTGCACCTGTGGTTCCAACGTAACATTCGCAAACGTCCCACACACTTTTGAGCCTCTGGGTCTAGAGCTGACTCAAACTTCTCGTACCGAGACACGATGTTGTCCCTATAGACACACACATGGTGACAACAAGCGACAACAATTGTCTCCTTTGGTGCCAGTGCAAGAGAAAGCGGCCTTAACATACCCTTTTCCACTACAACGAACTGGGAAAAGTGTATGTGTACTCGTATATTTACTTATCTCATGGCAAAAAATATAACAGAAAATATGTGACGAATTTTATGAGCTCAAACTTGATAATAGTAAATCATGACATAACTTATATCACTACGAAAATATCTTAGGTAAAGCCTGTGACGAATTTTACGGGTTCAATCGCAGTAAAAACATTTTTAACCTTAATATACTATATACCATCTCAATATCAGTGAATCTTGAATTCAAAGTATTGATCTTGAACTTCACGAGACGTGAGCATAATTCGAAATATCCGTCTTCTCAGTTGAACGTGGCATTTACTTTACATCCTCTACCGTGGCTTCTCCATACTTTTCAAAGACAATGCAGGAGGAATATTTAACAGCATGTTTTGACGATCCTTCTTCTCTGAAGAATGAAGAATCTCCTATCGTGTGCGTTTTTGCTCAGAAGCTGAACTTTAGCTTAAAGCAAATAAAATCGAATTCTTGAGGTGTAGGACAGCGAGGGATTCAAACGAAAGTCATGGTTTCTGGTATGTAAAAAGATACCGCACTTGTGCTCAAACTGCAAAATTTCGGCTTATGCAGAGATATCATGCATTTCATAGATTTAAACTCTCTATTTAATTCCTATGTATGAAAAGAAAAAGTATGCAAATGTTGTTCCAATTCGATCGGGACGCGATGAATACCTACAACGTTTCGTCAAAAGCCCATAATCTAAAGTAGTATTTCCCACAATGCAGTCTGCGACATTCTACCAAGGAAACAGCAGAATTTTAATGAAATTTCAGAAGAAAAATATTGTAAAAGAATTAGCGTCAAGATCCTAAAATAATTAAATAATTGGCACCAAAATAATTAAATAATTGACACCAAAATAATTAAATAATTGACATTAAAATAATTAAATAATTGACACCAAAATAATTAAATAATTGATACCAAAATAATTAAATAATTTACAATACAGAAATCCCAACATACTCGGCTTCACTGATTGTGAACTTGGACCCACAATCGATGGGAGGTAATCATTGGTTAGCTATCTACGCAAAATTTCCAACAACTATCGAATTATTTGATTCCTACGGGAACTCACCGAACTTTTTTGGAGGATCGATATCACAAATGTTTACAAAATATACACATAAAATATAATGACATGCCTCTCCAGTGTTCGAATTCCTCCGTATGCGGTCAGTATTGTATTTTTTTATATTTATTCGAGATTCGAAAGCCTCGAGATTATTGTAAACACGTTTTAGGCAAAATGTTCAGCCAATGACGTGCAAGTATATAATTTTGTAAAACAAAAGTTCGGGATTATTGTAAAATTTCATGCTTTTTGAAAAAATAAAATTTGTTATAAAAATCAATTATACATGCCTATCCTAATCATTTCTAGTTATGGATCCCATCTGAATCCACCATTCGAGAATCACCAACGAGAAATGGAAAAAGCGCGTTTGTACGCGATTTCCTTAAATATAAACAAGAAATTTTCGATGTGACATCAGCTAATGTTGTATTCTCTACTGTATTCAGCAAAAACTTTGCGATGAAATTGCAGACGTCACGTTTATTGAAGGATTACCTTCAGATTTTGAAGATTATCTAAATGGTCCCATTCATCGATGATTTGATGGTAGAATGCGGGAATGACTAGAGGATTACGAATTTGTTTACCAGAAGAAGTCACCATCATAACTTAACGGGGATGTTCATTTCTCAGAATATATTTCACAAGGGATTTCAAATGCGAGAAATATCTCTCAATGCGTATTAAATGTTTCTATTTAAGTCGCGTCACGATCCAACCCCAATCATTTGTTTAGGTCGTCAGCTGTATCCAACAAAGACAAAATTTTTCAGGAAGCGTTTCAGGACGCTACAAAGACGCTATTTTCATACCTCCTCGTGGATTTACAACCATAAACACAAGAAGATATGCGGTTACGCGCGAATATTCTCCCTCACCAAGTGCAAACCGTCTATCAAAGCCGTTTCTGATAAAGTACTTAAGAAGGATATTTGGAAGAAGAGGAAGTATTTGAGAAAATGACGCTGAAGAGGTCCGAGCTTGAACAACTACATCTCCTCTGCGCATGTCCGGAAAAATCTCGAGCTGGCTTATTGAAAAGAAAGAATCCCCATCACTGGCATAAAAGCAATCTGCGAGTGTCTTTTTAACACTATAAAGGGGAATGTATCCTTAACCAGTAGGCAGACAGAAAAGTTACGGAAACATAAAAGCACGCATCGAAAAATCGCCGATAATAGAATACCATTCACTATACAAGAAACGACGAATATTAGTACAAAAAGATGATTTTCTAGGATTAATTATGCCTGCAGCTCTAAGTGTGTTGGCAACACTGCTTACCAAATAGGATGGGACGTACTCAGAAAATGGTACTCATACCGCAGGAAAGATTTTCCCGGCATACTCTGAGCGACAAACAATTGTCGGAATTGGATAGAGAGATGAAGGAAATCCTTGAAAGCAAGGACGAGGATCATGTAAAAACGTTATAACCAAGTGCTGCAGGAAAAGGTCAACGGGATATGTTTAATCCACCAGAACTTGTTCAAGAGGAGAAAAGTGACACGTCCGAACGTGCCCAGAAGAGCGAACATCGAATATTGAAGAAATAGTGCTACGAAGCGTGTCGAAGGCTACTCGCGGTATTGCCCTGAATATTGTGGATTATTTAAAGAAGCACAGCGATGTTATTTCATGGGCAGAAAATGGGGAAATTATTTACAAAACACATGTAATACCCTCTTCAAACGTGATTGATTTAATCGATAGTTTGTTAAGAAATAAGAAGTCATATAAACCCCTTCCCGCGATAGGCAAATTTGTAGATGCTAGTAAAGAAATTAATCTATCCCTTAATTATATTCGCAATGAATTAGGAGGAGAGGGTGGTTAGATATATATGACTTTTTTCCTTAACAGGCAAAACCATGGAGAATGTGAGAAACAGGGTGGATATGCGACTGGTAAATAGAGATGACATCGCCAAAAAGCTGGTAGCTTTACCACCATCGCCTTGGATCTCGTCACCATCCAGCGAAAGAAGATCACTCTCAGTCGACCAATCTACGTTGGGTTCTCTATACTCGACATAAGCAAGACCTTGATGTACAACTTTCGCTACAACAAAATGCTTGTCGAATATAAGGAACGAGCGAAATTTCCATTTAAAGATACAGATTCCCTATGTTATGAGCTGACAACTGAAGACTTTTATACCTATACATCCCATAACATGTCAGAATATGGCACATCTGATTAGCCCCTTAACTTTTATTCAGCAGAATTAACAAAAAAGTGCTGGGCAAAATGAAAGATGAGCTCGCGTCTGTCCACGCTTCCTCGTTCGTTGGGCTTAGAAGCGAAATGTATAGCTTGCTCACCGAATCGGGGGAAGAAAAAACCGCTAAAGGGATTTCTAGGGCTATCATAAAAAATAAATTAACTTTTCGAAAATATAAGGAGCGCCTTCTCCCGAGGAAAAGAACGAGAGAGACATCTTGCAAATTTTCCATAAAGCCCACATCATAAGCACCATTTTCTTAAATAGAATAGAACTCTGCCCTCTTGACGATAAGCGATTTATTTTACCGAATGGATGTGACACGAGGGCCCATGGCCACTTCCTAAACAGCACTTAGTTTGGTCTATAAGTTTGCATCGACGGTCAATCTTCCGGATGAGCCCAGGGAAGGGGCTCACATCTGGAATTCGGTGCAGACCCTCTCATTTTTGGAGGGAAACTATACCCTTAGGCCGTGATTCCTATTTCGAGGGGAGGTCCCAGGTGTCATGCACGGTAATGTGCAGGCAAAAGCCCAAATTTCCAAAAAAATCAAACGTGAGTGAAATAAGGTATAGAAAAAACTGATAAAGAAAATTTTGAAGAACTGTAGAAAAATAATAAAAATTTAAAAAAGAGAGACAAAGATTCGTTAAAATAATAAAAATTTAAAAAAGAAAAGTTTAAAAAAATAAAAAAAATTCGTATAAAAAAATAAAAAGTTTAAAAAAAGCAAAAAAATGTAGAGTTAAAAAAAAAGCATCAAATATCCTCGGAGGGGAAAAAACGAACCAAACATTTGTCAATCACATCCGTGTAACCTATCTGAACCAGGCGCGCAACCTCCCAGGCCTCCCAAACTTGTGCCATCTCTCCACCTCCACTCCACTGTCCGCATTATGTTGAACTCCTTTTCCCCTACTGGTATGTGGTAAGAAAATGGTTCCAAGGATATCTATGTGTTAAGAGAAGGGTTCCAAGGATATCATGTGTGTAAGAGACGGGTCTGTGTGGCTAGTCATGTGGTAAGAAAAGGGTTTCGTGGCTAGGTTAATATAATAAGATAAGTATAATAAAACCATTTAAACACGACTACCACAGTTAAAATTATTTAATTAGGTGGATGACGATCGTTTCGGAAGTAAATGGACTGCCTTGCCAATCCAATTACAAAAGGAAGGAAACTATCAGACTTCACCGCGCTTGGCGTATAATCCGTGCTGACAATCTTTATTTATGAGATTTATTTTTCTCTATAAATAAAGATGTCAGCACAGTGTTTCACGTTACTAATTAATAAGATAAGTGTTCAGTGGCTAAGTATATAGTAAGAACAGAGTTCCGTGGTTAGGCATGTTGTGAGAAAGGGTTCAGTGTCTAGGCATTTGGTAAGAAAAGGGTTCAGTGTGTAGGTATTTGGTAAAAAAAAGGTTCAGTGTATAGGCATATGGTGAAAAAGGATTCCATGGCTAGGCATGTGGTAAAAACAGGGTTCTGTGGCTAGGCATGTAGTAAAAACATGATTCCATAGCTAGGCACATGGTAAAAAAAGAGTTCCGTGGCTACGTATGTTGTAAAAAAAGGCTCCGTCACTAGGCGTGTGGTAAGGATAGGGATCCGCAAAATAAAGAAGTTTGAGAACCAGTGGCCTAAGATTTATTCCTCCAAACTTTCGTGCACTGACTTTCGACTGAAAGCATTCTTGCCCCTGCATATTAGCATCACGCTTTTTTTTTTCACATGCGACCTATAAATATTAAGCATTAATGTAGTTTTTAAGGCATAGTCTTTGGTGTTGGGTAGGAACATCAACGCGTTTCAGACATGGGTCTCTCCTTCGTCAAAAATTAAAAGGAGCGAAATTTTTTAAGCATGTTTCTAAAATCTTTCCACAACCTTTCCGCGCTAGGCCGAAAAGAATTTTTAAAAAAAAAATTTTTACGCTCCGCCCTACTATATTTCCAAATGACAAAACACGTTTATAATAATAATACAATGAATTCTTTCAAAACGACACTCTTAGCAATAATTATTGTCAACCTTGATAAGACTTCGCCAACAAAAATCATTTGTTAGTGATGTGGCCATTTGTTTTTTGCATTTTTTTTTTTTTTAAATAAGGGGCACGAAAAATGAAGAAAGTCTCCAAGACTATGCCAATATTTGCTGTATGGTAACTACATCCCAGCATAGGCGCCCATATGGAGACATAGGGGGCGGCTCGATTCCAATAGCTGTTCAAAACTTTGATTTGCCGGAACCTGCCTTTCATTTACTTTCAAAAGTTTTACAGTCACATTTTAAAATAAGACACTTTATAGCTCATTGCTAATTGTCAAGCAGTATCAATTATTTTTGTAGCATTTTGGTATCTTGTACATTCACTAAAATTCTCGACAGCTTTGAGGAAGGTAATAATTTTTCTCAGCCCCCCCTCCCCCACTTCCCTAGAAGTACTCGTATGGGCACTCATACATCCCAGCGATTAAGTTTCGAGAAACCTTTCTGCATAACCAATATATCTGAAATTATATTTATAAGACTGAAACTCATCGACATTTAGTGCTTAAAAATCCTCTAAAAATCTGGTTTTGAGTCTGTATATGTTTGAGTCGTCATGTAAACGTGCATTCGCGTAATAGAGGCCAGGAGTGCGGGAAGGAGGCCAACACTTCCTGGAAAAACTAAAATTGCAAATGTTTGCTATGTGCTGTGTATTGGGTAGAAGACTGTATCTTCCCCCACCCCTGCGACCCACCTTGAACTTGGGGCTAGTTACACCATTGCGAATAGTTCATTTTTGAACGATTTTGTGAAGTCTTATTCGATAAATTAAATTAAGTTTCCAGCGTGAAAACTAGATGGCGCCACTTACACCATACCTTTAATTTCCTTATTTAATATTTTATTTTCTTTATTTTCTTTCCTCTTTAGCATGCTAACACGTTTAAAACATGAAGTGAAATGTCCAGAAGATGAATATTTGTTCATCATTGAAAAAAACGTTTTACTTTTTTAAATCACTCTTTCCCAAAGTCGGATTTTGAGAGTGATTCTCGTTAGTCTGCCCGATAAAAACTGGCCCGGTTATAAAAGATAAGAAACTGGGAGAAAAAAACTGCGTCAAAAAAAAAATTAATAGTAAAATGTCTATGTTACAAGCATAGATTTTACAAGTGTGTAATTAAAATTAACATCACCAACATGTCGTATATTTTTATCACCACTTTTTAACGTAATTTAACAACAATTGACCCCATAAGCGGTGGCAGTCTCTCAGATTAGGCGGGGCACGGGGCCGAAGTAATTTTGGCGCCCCTTACTACTAAATATGAGTTTTATAATGTAACGAGTAACGTTTTATAATGTAACGGTAACCTACTATAATGTGGTAACGTTTATAACATAACGAGCAATTTTTACATTTCAAATTATTTTGCAAATGTAAAAAAACTGGAAAGGCATGATTTCTGATGACCATCTTTAAGGAGAGCCTTTGGCGCGCATCCACGATGGTTAGGCGGGACCACGGATTTTTATTACTGCTAAACCTGAATATTGAAGATAATGAACCTTTATTAAAAACAAAAACAAAACACGTGATTTATTAATTGAATATCACGAGGGTCATATTCTTTAGGAGTCCATTCTATTTTTTCAGCGTGGGGCCCACAAAACTCTTAAACCGGCACTGTTCGAAAGTCATTAGTATAATATAATAAATATTATTCATTAGATTTGTTTTCTACATTATATACTTTAGTGTTTTCTAGAATTTTTGTCAATTTAAAAAAATAAAAAATGTGGCTATAAATATAATTTAATATAAACGGAAATTAAATTCATTAGAATTAAATCCATTTTTATTTAATTTTGAAACCAAATAGTTTAATACTTTTTACTATCAAAATAATTTATAAAATTCTAAAAGTGTATTATACTATAGGCTACTATGATTTTAAAAATATATCGTTTATAACGACTGAATTTGCACGGTCCCTTGAAGGTCTTTATAACCGATTTTCACTGTATAAGAAATGAGGAGCAAAATGTATTAGAAAGTATGTAAAATATTTTTTGATAAGTCGAATTGCTTGTGAGTATATTCGGTTACTCGAATTTTCTCTTCCCAAAATTCACTTTTGTCTTCAAAAATCGATTCCTGTATTTATTATATAAACAATACCTGACATCCGATGGGAGAGATTTGAGCCTCCCCCTCTTTCCTATTCTATTAGTTCTGCAAATATTCCAGTAATCGTACTTGAAAATTCCAACACCTATGTTTATTAGCTCAAGTTAGAGCTTTTTGTTATAGGAGAAAAAGAAGCATCGTCCCCAACCGAGGCGCTCCCGAGCCGGGAGCGCCTTAATCACCAGGCCATCGAAGACGGGGAACGAAGCTCCTTTTCTCCATATATATATATATATATATGCAGTTTTTGAAGAAATTTTGATAAAAAATAAAAAAATTGAGCGGTCAGAGGGTTAAAATAGATGTCCTTCAGTTTCAATTTCGTTAAATATTCACATGATGTACAAAAAATGCTTCATTTTTAACGTTCACATATGGAAGAGAGACAGTCTTTTAAATTATTAGGGAAGAATTAGGAACCAAGCGTGAATGCCACGTGCTCTTAAAAATTGATTTAGAAACGAAACATTCTTATTAAAAACGTGAAAAAGGTAAACATCACCTTTAAAAAAAGTACGACTTATTTTACGCGGTTGTCGGATTGGAGGACGAAGGAATTTTTAAATAAAGAGGTTTGTGCGTACATGGGGAACCGAACTCGGGACCTGATGATGCGCAGATTGTTAGTAGCCGTTACACTGCTCGAGATAAAAATGATGAAAAAGAATTGAACCACTAGCTTAAAACACAATAATTTTTTCTCATGTGATGCAGAAAAATATGCTTTAATTTCTGAAAATGAAAGAAAAGATAGAGGTTTGGAGTAGAATTTCTTCGGAGGGGAAAAATTGATTCGAAACATTTTCAAAAATCGTCACTTTTCTTAGTTTGAAAACAGCTTTCTCCTGTTTAAAATTTGAAATAAATATTCACATTGTATATTAAAAAATGATTTATATTTTAACGCTGACGGATGACAGAGAGCTATTTTCTTTAAATTGTTAAGTGTGAATTAGTGCTTAAATTCTGAATTTCAAGTACCTCCAAGTGTTACTTAAAAATTAAATGCTTTTATTAAAAACGTGAAAAAACATGCATCTTGTTCAGAAAATCTGTTCAACGCAATGTACATCTTGGAAAACAGATGAAGTTTGAAAAAGATAAAAAAAAACGCAGCTTCTGCGTCCACAGGGACCCGAACCCGCGATCTGATCGTCGTAAAGATATCAAAAGGAACTGCAGTGCTAGTGATTTTTTAAAGCGATGAAGGAGAAATGAACCATTTTCTTAAGGAAGATTGTTTTGGATGAGCCTGAAGAAGCCCGATTAAGAATGTGCCTTAATTTATACATGCGAAGGAAAGGGAAGAGTTTTTAAGTGGAATTCATTAGGAGGGAAAGTGTACTTCAAACGTTAATAATAAAGAACACTTTTCACAGTTTTAGTATATTTGCCCTTTAGTTAAAATTCGAGTTAAATATTCACAAGGTTTATGAAACATATTTCATTTTTTAACGTTCAGAGGTGGGAGACGACTTTTTTTAATTATTACGAAAAAATTAGTATTTAAATCGCGAATTTTGTATACTCTTACAAATAGGTTTGAAAATTAAATACTTTTCTTAAAAATGAGGAAAAATATAAATCCTGTTCAGAATAATATCATCTACTTGATACAATTTACGGCTTGAATAGCGTATGAATTTTTTTGTAAAAAAAAAAGGCTTATGCGTTCATGGCGATTCGAATCCGAGACCTGGTGGTCCGAATGGGGTTAAAAATCGCCACAATGATAGAGGTTTCTTCAAAAGATGAATACGAATCGAAATATTGTTTTAAGAAAGATTGTTCCAGATGCGTAGACCGTAGGCAAAAGTGTTTTAATTTATGCAAGGGAAATTAAAGACAGAGGTTTGAAATTGAATTTCTTGGAAATTATGAATTCGAAACATTATTTAGGAAGGTTTTTTTACTTATTTTAAAAATAGCTACACTTCTATTTAAAATTCGAGTTAATTATTCGCATGTTGTATAAAAAATTAAAGGCAGAGGATTGAACTGAAATTTCTTAGGAGGGAAAAATGGATTTAAAACTTTATAAAGAAAGGCCCTTTTCCTTAGTTTCAGCATGACTTTTCAACTGTTTCAAATTCGAGATAAATATTAACATGGTGTATAAAAACATGCTTTATTTTTGAAAACATTCGAATAACAAGGCACTGAATCTCCATTTACGAAATTTGTATTTCTTTAATAAAACTGTATTTGTTTTCCGGGTTCTTGCATTCATGTCTCTAGAAAAGAACCTTGACAATATACTATGGACCATATAATGCAAAAGGAGCTCCTACCAGGGGCGGACTGGGCTGTCGGCCCCAGGACCTTCGCGTCCTCATGGGCGATACGACGCGCGTTTCCGAATTGGCGACGCTTCGCGCCCTCCGGAAATCTAAGATATTCGATCTTTGAGAGGACAAGTCCGCCCCTGGCTCCTACAGTAAATAAAAAAGGCAATCTAATTGCCTTATCTCTAAATATATACATATGCGTGTAGATTAGAGATATAGTGCTTTCGCGCTCAATGGATACCCGATACCGTTACCAGACGGGTTGTTCCATTGCAGTTTAGGGAAGGGCGTCTTGCCGAAACTGGTTTTTCGCGCGGGAAAAACCAGTTGCGGCAAGAATCAGGCGTTAGGTCTGCGCGAATGGACTATATCTAGATTATAGATGTTTTACGTAAAACGAGTAATAAAATAAAAAGCTTTTTGTTGTGACGATTTGACCACTTTGCAATTAGGGAAGTAGGAGAATATTTTTCGAAGATAAATAAATTGGAGCTACACAAAAATAAATATTATTTTCCTCTTTATGTATAAATTTAGTTAATTTCAATAATTATGTTTGTGTTTTACAGATTTGTTTTTCGACATACGAACGTCGTCGTCGCCTATTTTCCTTGATGTGAATAAGAAGTCGCTTCACCCATGACTAGAATCTCCATAAAGCTAAATAATCGAATGCTTAAAGTATCAACAGAAGAAATACACCACAGAAGTTTTCCATTGCTAGATTTATTAGTTTATTAGATTTATTTATTAGATTTGTTTATTTATTAGATATTTATTTATTAGATTTATTTATTTATTAGATATCTTATTTATTAGATTTATTATTTATTAGATATTTACTTATTAGATTCATTTATTTATTAGATATTTATTTATTAGATTTATTTATTTATTAGATATTTACTTATTAGATATGTGTTTATTAGATTTATTTATTAGACTTATTAGTGGTGAAAGGGGGGGTCTCCAGAATAAATGAACACATTCACAAGGAAAGGGCTAATTTAAATTTAAATTCAAGATAGACATAGCTAAAACCTTTTTATTTAACATTAAGCTTTTCGATGGAATTGTATCAAGCATCTTCAGAAGCATAGATTAAAAATGAATTAATATATAACTTTAAAAAGATTTTTGGAAACGTAGAATGATATCTCATGTCAAAACTAATAAAAAATTATATGAGAAAGGTAATTAGAGAAAATTAATTTATTGAAAGGGAAAAAATTACGGAATAATGAATTATTGAAAAAAATGGAGGGGAAATAATGTAAAGAAATTACGTCCACGAAGAATGGATTTTGTTTGCGATAGACATGGCGTTAATAAGATTATGACTATTTTGTTGAATAAAAAAGGATTCAAGAAAATTTAGTTGAGAGGTGGCGAGCGGTTTGTAAATGATTTCGGCTTCTTGGAATAAAAATGTATGGTCAGTGGACCAACAGTGCTGTGCTAAAGAAGATTTTATGAGTTGCTGTTTCTTAACATAAGTTTTGTGTTCATTGATTCCGAAACGAATAGCGCAGCGTGTTTGACCAGCTTATGATTTTGAGCAACTACAAGGAACTTGAAAGATACCAGAGAGTTAATATCAGGAATAGTAGCATTAAGTTTTGAAATACCACTTTATTGCTGGGGATGGAATGGAACTTATTAAGGATGCTGGCAATTTTTGAACTGACATTAAGTGAAAAAGGTAAACAAATAGTTTGTAGTATGGGTTTATAATAAGGAGATAGGTAAGTGGCTGGTTTTTTATTAGAAAAGTTATTGATGACTTGATGAACAATAATTGAGTTATAACCCCTGAATGCAGAATCACTTTTGATGAAATTTAATCCTTTTTCGAAGTCAGTGCCAGTAGAGAAAATTTTGCTGGCACAACATACGTGCCAATAAAAGCTACTCATTTTCTGACACCAGGGATATTCTGACAAAGAATTAGGGGGGCAATGGAATGGAAGCGTGTTCATGGAATACACTACTTCGATAACACACAGGGGTTTTTAAATAAGTACGTCAAAGAAAGGTAGGTAGTCTATTATCAAGTTCACGTTCAAATAAAAATTGAACATGTGGATTTACTTAATTGAGGGTTTGGATGAGAATAACGCGATCGGTATTGTTGTCATGAAGAATTGCAAAAATATCATCAACATGTCGAACCCAAAATTTAAATTGAAGGAGTCCAAGAATTTCTTTCTCGACACAATGCGTGAAGATATCTGACAGAATAGAGGATAGCGGGTTTCCCATAGCAATCTCATCCATCTGTTGAAATAGATTAGTTTGAAACGAAAAGCAAGTTTGTGATACGCAAATTTCAGTGAGACATATTAGCTCATTGATCTCAAAATCAGTGTAGTGGAACTCTTTTATACGTTTTAATGTTATAATTCTGATTCAACAAGCCAGCTGACGAAATTTTTTGCGTTTTCTTGTTGAATATGCGGTTCATTTTATCATCGCTAAACCGTTTACGGTAACCTTCTATCATAATGTCATCGCTCAGTAGATTATTGAACCGTTTCTCCAATCTTCGGTTTAAACATTAAAAGCATGTAAACCATCGACAATTCCTAATTCCTTTCCAAAATGTGAAGATCATTCCAGTTTTCAGCAAATTATAATACAGCAAAACTACCACTCTTCGCATTGCAAAGACATTGTTTAATTGACATTTGTCGCTACTAAATGCCATCATTAAAGGCCTACGAGGTAATATCGCTCTTTTTGAACATGAACTCTATGTTAAGGTATTATTACCCTCCGCAGGGATAACACAATTGCCAAATATGGTCAACACAAGAAAGCCTCCGGGGCGAGTATTTTGTGAGTTTTCGCGGGGGAATTTATTATACTATAATTTTTTGTTTGCCCCACGTGGGTGGCAAAAATTATAGTATATAATGAACTCTATCCTCTTCATCTAAAACTCGCTCATGAAATTCTGAACTTCCTTTCTTGATAAGGGTGGATCCAGCGAGGGGGCAGGAGGCGATCCTCCTTCCTTTCAGGCTTAAATAGGAAAAAATAAAGACGATGAAGAACACTTTATGTGTTGTTTGTTATGACTGTAATAAACAAAAGTCGTAGACTGGCTTGCAAAGTCTCCAAGTTTTGGAGAAATGCGATATAAACGCTTTCCCACGAATCTACGAGATTCTCTCCCTTCAAACTACTTTTTCAGTAAGGGTTACTTCAGCATAACGTAGTTTTTTATCGTTGAAGCGCCGTCAAACTTGGCTTCGAACGCGGATGACAGAAGAGACTTTTAATACACACCCACAGAGACATTCATATTGATGTAAATAAAGTGATTGACAAATTTTCAAAGAAACCAAGATGGCTCGACTTTGCACTATAAACTTCAAGTTTTTTAAAAAGTTGCTTGTTATAAAAAAAGTAAAATAATTACGATGTTTTTGTAGTTTAAATTTAAACTTGTTCTATTAATTACATTGTAAATTATCGTTTTGGTTATTGTATATGTCTCCTTTACTAGCTTATCCTTCTGTCATACTCGACTATAATCTGCCCATAATAATAATAAACCATATAGTTTAATTAAAGAAAAGCCCAGCTTTAATTCATTGTCTTAAATTAAATAGTTTGATAAGTACAAAAGAAGGCTAGTAATATAACAACATTTACCTAAACTATTCAGTAGTTCAAACTAAATATTTTCATGGTAAAGACCCCCGAAATAGACCCTGTAATAAAATTCTGGAACCGCCGTTGTTTCTTAGGATGAAAAAACTTCAAAAAAAATTCTGATTTTGCTAAAAACTATCAAACCAATCCCAACAAGAAATTTTCTCTGTTAATCGGGCCGGTAACAAATCAATATTCGAATTCATTTCTAAATGTAGTCCTAAACTTCTCAAACAAGTCATTTTCGGATCAGGAACTTAAACTTCTTTCATTCGACTGGAACTTTACAGTTTCTCGAGCAGTTCATCCTACGAAATTGATTTCACCTATAGCAAAAGCACTACCTTGCAGAAAATTAAACATTGGTAAGAAAGATGTACTTCGTCACGTATTTGCTGGCATCATTGCATCCAACAAAATAAATAAACCTAACCTCCCTCGAGACGATCTCAAAGCTTTGAAAGAACTTTATAACGATACCAGTACCGTCAATACCAAGGCAGACAAAGGTGATCAAACAGTGATCCTTGATAAAAACCGATATATAGATGGAGTTGAATTGTTGTTATAAGACGACTTTTATTATTCCATCATGAAAGACCTATCCACCTCACACCTCACTAAAGTAAATCAAGCCATTAAATCCAGCTGCGTTTTGGATCAAAAGACCAAAAAATAAGTTGCTCCCTTTATGGCTAATACCGGCCGTTTATATACGTTACCAAAAGTTCACAAGCCTGGCTTACCATTCGGACCAATCATTTCAAACATTGGTACTGCAAAACATACCCTATCAAAACATTTGACAAAAAGATTCGCTCCATTACTTCGCATCAACTCATTTACTGTCAAAAATCATTTCCAATTCGTGAACAAATTCCATGAAATTCCGTTTTCGACCAATAAAATGATATCATTTAACGTAAAAAGCCTGTTTACCAACATCCAGGATGCACTCCGACCACTTGTTCGTCTTATGAGTGAGATCCACTACACAGATTTTGAGATCGATGAGCTAATGCACCTCACTGAAATTTACGTATCACAAACGTGCTTCTCGTTCTAAAATAATCTATTTCAGCAGATGGATGGGCTTGCTATGGGAAACCCTCTATCCCTTGTTCTGCCGGATATGTATTTGTCGAGAAAAAAATTCTCGGACACCTTCAATTTAAATTGTTGGCTCGATATGATGACATGTTTGCAATTCTTCATGACAACACTACCGACCTCGTTATTCCCACTCAAACACTCAGTTCTATAAATCCCCATATTCGGTTTTCATTTGAATGTGAATTTAATAATAGACTATCTTTTCTTCATCTACTTATTGAAAAACCTCTATATGATATCAAACTATTCTATAAACACGCTACCATCCCGTATCCTTGGTCAGAAACTTCGTCATCTCCAGTGTCAGAAAATGAGTAGCTGTTATTGGTACGTATATCGATCGCGTCATCAAAATTTCCATTCATGACACTGACCTTGACAAATAATTTAATTTCATCTAAAGTGTTGCGGCATCCAGAGTTTATAACCCAATCATTGTTGATCAAACTATCAATAAGTTTTCTGAGAAAAAGCCAACCACTTACCTCTCTCTCTCTCCTGATTATAAACCCACACCACAAACTATTTGTTCACCTTTTGTACCTAATGTCACTTTAAAAATTATCAGCATCCTCAATAATTTCGATTTCATCCCCATCGATAAAACCGATATTTCAAAACTTAAATGTGCTATTCCTGATAGTAACTCTTGAGGTATCTATCAAGTCCTATGTAGTTGCTCAAAATCATACATTGGTTAAACCCGCCCTGATCTTCCGTTACAAATCAATGAACATAAAACTTATGTTAAGAAATAGTAACTCATAAAATCTTCTAGCCATAAATATTTATTCCACCAAGCCGAAATCATTTACAAACCGCTCGCTCCTTCTGAACTAAATTTTCTTGAATATTTTTTATTCAACAAAATAGTCACAATCTTATTAACGACATGTCTATCGCAAACAAAATCCATTCTTTGTGGACGTAATTTCTTTACATTATTTCCCCTCCATTTTTTTTTTCAATAATTCATTATTTCTTAATTTTTTCCTTTTTAATAAATTAATTTTTTCCTACTTCCCCTTCTCAAATAATTTTGTTATTTTTCGACATGAGATATCATTCCATGTTTCCTAAAATCTGTTACAAATTATATATTAATTTCTTTTTAATCTATACTTTTGAAGATGATGGATGCAATGCCATCGAAAAGCTTAAAGTTTAATAAAGTTAAATTGTGAATTTCAATTTAAATATTTGCACAGTGAGTCACTCTTGGTTGTTATTAAGGGCTCAATTGCTTTATATCTACTGAGTGTAGAAGTAGATATGTTATGTAGAATTATTTTTGGAGCTCTTATTAAGACCTTGTAACTGGAAACGGTAGAAAGAAGTTTTCAAATACAATCAACTCTCGACTTACCGAAATAATGGTTAATACGACTATAACAAGTAATCGAATTCATAGATAATAGTAGAAGTATTGTAAAATCCTTCAGATTCCGAAAACTGCCCTTTTTATTACTATAGATATATACTGGTGTCCAAAATTAAGGTTACATTCAATGTTATTTCAATGGGAGGGGTACATATTTTGCTCTGTAACTTTCGATATGCTTTATTTATGAAAAAACGCTTTACAGAAAAATGAAAAGCTCTAAACTTTTAACATAATTACAAAATAAATCAAATTTTTTCAGATATCTTACAAAAGAGAATCCATGATCAAATATGGTACAGAAATTGAAGGTGGTGTTGAGCAGACATTACATTAGTAGTAATTATTTATGGGATGACTAAATTGGGTTGTTGCCATGAAATTGGTTGATGCATTTGATTAAGTTTATTATTAACCAACAGCTTGTTGGCTGTAATTATTGCTTAGAATAAAACTGCTGTTTGTTATTGTAATCTGGTCACCATCTTGGCGAGATTAAGATGACACCAAAACTACTACAATAGTAATTACAATTTCCTTAAAATACTGATTCGATTCCTCTGTAGTTAGGTTAGATTCTTCAACGTTGAATCCAGGTTCAATTTCTCAACGTTAAGTCCAGGTTCGATTACTCAAAATTAAATATCGGTTCAATATGTCTGAAACAACTTGCAGTTTAATTCCTCAATCAAACCTTTATTAGCGGATGAGGATAAAAATATTTGGGCCGTTTCGAATAGTGGCAATGGTGCAGAAAATTCCCACAAGTAGCCAATACTTTGGAACAAATGGAATAACTCCCGAATTAAATAATTTTAATTATTTAGGTTTTTAAATTATCAAACATCGCGTTGTGGGTGAATTAGTTACGTACCAACCCATGGAATATTTAACCCAGACTCGAAAGCTGGAGATCGTAGTGGCACGAAACAGGAAAGATATCAGTTAAAAAAAGATTTATTAAAAAAGATAAACGAAAGAATACAATTAACATTATAAGGGGCCCTGTGTGGGCCTACAGGTAAATACAATACCGCTTGATTCAGGGGAAGAGTAAATAACATGTTCCAAATGTTTCATTCCAATATGACAATAACTTGAATTTCACTACTATTTTTGCAGGTCAGTACGGAGGTTTTCTCACAGATAAATTTTGATGAACATTCACACAAAATTGATGTATGTGGCCATAGCATAACTCTTGAGCCATACATAACATAACTTACAAAAATATATTGGTTAATTAATTGATCAACAATGGGTATAAAGTTACAGGGATCATTTAGCGTAGAGGGAAAGATAGATAGAGGAAAAGAAAAAATGGTTACCATTTCTAGCCTTGGGCCCCTCAGAGGGCCATGAATACTTTTACGTCTAACAAGTTAGGTAGTTGAGATGGGACTCACCTTTGGGCGGAAGATCCCCACTTGCTTAGAAAGGGGTTGTTGTACCTAGCTGCGAGTTGGCACCCTGTTTTTGGCGACCATCTTCTTCGGACCTCGTCTAGTTGACACTAAGGTCGCAAGATTTCTCTCGGAAGAAGGGGATGAGTGCCCAGATGGGACAAACTTGACCATAACGTGGGGAAAAAAACACGCCAGAGTGCCCCTCCATTTCTGGGAATCAGTGGTCATTTTGAAGAAGGCGGGAAACATCCCCCCTTTGTACCAGAAGCTCATTTATTGCTTACTGTGATAGAGAATTTCGTCCATTTCTTTATATGGTGAATCGTGAAGAAAAGACTTCGATTTTTACGACTTTCTTGCTGTTGAACGTTATTTCGCCCCGATGAGTCATCCACTTCTTTGACCCACAAAATAATTTGAAGAAATGATATTGTGGTGATATTTTTTTAACCCAACAGTGAAAGACAAAAATTTGTAAACAAATAATTTATGATGACAATTTTTCTCTCATAAACATGAAAAATTATTAGAAAATGGTTATTGATGCTTATGTAATTTTTTTATCCTAAATCTGTTTCCTACGAGTTTTCCACGTTCAATTTTTGTACCATTTTTGATCGTCGTTTCTCTTTCATAAGATACCTGAAAATATTGAAATTTTTTTTATAGTTCTATTTAGTGTTTATAGTTCTTTAATTTTCTGTAAAACTATTTTTTTATAAATCAAGCAGATCAAAAGTTACAGAGCAAAACATGCACCTGTCCCATTGAAATAACACTGTGTGTAACCTTAATTTTGGACAGGACTGTACATCACATAGCATATTTCGCGGTGCATTATACTGCATATTTCACTGTGCGTTATATTGCATATTTCACTATGCATTGGATAACATATTTTTCTACACCGTATGTAACAAATCTAAAGTTGTCGGAGGAAAAAGGGTATTTTAAATATTTTTTTAAATAATCAGTGACTTTTTCTGCTACTTAGTAGCTTCTTAGTAGCTTCCTAGTCGTCCTACTCAATTGTGACCGGCGTATCATTAGGGAAGGTTTTCGTTATAGTTAGTTCTAATACTCAAAGGCCCGCAAACTATTGTATACTATCCAGCAACTCAGTTGAACCTCCCTTTGTGTGCTAAATACGATTCTCCTCATATTTGTGTTTTGCAATTCTTTAAAAATTAAACGGCTGAGTTAATTAGTTAGGTTGAAATGACGACGAGAATTCAACAAGGATTAAATGTTTATTTTCACAATATATCTAACTTGGATGCCAGCATTATAACTAACCAGCAAGCTCTCATGGTGCCCAGTTACCTTACTGTTACCATTCAATCAAGCTTCTTCTTCTTTTTTTTAAATTTTTTTAATTTATCCATGTTTTTGAGTAAATAAACGGAAGTGGACTGCATTTGGAGGATCGGCTTGATTAGACTCGGAAACAGGGTGAGGCTAAACTATTCCACCCCAATAACTTGTAGCACCAATGTTTGACTGTATAAATACAGTTCAAACACACAAGAAATTTTCCATTTTACTACTAAGTTTTGTCTCGTTTCGAGAAGTAAAATTTTACTTTTCCGTTAATTATTTTTTATATTTTGAAGTTCATATATTGTGCCGGCAAAACCTTACAAATTGAAGGACCTGCAAAAGTCACAATCCGAACATTCATAGAAATATCTTTTATTCTAATCTTGAAAATTCGAAGATTTTTCATCTTCCTCATTACAGAAGATCAGCCTTCCCTCCAAGCAAAAAATACTCTCCTATGCTGCACCTGTGCAAAATTTGAACTTCCCAGGATTCCTTAGCACAAAAAGCCGTGATATAACACATTTTTATGTCACTTCTTTAGCAGTGATATAAAAATGTGTTACATTTTTATATCACTGCTAAAGAAAGGTAGCCATAACGTGTTTGATAGCTAGAGTACTTCATTCCTATGTCCATTTTACCGATGTCGACTTTCAATGTGAAAATAGTTTCTTCTAAACATGCCAATGGTCGAATGGTTGCCTCCAGTGCCTTCATGCCTGTTGAGTTTTTGTATGACTTCCAAATGTGCTTTATTTGTTGTAAATATCGCGTAGGGTATTGTTAATCATCTAACATGGCGCCCCTAAAGCGAACGACGGAAAAATATCCACCTTTATCATTTTTAGGAATAAAGATAATTTTATAAAACGTGTCTGTCTGTATCAATTTTATTTATTTATTTTATTTATTTATTTATTTATTTATTTATTTATTTATTTATTTATTTATTTATTTGGATCAATTAATTAGAGGTAAGTTTTTCTTGCCCCAACTCACATGTAATTAGTTGCGAATAGCTCTGAGCACATATGACGTACATTTGTTGTGATTCAATGTATACAATATGCAATTCAATGTATGCAATGTGCAATTCAATGTATACAATTTGTAAAATATGTAAGGAGTAATATTTATGAAAAGTCCCGAATGCCATTTAGGATTTATGGTTTTTTGTTCTTCGTTATTTCAATAAAGTAAAAGATAATTAGAAGAGAGCATTATCAAAAATCTGGAGTACGTAGGGGGAAAAGAGTTGTACGGGGTTGAATGTATATTCTATTTCGCAAATTTCAATGTCTTTCCCCCTTGGCATTAAAACTGATTTTAATATTAAAATCTTGCACAGCGATCTGAACATGCACTTTCAAAAATTTACATTTTACATTTTCGATATTTTTTCAAAAACCATGGTTCAAGAACTGCTCTGAAAAAATCTCTCTCTTCACGGTAAAAAAACACATAGCCTTTTAAAAAAGTGTTCATAATTTATTAAAACCATACAAAGTCAACCATATTATACAAAGGAAGTCCAGGAACTTTTAAAATTTTAAAATAAGAAACAGAAGTCCTTCATATTCCATGCAGTGAAATAAATATGACAAAGACGTTTTCGTGTTTCGCGTATTAATAATTTAAAGTGAAATTCTCCCGTTATTTCAGTAGCCCGTATCTACCACACTTGACATTTCTTTTCGGGATTCATCGGCGATCCAAGAGGACACTCGAAGTCTTTAGAAAATTCTGGAAGGTTGGAAAGTGGACCAATGACTCTGAAAAGAGAAATAAAGATATAAGCGATTTACTATAGAGAAGCTGTATATTGAAAGGTTGGACGTTAAAACGTATCTGTGTCCTATGCAACATTATATTTATTACCAAATCAATTTCATTTTAGGCGAAATGTACATAATTCCGCTAGGGCAGTGGTTCTAAATCCCCCCGTTCTGTGGGTCTTGGCCCACATCTGCATTTACTTCTGTTACCACCGATAACATTTTATAATTCTAACGAATGTCGTATTTAAATCAGATGTTTTATATCAAATATACTTCATACTTACGATACAATTATCACTTACAATATAAGAAAATACTAATAATAAAATGTGTTATAACAAAATATTTTACAGTCATTTGGCATAATAATGTTATTGTCCCTCAAGCCCTGAAGTGGTAACACCTAGCTCCCTTTTCACCTATCTACCACCTTTTTACCACACATTTCTACCACATTCACTTAGCGCCCCATTATGTCGCGGGTACGACTTCCAAAGGCGCCAAACAAAAAGGAAGCTTGACGACTAACTGTTCTGTGGTTCTTCTGTAGTTCAGTGGTTGGTTCCCTAGACAAAAACGGTTCAATCTCCTTGAAAAGCTAAAGGCTCCGGCGTAGCATACCCAAGGATATACTGGGCTGCCGGTCCTAGAGCCGGGGCGCCCTCATGGGCGATAGGACTCTCACTCTACGAAAATCCAAAGTATGCGCCCTTTGCCAGGCCCCAGTCCTCCCCTGAGCACACCGCTTTCTGTGCTTGTGCCTCACTCCCTGTAAATATCCTCACAAACAAATAATTGTCCCCCAGATTTGAAAGATCCTTCATGTTAATGAGAACAAATAAGATTTGCTATGTCTGCTTCCAGTGAGATTATAACAATATAAAATAAATTAAACTCTCGACAAGTTTAAAAAGTAAGATTCAACGAAATATAAAGTAGAAAATCAGGTAAAATCAAATTTTTTTTCTCCTAATGAGGTGGAAAGTTATTTGCAATTTCACTGTTTAGAAACAATGCGTGTCTTTTTCTGTGTTTTTATTTATTTTTACTACTATATTATTTCATGCATTTCATTTTCATATTAGCGATCATTTTATTTCAGAAATGGACTTTCCATGGCTCACTTAACAGATTAAGCCGCCCCTCCCAATTTGCTCTCTTTTACTTGTGCCCCCAAGAGAGCACAACGAGGCAACTATTTTTTCTTATACTCCCAGAAATCGCGCACGACTCTCCTGAAGACCATATTGCCCCCATTAAGAATCACTGCATTAGAATAATACAGTGTTAAAACACTCTTATGACAATATTGCAACACTTTTATGACAGTGTTACAACACTGCATTAAAATAATACAGAATTTAGAACATCATATTATTCTAAGTCCTGTATTAGGGGCAAGTGGCTAGATGTGGCTCAAAATTCACCGCAAACATCGATCCCATCTGAAGCGGTCATATGAACTGCCTTGTAACGTAATGTTATGTTACATTAACTAACTATTCGAAAATTTAGTTCAATGTTGTTCAGAATCCAGGATTGATATATTATTCCTATGCATCATTATAAGTATTTAGGTAGTTACAAGCTCATGATGTTAAAATATTTTTGTATAGAAATGTAAGAAAATTAAAAATATTTAATTTTTAAATTTTGTTATGGCATTTTATACATAATAATTACAAATTTTATATTTTTACTAATTATTTTTGTCGAATAATTAAATATATAAATTTATATGTCATGATTTTAATATGAAAGCAATTTGTTGTTGGATATTCTGTATTTGTTTTGATTTTGGTGCTAAAACTTATGTTGTTTTTAAATCATAGTTTAATATTTTGGAACCATAATATTACTAAATTCAAATTAGAACGTTATGTATGGAATTTCATAACTCATACGTGTAATTTTGCATCTATTATTTACTGTATGAAAGCAATTTCCCTTCACTGATAAGTGGGAACGGGGAATGGGAAAATTGACGAAGTAAAGGGGGAGGGCACAGGAGCTGATGCCCCCATGGGATAACGAAGTACGTTGTTTTCTTTAACATCTGATCGCTTTATCTTTTTTTAAATCTATTTAGAATCCCATAATTTTTTAATTGCTGCATCCCTGATGGGAAATTTCTTAAAAATAATTTTGACATCTTAATTATCCAACTTTATCATTAAAAAATAAGATTACAATTGTGGGACAGAGAACTTGTAACATATTAATAACTATATTAATAATAATATTAATACAATTATTAATTATATTCTTTTATTCAGTTTTATTCATATTATTTACCTGAATTGAGCAGGACTATGAGCACCTGTAATAACCCTGAGCTTCAGCGAAGCGGGCTTGTATTTTCCACACCAGACCTAAATGAAACGACGAAACAAGAGAATATTTTGATTATTTCCAATTGAAAGATTATATGTTCTAATTGACTTGTGCTACTTCACTGCGAATTTAATACGGTGTTATCTTTCCTAAAGGAATAATTTAATCTATAATTTAAATAAAAAAAATAACTAGTTTTCTTTAATTTTTATCTTAATATTTGTAGGTGGGTAGTGTTGTAGTTAGAAACCTAATTTGCTTATACACATATTCAAATTTTTGTCAAAAGCCAAAAATCTATGTTATTTCAGTTTAAGGCTATTTCCTTTAAGAGTGTACCCTGTGTTCGTCGTTTTGGTTGGTTGGTTGGTTGGTTGGTTGAATGTTTTTTTATGGCGCAAGGATAGCAAGGGTCCTTATGAGCCAAACAAGGTGAGAATGTGCATACAGTTTTAAAATAAAATAGATTAATGCTAAAAAGGTTAAAACGTGTTAAAAGCAACCTAACAAAGGTACCAGACGAAACAATATAAAAATGATATTAAATAGGAAAACCAATGTTGGATAAAAGTTAAAAATGATTTCATGGTTAAAAGAGTCACATAAAATGTCACAAAGGGTAAAATTATTTTGGTTAAAAGTTAATGAGCGTTACTGGTTAAAATTGGGGTAAGTACATAAAATATGTAAAACATTTAATGGTTCACCACATGTGGCACACATCGGGGCATCTTCTCCCTTTAAGAGATGATGGGAGAAGCGTGTATGCCCGATGCGAAGTCTAGCCAGAGTGACCTCTTTATGACAGTCACTACTATAGCTAGACTGCCACACCTCAAGACGAGGTTTAATGCGGTGAAGCTTATTAAAAAATTGCTTGTCCCATTCCAACTGCCATTTTTTGTACAGATGGGATAAGACATGAGTGTTAAAATCTCCAAATGGAATGGAAATACACTCAGGTTTTGCAGTTGCAGTCTTTTCAGCAATGTCAGCCTGTTCATTGATAGCGATACCAACATGGCCTGGAACCCAACAGAATTTCGCAATATACTGTGCGTTTTTTATATCCACGAGATGTTTGTAAACTCTGTGGATTCCAGTGTGATGCGAGACGTTGAATGAAGTCAGGCTTTGCAGAACGCTGAGTGAATCTGTACAGATGACAGTTGGAGATACGGCATTATTCAAGATGTATTGTAAAGCTAACACAGTAGCATGAATTTTTGCTTTGAAAACTGAGCAGAATATCGGCAGTTGTTGACTCTGTATGACATCTCCACAGACAAATCCCGCACCGACATAGTCATCCGCTTTTGATCCATCTATGAACCTGAAGGAATAGCCTACATACATACTAGACAGATCAGCGAATGCTTGCCAGCAGGCGATGTCTGCGGTATTGTCTTTTGGATAGATTCAAACAGATGTCTGTGCCAATATCAAACCATGGAGGAATGATGTTTGGCATAGATTCCGTTACCATGGCTTTTATAATGCTCAATTAGTTTGCAGCATTTTCCATCCTCATGCCATAGGTTGGGATACTTGAAGGACAAGCATTAAAAGGTGAAATGAAACAAGGTTGATGAAGTGATGATGCGAAGTATGATGATAAAGTGTGATGCAGGATGGTCTTTTAGTGTTAGAATTTTAAGGTAATAGTTGAGAGACAAACGTTGGCAACGTAAATTTAATGGAGGTTCTACGGCTTCAGCATATAAACTAGTGACTAGGGAAGTCCGAAAGGCCCCAGTTCCCAGTCGTAGATCCTAACGATGTATGGGGTCAAGTTGTTTGAATAATGATTGGCATGCTGTGCCGTAAATCGGACAGCCATAATCTAATATAGAACAGATTAATACCTTATACACTCTCAACAATGAGCATCGGTCTGCCCCCAGGATGTGTGAGACAACAGTAGGGGGAAAGTGTCTGTTCCACGCCACTGGTCCGGGTGGTACGCACGTGACACGCACGTGGTCGCGGGAGGGTGGTCCTCAGGATTGCACTAAGAGTTGTCACGTTTTTAATTTGGAGCTTCTTTTTTTTTCAATATTTGTTTAACTTTTTTGTTTAATCTAAATTAATTTTTCTTGAAGTTCACGAATGTTAAATTCATGATTACGCGTTGCCTAAAATAAATAAATTTAACACGGAATTAAATCCGCCAGATTAATTTTAAGATTTTGAGATTAATTACATGGCAAAAGCGGCTAAACGTTATTGTCTTATTATGATTTTTAAATAATTACAAGTTTGTAATTAGATAATTTCAATCACATTCAAATTCTTATTTTAAAGTATACTCTATGATTAGTGATTTCATTTCAACCCCAGCTCTAACTTTCGTTCCTAACAATTAATTATCAGCGTTTTCCAACCAAGTCTAGCGTGAATTTTCACATTAGGTTTGGTTCCAGACATTTTGTCAGCAAATCAATAGGAGGTCCCCCACCTCCTTTCAACGTGTGTGCCACCGTACAGGGTGGAGCCGCAGAGCCGCTGGGCCGCAGTCTCTGTGCAATCCCGCTAGCGCGTTTTTTTTTTCTAAGTGTGAATAAAGAAATTTTTTTAATTTTTTTTTTAATTTTTTTTTAACTTTTGTATTTTTTTTTAAACTTTTATATTTTTCTTTTTCTAAACTTCGTGCAAATTTTTTTATCTTTTAACGTTTTTATCTTTAAAACTTTTTTTAATCTTTTGTATTTTTTCTTATCAAACAAATTGCTATTCACTTTTTACAAAACGTCTTATTTCTAATTTTGAGATGAATGAGAATGATTTCCCGTTTTAAATTAAGTATTATACAAATGTTTAATATTTAAATTGTTCCTTAAGGTTAGTGAAAAGCTAAAATTTATGTCTAAATTGTTTTAAATAATTGTAATTAGATAATTTTAATCCCCTAGTTTGAATTGTATGCGGTCTTTTAAAATAAATTTCACACAGAAGTTTATTCTTTAATTTCCCTTAAAGTTTGCAAAACAATCACACATTTATTGCAATTTTGTAATAAGTATAAATAGTCTAATGAGATAATTTCAATGCTATATAAATCCGTATTTCAATTTATACATTTATCATCAATTCATTTCAATTTATACATTTATCATCAATTCATTTCAATTTATACATTATCATCGAGAAGTGTGAGCAATGAGGATCTTTCGCCAGGAAAAAATTATAAGGAAGGAAAATCAGATGTGAAGTTGAATCGCAGAGTCAATGCAGGATTTGATGGCCCGAGGGAGGTTGAGAGAGAAGAAATGGGAATTGGCAGAATACTTACTGAATTGAGAGAAATAAAGAACTGTGTGAAGAAAAATGAAAAAAGACAAGCTCAGAAAGACACTGAAATAAATAACCAAATGGAAGAAATGAAAAATAATTATAAGTGTATGATGACTACCTTTAGTGATATGTCCACAGAATTTGGAAGAGTCCTAGAAGATAATAACATGTTAAAGAAAGAGCTAAAGGAGTGGAGAAAAGAAGTTGAATGTAAAGAAAGACAGATAGATGAAGAAAATTAAGAGAGAGAGAGTAACAAATCTGGAAGAAGACACAGACAGATTGATGAGGACCAGGTTGAAGCTGAGCAACACAATAGGAGGAATAATGTGGAAATTATGGAGATAAAATATAGAGAAGATGAGAATTGTGAGGACCTCGTTAAAAGAATATGTCAGAAACTAGATATGAACATCAACCAGGAATAAATAGAGTCAGCTCACGGAATCAGCGCAGGAGGACGATACGACAAAATAGTGGCAAGATTCGTGAGCCGAAAGACTAAAAATGAATTAATGTTTGTTAAGGAAAAGAGAAACCCACCTAAAAGCGAACGATATCGCAGGTAGCAGAAATAGAGATCAAGAGAATAACTTTATATACATAAATGAGCAACTATGCTCATATAGGAGGAAGTTATTCACAGAAGCATTGCAGATAAAGAGAGAAGGTGGATGGAAGTACTTGTGGACAACAAATGGCAGGATGAAAGCAAGAAGAAATAATTACAGTGAAGTCCTAGTTATTAATAACTATGCCAACATCCAGAGAATGCAATGAAATTTTATAAGGGAAAAGAAAATTCATAATAGGGACAATAGTTATTTAATGAAACAAAATCATCATAGCAATAATATAAACATATATAAAGGACCACTACAAAATGCCCACACTAATAATCTCAAAGTTGTCAAATATAGATAATTTTAATGATATGCATAATATTACAAATAATATTAGTACTGACATAATAAAATGTGGAGTAAATGTTAATCAAATAACAAATAATAGATTAAATTTAAACAATATGAACAATATTATAACCAATGATGTAGATATAAATTAAAAATCGTTTTTGTCTAAAACAGTGTGTTTAAAAAATGGTATTGATGTTGTGAGCATGGAGGAAAATGGAAAAAAAGGTGAATATAAAATTCATTAATAATAAGTGTAATTATGTAAATAATGTTATTGATGCTCTGTATGTAAAGGATTGTAAAAATGATATAACATTTGAAGTCAGTCAAAATTATGAGGATGATTTTTTGAGTGAGGGATTAAATAATGTAAAAAATAGAATTGTTAAGAATATTGAAAACTTTGAAATTCATTATAACATAGACAAAAGAGATGGAAATGCAAATGTATATGTTTTTGATGATATAACAGATAACAATGTGTGAGATATAAATGGTACAAATCATATGAAAAATATAAGTATAGAGAAAAATTTGTGTGAAGTTAACAAGGTAGTATGGATATTGATAGTAATGCAAATTGCAGGTTAAAGATTAAAAAAGCTGAAATTATGAAAAGAGGGGAACCTGGAAAATATAGTGATTTTAATAAATTAAAAATTATGCATATAAATGCGAGAAGCATAAAAAACAAAATGGGTGAAATAGAAATGCTGATGGAAAATAATGAATATCAAATAAACATAATGGGAATAAGTGAAACATGGTCTAAAGAAAATGATCACATGGAAATTTATGGATGATATGGTTATCATCTGATGAGAGACAAAAAAAAAGGGGAGGATAGGTATCGGTATATATAAGGAATATTCACGAGGATTTTGAAAAAATGGACTGAATTATCACACATGTGATGATTGGGAAATAATAGGCGTAAAAAGAGGTAAACTTAGGACAGAAATTGTATATAGAGATCCAAGAAGAAATGTTCACAAGCTACTAGATTGGCTATACTTAAAAATTGAAGAAGTACAAAGTAAAAATATAATTATAGTAGGTAGCCTAAATATTGATGTAAGTAAAGAATCTAGTCATAAAAATTATTTGATAAATGCAATGAAAATGATGGGATTAACAAACGTAATTAGTGACTATACAAGAATAACCGATAATTCGACTACAACGATTGATTTATGTTTTACGAACGTATTGGGAATTCATGAAAATATTTTGGATTACCAAATAAGAGATCACAAAGCTATACTCATCGAAGTTCAAGAGGAAACTAAACTCAGGATAAACAATAAAATTAAAGTCAGAGATTTCAGTTAAAAAAGTCTTGAAAGGTTTACAGCCTAGGATAATCAAATGATATGCTGATTTATTGGTTAAACCACTGTTGGTGATATTTAATGAAATAATTGATACAGAAGTAATTCCTGAAGAAATGAAAACAGCTAAGATAGTTCCTATATATAAGAAAGGTAAGAAAGATAACAAAGAAAACTATAGACCAATAGCAATAACCTCCGTCTTCGCGAAATCATTTGAAAAATTACTTTACTAAAGAATAATTGATTTTATAGACAATGAGTATATAATAGATAATTCCTAATTTGGGTTTAGAAAGGGCAAATCAACTGCAGGGGCGCTATTGAGAACAATAAAAAGAATATAGGAGGCAATAGAAAACAAGGAACAGGGTATTGGCATTTTTTTATCTGAATAAAGCATTTGATGCAATAAATAGAGAAATATTAATTAAAAAAATTAAAATTTGCGAATTAAGGGAGAAGATCAAAAATTTATTGAGCAGTTATTTAAAGGCTGGAAAACAAGTTGTATATATTAAGAGAAAGAAATCTAAGTTATTGGTTAATAATTACGGAGTACCTCAGGGCTCCAATTTGGGGCCATTATTTTATTCCTTATATGTTAACGATATATTCAACGTATCATGTAGGAAACATCACATTATTTGCTGATGATACAAGTGTCATTATTACTGATAAGGATTTAAATAAGGTAATGGAAACAGGTATTAATGAAATAAAAAAATATGAAAAATGGTTTGCTATTAATCAACTGAAGTTAAATGTAGACAAATCAAAATTAATAATTTTTTCAGGTAAAAATAAAAAAATAGATGACGATATGATTAATAAATCTATAACAGTTAATAATAAGAAAATAGAAATAGTGGATAAAATTTATTTCTTAGAAGTTCAACTTACAAATAAATTAAATTGGAATGGTCATATAAACAAAATAACAAAAAAGATATGTAAAGGTATAGGAATTCTAAGACGGATAAGTAAAAATCTATCCCCAAAAATAAATAATGAACTCTATAATTCTCTGATTAATTTCCATCTAGTGTATTGTAACTTCGTTTGGAGTAACTTGGGTATTGTTAACAATAATAAAACAATTGCAAAATAAATCAATCAAACTGATTAATAGAGACAATAGAATAGACTTAAAGAATTTTTTAATGAATTCTAATATATTGCAAATTGAATAGATTCATAAATACTGTATACTAATTAAAATGTTTAAAAGAATAAGAAAAAATAAACATACAGATCTTATAAAAATTCAATTAAACGAAAAAGAAGTAGATATCGAAACTATAACGAATTAATATTACCCAAAATAAGAACAGAATTGGGAAGATGCAACATAAATTACATAGGACCTAAATATTAGAATGGAATACCAGATAAACTAAAGCGGTTAAATAATATAGTAAAATTTAAAAAAAAAGCTTAAAAGATACTGGATAGTCAGTAATGTCCAACAATTTATCGATAATTAAAAAAACCAATCAATTAAAGACAAATTATAAAAACAACTCACATAAGAAGTGCATTACATATGCGTGATCTTTAGTAAAGAGTGAGGGGTGTTGAAATATGTGGAAATAGCCTGATGGCCGAATTTATTGTTTGGGTGAATTGTTATATTGAATCAGTCTGAGGTCCTCAAGCCTGTTATATTCGTCATAGATATTTACTTAGGACCTTTCTTTGTGTGGTCATGTATTGTCACAACGACTGTTCCAAGAAGAATAAATAAAGTATTATTATTATTATTATTACATTCTGCAATGTGGTATTCTTGATGTAACGTTGATATTCTCGATTTTGAGGTTGAAGACGTTGATTGGTGATTAGTAGGGACCGGATCTTGGTAACCTAAAACTTTCTGAAAACGAAAATAAAATTCATTAAAATGATGAAATTATGCCCTTAAAAAAAGATGGAAAAATGACCTAAAAGTCGAAAAATGCCCCTTAAGATTAAAAAAAATTCTCTAAAACAATTTATATTATATTTTTCCACGTTATAAATTAAATAATTTCAACTTTAGACAATTTATAGACTAGAATTTTCATTCTTTCTCCATGATATGTCAAAAGAAAAGAAAAAAGGAAGTAAATACATATTATGAATGAATTTTAATGATGTGTAATCTAATCACTTGAAAGAACATCAAAATTGCACGGGATAATTATGCCTTTTTTTTTAACGTTGTCAAGAGTCTATTTTATTTTCTGAAAGCAAATTCTTATGCCTTGAAAAACTCTTCTCAACACTTATTTGAAGAAAACACATTCAATTATATGGAAAATTCTTCATCAATTCCCTATGTTTCTACCCCTTCAGTTAAGATAGCAGAAATTGTTTTCAAACTCTGACACCCAGATTTTTTTTCTAAAACAAATTTTAATTTTGTAACGATGTTTAGTCTTCCCCTTGGCGTTTTTTAGTACTTCGCTTTCTTTATCGCTGTAACCAATTAAGTCAACGAGTTCCATTCTGTGCTTCTGAGCCATTAATAATGGAAGGTAAAATGGAAGTTTGATCTTATGTATGCCAAATTTCCTTCTATTTTTTCCTGAGAGAACAGACATCGCGCAATTTGAATAAATGCTGCGTCTTCCGGCTGAAACTCATTTACTGTCACCTTTACAGCATCAAAATTTTCTCTGTAACAAATATGCATTCATTGAGCATCCAACCATGTTCCCTAACGTATTATCAAAGGATCTTGTGGTAAAGTTAAACTAGGAGCTTGTGTTTTAAAGACTTCTGTACGATAAAGAGATTTCAAGAATTTTTTGTAACATTAGAAACAAGTCTATCTTTATCGACGTCCAGATAATTTGCCTGAATTTCCTCAGCAACCCTAATGTAAGGTGTGATCAAGGCAAGTGACATGCACTAGCTTTGGATAAAAACATTCAATTTTTTCAGTTCGGCAACATACAGATTTTCCAGCTTTTACTATGTTTGGTGCAGCATCCGTTAGAAAGGGTAAAGCGTTTTGTTCCACTCCGTTTGGCCATAAAAGATTAAAAGATTTCTCAAGTAGCTGACAGAAGGTTGAATGATTAACTTTTTCAAGTACCTCCAAATTCAATAAAAATACTTAATATAAGGTAATAGTTGGGAAGTGTGACTACAGCGTTGAAATAAAAGTTGGGAATAGCGCTAAAGGAAAAGTTAAAAAGGCTGCGATTATTATACGTAGTTGATTGGCAATGAAAGTTGTTGAAGCTGTTTTTCATCTGGAAATCCTAGTTTTGTTTATTGCAACTTGTCTGTAATTCTTACGAAAATTTATTTTTTATGGAAAAATTGGCAAAAAAAAAAGACCTAAAACAAGGAAAGCCTAGGGACTAGTGACTAGGTTAGAAACGGAGAGTATAAATGAGCTGAAGTTTGAAATGACGTCAATGATTCAAACAGAACTAAATTTTTATATATAGAATTTCTAACTTGGGAGTCAGCGTCAAGACAACGGTAATTTCTCGTGGGGGCACGGTTATGTTATTTTCAACAATCACCCAGGCCTGCTTGTTTCAATTTTTTAATCTTTTTAACACGGAGGATCGGAAGTTTACTACATTGAATTTGTTTGGAGTGTGCAATTCTGAATTCAGGATTAAGAAAGTTTAACCCTGAAGAAGGAAAATTATCATTGGGTTCGATGAGAAATGTTTTCAATAGGTGTGTGTGTGTGTGTGTGTGCATTTTCAGTGCCGGATTATGGCTTTTATGGGCCTTAGGCCGGAAGGATAGAATGGGCCCCTAAAGAATACAACCGTCACGAAATCCAGTCAATAAATCATGAGATTTTCTTTGGAATTCATTAGCTTCCATCTTCAGGTCCCTCAATAATAATTTCTTGAACATTTCTAAATAAACAAGGTGACGTCTGGAATAAAAAAAAAATCAGATTTTTTTAAGAAATAGGGAAAAACAGCGAGAACAGCATGGGTGACTTTCTTATCACATCACAATTGAACAAACAAATAATCGGAAGAAACCGAAGGGAGGCTTTGAGTAAGTAATTTTTTTAACCTCTGGCCTCCGAGATCCCTGTAAAATTTTTAAGTGGCCCGCTGCCCAAAACGGTTGGACAACGCTGTCTTAGACATATGGCACTAGGCAACTTTAAGGATTTTAGGTTTGAGCCTACTTGGCCTATGCGTAAATCTGGCACTGAATGTTATTAGTATCTTTCTTTTTTTTAAATATGAGATATTGGGTCAGCAAAAAAAAAGAACAAAACGAAAACGAAACTGTTCATCAGAGTCCGTAGATGTGAACATGGTCGGTGCTAGGGAATCTAGGTGACGCCTATGCTTGCTTAATAAACGGGCTGGCTCCGGATTTATGCTTGAAATAACTAATGAAACTCGAAGAAAGACACGCGCATGAGCAGTGGCGGATTCAGCAATAGGCTAAGTGGGCTGCGGCTAAGTGGCCTACGGCGGCGAATTTTCGATGAAAAGTTTGCCAAGGCGCAGCTGAATTTTTGGTGACCAATTGAATTATTAATTTTGAATTGTTATGTTTAGACGCTTAAGTAGGTGTTGGCAAATGGGAAGCTGCCATAGGATCCATCTTCTGAGCCTAAGGCGATGCCTATAACAGTTCCTATGTGGCACCAAATTGGCGAATACTTCTGAAAAGACGAATTTAGCAAAAGGCGGCAAGGGCGTTAAATAAAGAATATGACAAAAGCGCCAAAATTTCTGTTACTGCCTCTAGTTACATTTGGTAAGATTAGGCAACAAAATATATATCAGGCAAAATCATAAATGCGCTTCTGTATGTGAGAAAGCAAACAACAATTAAAAATACCGTTGTTAACGTGTAAAGCCCGAACTGTTATTTGATCAGGTACATTACGAAGACTAAACAGCGATAGACAATAGAAGTTCTCAACTGGATATTAAAAGACTAACCAGCAAAGTAGGGAATGTTCTCAGACGATATGGATAAATGAAATTAAAAAAACTCAGGTAGAAATAATAATGTGGTAATGAGCAAGAACTCCATACAAACAATTTTGAAAGAAATTAAGAGTTACGTGAATTGATAGACGTACTACAAATAATTAGATGTGATGTTAGTTTAGTTAGTTTTAATATGGATATTAGTTTCTCTATTGTCCAAATAAAAAAAATCTTATCAGTCATCAAGCAGCAGTAAAGCATTTTGGTTTGAAAAGTTCTAAGAGAGAAACTCAGTTTACGCAAGAAATCCAATATGCATATTCAAACCTGTTATCGCTTGCATAAACATCTATTTTGCGCCATGGCAGAAAGTAGACTGAACAGTAACTTCATAAACATTGAAATAGCTGTGATTTGCTATTTTAGGAAATAGATATTTTGTGGAGGACTAGACTCTTTTCAAGAAAGTGAATTGGCTGATTACACAGAGAAACTGGTACTCGAAATGGTTTCTCTGAACTACGCGGGGTGCTTTTATGCAAAGAGGTAATTTCCTGTTGGTAGTCCAAGGCAGTATTCCTTAAAGCGTATTATACGGAAGTCCAGAATTCGGCAAGTAAGTTGGAAAACATCGCCGGAAATTTCCAATAAGTCTGTAAATTCTGGGATTTTTCTTCTTCACATGCCATGCGCCCAGAATAAACTAACCGTGATCAATACCCCACAACAATGGAAAAAATATTACCTATTTTTTTTATACAGATTTATTGGTTCTTTTTATGTGTATGTCCTAATAGCAATAAATAAGAACTCTCTTTTTAAGTTCTCTTATAATATTTTAGTGAGGGTTTCGTTACTAGGTCTGTGGTAAGAAAAGGCTTCCGCAGGATAAAAAGCAGGCATGTGGTAAAAAAAAAGAGTTCCGCAGGAGAAAAAGTAGGCATGTGGTAAGAAAAAGGTTCCGCAAGCAAGGCCGTAGCCAGGTTTTAATTTCAAGTGGGATTCAAAATTTTTACAGCGTGTATCGATACAAATCACAGCACATGCAAGGCTGGTTGAATTTTTTCTGAGAGGAGTGGCAGGAGAGTCAAGGTCGCCTCCCAAGGGAAAATAGTTCTTTCAAAATAAATTATTTTAGAATTTTATTTAAAATTTTTTTTTAATAAAATTGTACATAACAATGAAAATCATTCTTTGACATTAAAAATTTATTCAAAATAGATTTTTACAGTAGACCTTATGTACATTATGTTTTTTACAGAGAAATTCATCTACTTCATAAGAACAAGACTAAGGGAAATTGTAAGTTTTACTATACCTTTATAAGTTTGCAATGCAAAATTTATATTGCGAAGTTTATTCATTATTGTTAAATATATTGGACTACTCACACATTTAGTATTATTAAATATATTAATAAAATACATCAAAATATTAAAGAATTTTAAGCCCCCTGCAGCCTTCTGAATACCCTCTGTAACTCTCAGAGTTCCCCTGTAACTAGCGTCTGGCTACGGTTCTGAGTGGGGCAGGGAATACAACTTTTACGGCATACATCGATATAAACACAGAATGTACCTAAGGCAGTAGCTAGGGTTTAAGTTTGTGGAGAGGGGAGGGGACGGGGAGTTTTAAAAAAATTATAACGCACTGGACCTTAACCTTATACCTTTTCAGTATTAAATTTTCCACGAGTGGTGGTGGTGGAGGGGATTGGAGGAAGAGGTTGAACCTGTGGGAACCTTTTTTGTGGGAACCTACAAACTCCAACGCCCTGCTTCGAGGCCATAACTAGGAAAACACTTCGGAGCTTAATGTAAAGTATCTTAGACATAATCTTTCCACATGAATACATAATTTACACTGCAAGTACATGGAAATACAATTTTCGCAGGGTGAGTGTTAGAAAAAACATTTCCCAAATAGAAATCTAGATTTAAGATATTTTATCTTTAAATACACGATCTTTTCTTAAAAACAAAACAAACAAACTTAAAAAGGTCGAAGTTTTCCTCCTCACCCAAAAAGTACTTTTGAATTAAATAATGGTGATAATAATAATAAACAATTTTCTAAATATAAATTTACACTATAAAATTAACTAATTAATTAGGAATGAAGGAAACGAATAATTGAGAGCATGGAAGTATCCAGAGGGATGTAGGGAGAGCCAAGCCCCATCGATTTGGTTTTCTATAGTAAAAAGAGCAAGAATGAAACTTTCATAGGCTATTTGAGTACCCCTCCCCCCCTGGATTTCAATAGGGGCAACGCTTACGATTGAAACATTGAGAGCATGAAATTAGCGTGAACTATAAACAATTTTCAAATTTGCGGTAAAAAATAATCATACTAAAATATTATAAGGGGATTTTTAAAATGTGTACCGTATTAAAATAATTAACAATTTATAATTTGAATTACAAAGTAAACTTTCGGTACGTCCAAAAAATTTTAATTATTTAATGCGACAAAAATAAGCATTCTCACAAGCACATTAAAGCAATTCTATAATGAAATCATCAAAATAGGTTTGGAAATCATAAATCAAGTAAATCTGCACACTATAATTTGAAAAGCTTTATCTGCATGAATGACAAAAGAGTGAGATAAATGATATAGAAAAAAAAATATTTACAAAATACTGAAGTTATGTAAAATTTCTCGCTTGTTTAGAAAACTTAAATTCAAAGAAACATTGTAAATAGAAAAGTGAATTCCAATTATTGAATAAAATACTTTTAAAATAGCATTCCGATGAAAATTATGATTTCTTAAGTAATAAAATTAAGTATTTTCACACACACAGGGATCCTTAAAGCAGTTTATAATTTTCTTAAGTGCAGGAATAAAATATTTTTGAATATACAGTATAGTGTACATATATACAGGAAAACCTACATAATTAGCATTATATCATTAAACATAAATAATAATTTTGTTATAGTGTATAGGGCCATGAAATTAGATTATCGTAATTTGAAAATTATGAAAATTCTTAAATTAATGATAATTAAATTTGATTTAATATTTATGCACACTTACACATTAAGTCTTTCCCTATAAAACGAATTCCAATCTCCGATCCTTTTCAGTTGAAAATCTATCAATGTCTCTATGAAAACTCATAAGAGCCAAGCCAGTTAATGTTTCTTTTCCTATGGAGTTTCTCAAATATGACAAGGCGCCTGAGTGAAGAAAATGTTCGTTCGGGGGTGCAAGTTGAAATTGGTAGGGTAGCAAGCACTTTTAGCAAAAAAAATGAACATTCGGAAAAAATTCTTCTTTGCATTGTGATAATGCATCTATGGTTACACAAGGATGCTCATCTTTAATCAATTCCTTCGATTTTAATTTCCTCACATTTAATTCTGACATAAGTGTATCTTTGTCCAAAACATTGAAGTATATTTGAAAATCCTTTTTTTCGAAAGTTGAAGTGGTGAAATTTGTGGGAAGGAGTTTGTGAAGACTTGCGATGCATGATCTGTGGTTCGTGAATCACGTTCGTAATTGACTACGAAAATCATCAAAAATGGGTATTGCAATAATGGCTCTACAATATTACTCAGGTGTTGTAGCATCGACATTAAATCGATTTTTCTAGCGAGAAACTATCATGGGAATTCTAATTCCTAATTGTTTCCCCAATTGCATTTAGCATACTTTCAGCCTCCTTAAATATGTCTGAGAAAGTTTCGTCCATATTGTTCCTCATGCATTTCACTGTGTTCTCAACGTTGTCAATATGCTTTAACGCGGCAATCACATCACAGCTGGGAGATTGCAAAGATTTACATAAGGGCAATGTATATGAAAACGGAATGGGTGCTGTTACCAAACTGATAGCAAATTGGCCAGTTATGATGGATTTTGAAAACTGGCTTGCCTTTGAAAATGTTTTGATATCCGACATACATTCCAGTTCTTCTAAAGTTCAAACTATTGCAATATATGTTTCTAAGAATCTGAGAAGACCGTCGTGATTTTTCACCCACCTCGTTTTGCACATGAAAGTCAATTTCTGCCCTTTAGTGTTTGGAAAATGTTCTTTTATCTTGTTTTTTAAAACTTCGGTTCGTTTTAACGAAAGCTTAGTAATATTGCCGATTGCTTTAACGGTTTCAATGCAATTTCTAATTTCTTGCACTTCACATGAATGGGCAAGAGCTAAATTTAGTGAATGGGCACTGCAGTGCACATATATAGCTGCGGGAACGTTTTCTTTATAACTCCTTGCACACCTTTAAAACTACTACCACTCATTGCTGTTGCACCGCCGTATCTCTGTCCAATTAAATATTTGCAATCGATTCCAAGATAATTTAGAGATTCAAATAATGACGCTTTTTAAATTTGTTCCTGTCATATTCTTAACTTCAATAAATTCTAAAAAGTCCTCTATTATTGAAAATGATGTAGCATTATGGTTATCAAAAATATAACGCGCGCAAAGAGATAATTATTCCTTTCTAGAAATGTCACTAGTTTCGTCAACTAAAATGGAGAAACATTTTGCTTTGTTGACTTTTCCACTAACAACACGTGTATAAATTTTCCGCAAACTTTGATAATATTATTTTGAATCTGAAGGCTAATATATATACATAGCATTGAGCTGTAATTCTTCGCAATGATCTTTTAAATTTTGATCACCACATGAAATAAAGCATCCGCAATAAAGAACGGAAATTCCCATCGTTTATTTCTGGCTCTGGTCTTCCAATAACTAGGGGTCCAGAATCAGAGGATCCACAAAGAGACAGCTCTTGGCGACCGCACAATATAATTGTTTACACTGTAAGGATTAATTTATTGCTGTTTTCTCAAAATTGATTTGCCTGCGCGGAGTCCAGTTGCATCAGAATGTCGGAATCTTTTGACCACGTTTTCAAAAAATTTTCGGCATACAAGATTTTTATTTGATGGCATTGGCTACAAGAATGATTTAGAAATATTTCTATGGCATCTTTCCATTTATGAAATGGTTTTATTATGAAGTTTCCGAATTTCTGGTGATCTCCTTCCCCAGCATATTCACGTTGAAATATCGAACAATATCGACACAACGCACCTTGTCCACGTGCTTCCATGTGTACACCAGCCAAGGAAAACGCTTAAACTAACTCCGTTGAAATTCCAATTTTCTGGTAGTTAAAATAGGAAATTTGAAGCTCTCATCGGGTGTCCATGGAGAAATTAATAATTTATATTTCGTTCTATCATTAATTTTTTTATTTAAATGTGTACCAACATCGAAAATATTTGCGCCGCAAAGATTATGAAGTTCAATAAATTCCATATTTACTCCGTTATCGGTATCCACAGGCGCAGCTACAGATCTAGAGCGAACCATCGGTACATGCTCTTTTGCCGCATTTTCAGATGATGTGGAAGCACAAATATTGCTGCTGTCAGTGCTATCTTTAGAAGATTTCAGGTATTTAAATTTAAAATTAAATAGTGTATGATCTCCAGCTTTATGCCTTTTCATTTTTATAGTCAAATACAAAAACAAGAAAAGGAAAAATATTACAACGTAATTTATGAACTATAAGCTAATGTTACCATTTAAGTTTACCAATTAAGAGAAAAGGAAAAGGAACATCTTTTCTAAGAAGACGAAACACACTAACGTGACCCTTCCATGGCGCAAGCCAATTGCAAATATGTCCTTTCTCCACCCCCGCTACTCGCCGAACCTAGCAAAGAGTTCCCAAGAGTTCAACATTTCTATAGTCCTCTGGCGCCAGACGGTGCGGCGCCTACTAGCGACGGATACAGACTTTACCATTAATAACTTCCCATGGGATAGACTAAATGTGGTCCTTGTATTCCGATTCTATTAAACAGTTGGAGGATGTTGTTCTGTTGGACCAAAAGCCGAGATGGCCAAATTGCATTCAGTTAAATGCAAATCTTCATTAGCAAAATATTTTGTTCACTTTTTTTGGGGGGTCAAAACTTGGGACGAAATAAAAAAAAAAAATGGCACTTTTCGATCAATAATACATGCTTGAAAAATTTCGTTTTTGGGGGGGGGTTGAACCTCAAAACCCCCTTTAGCTACGGCCTTGAGCGTGGAGGGTGCTAGGGGCGGACTGGAAAGCCAACCCTCTGGCCGTTGCGCCCTCATGGGCGATAAGACACGTGTCTCCGAATAGGCAAAGACTTGCGACCTTCGAAAATCCAAGGTATGCGCACTTTGAGAAGACCTAGTCCGCCCTTGGAGGGTGGCATCGGGGCGAAAGCCCCGGGCGCAAAATTTCAATATTGGACTAGAGGAAGGGAGTGCTAACGAGTTTTAATGGGCTCAATACTTGCCCTAGAGTTGGCAACCCATGCTAATCCATTGCATCGACCCAGGACAAGGCATTTCAAATGGGGAGAATCCAGGCGGAAAGGACGCGTGAATCCCCTAGAAAAATAAATTCACGCTTAATATTGCTTGCTCACCACACTGGAGGATACAGGAGAGCGATGGGATTCTCCAACCTTGTGCTGGGATTATATGACGAAAAATGAAATAAAAATGCCGACACGGCCAAGGCCGCCCCCGGGGGAGTGGACGGGGTGGAGTCTCCTCCCCAATCGGAAAAATCAAGTTCCAAGTTGGGAAATTCCGGTTAAACCTGAAAAAGGGATGATGTAATCAGTAGCAGGAAATTCATACAGTTTCAATTGCTAACTCACAAAAATTTAAATTTTCTCGTGGGAAAATGGGAACAATTTTTAATCCTCACTTTTAGACAACTGGAAAATTTTTTCACGTTAGCAAAATTGAGAGTTATTTAGAGAGTTTTTTTGCTTCTCGTTTGTCGGAAAATGTGCGATTATAACTCGTCCATTCTGAAATAACAGTTATTTCCTGTTTCCAAGTCTGTATACCGTTCAGCCGGGGGTTGTCCTTATGAGGTGGACGTGGGACTCTCCCCAAACCGGAAAAAGCAAGTTCCAAATTGGAAAATTCCAATTAAACTCGCAAAAAAAAGATGGATTATTAATTATTTTGTCATTGGTGAATCAAGATTAACATTCGAATTTAAGCGGAATAGGAAAACGACGTGAGTACCCGTCAAAACTAAAACGAATACTAATAAAAAAAAAAGAAAAAAAAGAAAAAGCGCTCCCTGGCATTTTATGTCTTTCGGGTTACCATGATAACCAAAATTAAAAAGTAAAGAATTAATCACAACTAACATTTCTTTGTTTAGCTATTATTGATTCCACCAGAATATAGTGGCAACAAACATTTTTCATTGGTTTTAACACAAACAAGCAAGTGAAAGAAAATCACTTAAGGTCAATATTTAAATTTAGCGGGGTTCAATTAACATTAATTCGCAACTCTCTAATTCGCAACTCTCTAATCCTCAACTCTCTAATCCGCAACTCTCTAATCTGAAATTCTATAATCCGAAACTCGACACTCCGAAACTCTCCAAACCGCAATTCTCTAATCCAAAACTCGATGATCCGTCACTCACTAATTTGCTATTCTCTAATTCGCCACTCTAATCCTAATCCGTCAGCTCTAATCTTTCACTCTCTAATTCATCACTCTCTAATCCGCCACTCTCTGATCCACCACTCTAATTCGTCATTCTCTAATTTAGCACTCTCTAATCCTACACTTTCTAATTTGACACTTTGTAATTCGCCATTCTCCAATCCACCATCGTGATTCTTTAATTCGCGACTCTCTAATTCTCAAGTAACTCTGTAGGTTTTCAACGTTAACAATAGCCATCGTTATTGCATTTACGGGAGACCTTTACCTTACCCTTTATAGACCACAGACAGACAGACATACAGACAGACAGGCAGATAGACAAACAGACGGGCAGGCTGGCAGACAGAAAAACCAAAAGCAATAGCGGGTTCAATATCTATTGAAACCCGCTAATAATTATATTATTGATACAACTACAATAAAGTGGCAATAACAGCCTCCTACCTTTATTAAGGCGTAACGAGAAAAATAACGAATAAATGTGGCGAAATAAAATGTGACGCCTTTCTTCAATTGACCACCGTAAAAACATTTTCAACGTTAAAAAACAAACACTGAATATGTCATCTATTCCCAATTTTCCAAAAACGCATAATTTCTGAATCTTTATTAAAATAGAAATGTTTGCAATTAATCCAAGTTTTCGGAAACCCAATCAAAAACAATATTCCTTTGAACAATACAAAATTCAGGTAAGTTAGTATTACCCAAGACTAAGCTTCGGCGTTAAAGGTTAGACTACTGCCATACGCGGTGGGAGGTTGTTGATGGGGAATGTAACCCCCATTTCTATGGAATTTTGTATATGAATGTATGGGAATGCATATTTGTAACCCCCATTGTAAGCCTGTAACCCTCCTTTATGAACTTTCTACATACGCATATGGGTTAGCCGTGCTGCAATTACAATAGAAAACAAGAAAACGAAAGTCCTATTTGCAGAAATATTTTCTTATCATTATTCACATGTAAAATTTATCGTAGCGTTGTATGGTTTTAGGCGACGCTACTGGATACCTTGTGTGTTTGTGCTCTCATGCATATCTGTGTAAATAGGCATGGCAGCAAGGCCAGTCTGTTTTCTCTCGGATCCGTGCAGAAATAACATTTCAGTAACCGTTTGCAAACTTTTAAAAAAAAAGAAGAAGGAGAAGAAGAAGAAGGAGAAGCTTTAGCTTCTTGTTATTTTGTATACGAAATGCTATTGAGTTATTTTCCTGTTAGCCTATTCCTTTTCTGACACTGTGTATCAGGGCCGTAGCCAGACTGGAGCCTGGGGCCTAAGCCCCCCCTTTGAGAATGTGACCAGCACCCGCCCTTGGCAAATACTTTTGATTTTACTTATTTCTTTTTTCAAATTTATTATAGAATTTTTGTTTTAAATTTTTTTGTAATTTTTGTTTTATATTTTTTTGTAATTTTTAAATTTTAGTACAATCCAATGAAAATTGTTTTTTGATGTTAAAAATGCATTCGAAACAGATTTTCACTCCGGTTCTTGTGTACGTCCTGTTTCCAATAAAGGTTTAAGTCTTCATCTAGTCTGCGGTAAGAGGAGTAAGGTAATTATAAATTTCAGTGTACCTCTTCACACAAGTTCTCAACGTAATATTTATATTAAGAATTTTATTCTTTAATGTTAAATCGATTAGTTTGTTTTCACCTTTAAAATTAAACTGTTTATATAAACAATTTTAAATATTAATTATATATTCCATATACATTGTTTCTTTCAATGTCTTTTAAGTTTTATCGAAACATATGGCATTAGGAATTAATTATCCTCATCAAAATTTTTGTTTGTGCTAAATATTTAGCATCATATTTTTTAAAAATATTAATAAAATACATCAAAGCATTAAAATAAATTTACCCCGTAGCATTCAGAAACATTCTCTGTAAATTTTCAAGTCTTACCTGTAAAAAGCATCAAGCTATGGTCCCTTTGTTCATCGGGGTACGAAGCGGGGCATGATGGGGATTGTATACCCATTGTGATGCAATTTGGTATATATATATATATATATGGGGTTTTAGCTTTGTAATACACCCCCCCCTTATATATACCTTCAATAAACCCTATGAACTTTCCGAGTACGTCTATGCCTCTGTGTATACGTAACCATTTCTATAGTATACAAATTATTTTTACAATTTTTTCATATTTACCAGTGGTAACGTAGAGTTTTCGAAATTATTAACAGAGTCAAAGCATAGGTTATAGTCAATTATACATTGCAGTATACGTAAAATGTAAAATTTCAATTTATTTTAAATTAATTAAAAAAAATTAATTATTAATTAAAATTAAAATAATTTTAAATCAATTTATTTTAATTATTAGGAAGGGCAAAAAATTGGCCTAGTATATTCATGATCAATTTTGTAAGAACTTCTGCCATTTAAGTCGTTGAAAAGGTTTTGGTTTGTATACAAAATAATCATATAATACATTTAACTAAAAAAATTCGCTTCGATGAATTTTTTCTTATTGCTTAGTATATTTTTATTGTTTCTATGAATCCATCCTCAATTTCAGCTGAATATAAGTTGCAAATCGTAGTTTTAATAAAGCAATTTAATGAGCATACATGATTAATAGAGTTACGCATAAAAAACATAGTAAATGTTTCAATAACTTTTTAAGCTTTGTATTTAGAATTTGTTAATACAGTCACGCGATGGTCATTACTGAACAGAATATTAATAATTCTTATCGCATCTCAGCTGTGTTTTTTCAAGAGTTAATAATTAGCATCAGCACAAGTAAAAAATAATCTCTCCTCCCCTTTTATGATAATGATTAGACGGATTATTCATTCAATAATCAATAACGCAGAGATTTTCTCATGAATTAAAAGATAGTAAGTGGGGAAAGTCGTACACAATGGGAGCTGATGTAGATAACCATTCGGCTCGCATTTGAATAAAAAATTCAAATTTTAATCCAGAATAAAATTCCTTCATGAGAGAAAATGTTTCATCTCTATTTTTAAGTCCTGCGTATGAGTAGCATTAATCTATAAAGATGTTCAGAGGAGTAGTAATTACAATTATGGAGAATCAAGTACTTTTGAAAAAGATGATGTGATTCGAAATATTAGAGGAGAAGAAAAGAAGAGGGGGGGGAGGCTGGAAAGGTAACTAAGAAGGCCGCGCTGTAATCCCAGACAGGACCCTCAAACAGCAACCAACCGCCAAAAGAAGGTTAAGGGAGGGGGGGAGGGGGTGGATAATTAACCGCACACGCGGCACACAGAGATATAAGCTTGCATGGGTGTTGTCACCAAAGGCGTAGAATTATATAGGCTTGTGGGATCCGAACCCCCAAATAATTCGAAACAAATTGGTATTTTACATGCATACATTGAATGTATAAATGCATGTAATATGTACTTAGCCCCTCATTAATTTTAAAAACTTTACGTTGCTAGTCGTCACTTAACCGTTAGGGGGGTGGATGTGTCTTGATATTCAATTGGATGGGCCTGAGCCCTGAGCTTCTCTTCTTCCCCACTGTACAAAGGAGCTGGTTTGCCATCATTTATAATGTCAAAAAGAGTTAGATTAACAATTATGCAAAATAAGTAAGTGCTCAGGGTATCAAGAGAAGGAGGCACCACAGAAATTTTTTCCATTGCCAGATTTACAATGAATTATATGGCGCAAAATTTCCAGGTTCCGCAAAAGAAGGGGCATCCACAGTGGATGAAAACAGATGACATGTATACACTGAGGGCATCAAAGGGACCCCCGGAACCTAAGGAGCACGATGCAAAGCTTTATTAACACAACAAACATAATAATAAACACAATACTCTTACAGTTTTGCTTGTTTAAGCAGACCTTGTTATCTTTTTATTGCATTTACACTCAGGGGCGGCTCGAGGTTGATTTTGAACCCGGGCAGGCTGGATTGTTTTTTGGCGCCCCTTACGGCCAAAACGGAAGATTTTCACAGATGCATGGTAAGCCATATACTCTTTTACAGTGGCAGAAAAACTGAATTTCTATAAAGATGTATAAAAATTTCTCTACCCTTTTCTCTGTTTAAAGAAATTTTCTATTATTGAGTTAATTAAAAAAAAAAACTTGACTTTGGTTTGGCGTCCTCATCCAAACGGGGCCCTGGGTGGCCGCCCGGGTCCCCGGCCCTTAAGTCGCCCCTGTGTAAATTTTTGTGCCAATAAAAGCGTAACTGTACCAACAAAAAGAGTTTCCCCGCTAAAACTTTTATACCAATAAAGTGCCAATGTGTAGAAATAAATATTTGAAAATCAATACTTCAAAATTAAATCCAAATCTTAGAGTGAGAATTATATATGAAATACATTCTTAATACACACAGTGGCGCACAAATTGATAAAGTTTATTTATAGTACATAGTGAAATCAGTACATAGCGATATTAACTACAATGTCATTTTCTCCGCTCCTGAGAGAAGCAAATCGTGTCATATTCATCTTTATCTGTAACGATATTTTTTCTCGGTCCATTGCACATTATTATATACAGATTTTACTACTTTTCCCTTATTGCAAATACAGTAGAACCTCCATATAACGAACTTTCGTATAGCGAAATTCTCTATATAGCGAAGTTTTGGTAAATCCTCATCGTGATTACATACAATAGTGATAAATTTCTATATAACGAAATTTTATCGACCAAAATAAAAAATCGAGTGTCACGTTAGCCATATCGGGTTCCCTAATACACTGGAAATACAATATGCACACTTAAAAACATATATTTTTAAATAGTTAACCTGTTAACTGGGTATGACGACATTTTTCGTCATGCCCAGAAGACTACCAAAATGCGAATGACGACATTTTTTGTCATTGAAATTAAATATATTTAATATCACTGAAATTAATTAAATATAATAAATAAATATAAATAAATAATAATTAAATAATAAAAAAGTCCCCAGTGTGAAACGAGTTTCACAAAATTTTATTCCCCGGTTAACAGGTAAAATTTATTTATGAGAAAACATCGTTTATTGAAAACTGATTTTAATCAGGGTTTCGTATATTGCACCGCTCTGGTTCATGAATACATGGTTATCAAATTAGGTAGAATTTTCTATATAACGAATTTTTTCATGGAACCGTCCTATTTCGTTATATGGAGCTCTACTGTATTTCTCTCAAAATTAAAAGGTGGTGAAAGGTCGCAAAAAATGCGATAGAATTCAGTGGGTCCCTTGAATGGTGAGTAATGGCAACCCATGTAAATGCAGAACATTAATAAAAAAGTACGAAAGTATAAACCGCCAGTTTTTAAAAACTGGCGGAGAGGGAGGGAGTTATTTAGGGGGGTGTTAAACCGCTTAGGGGCTCGAAAATCCTGTCCTCTGCCCTGGTGGATGGTGCAAGGGTTTATTCATTGGTTTAGTTTCACAAGATCTAGGGCTAAAGCCTTTTTCAAATCGTCAGTAATTTTTCCTTGGGGTGGGGGGTGGGGGTGGGACGAGAACCCCACTTAACTATGCAATTAAATGTAGCTATTGCTTGGTATGAAAAGCGAAAAAATTACGTCTCGTGCTTATCCAGTGGCGGATTTCTAAGCAGGAATACCAGCTTTAGCGGCACTGGGGGGGGGGGCGGCATCAAAGTGCTTAAACATAAAATTTTCCGAACTCAACAATGTTGAAAAAACAACGTTTCTTTTAATTATTGCCCTGTTTCCCCAATAGCGATGACATATAAGCGATTACTTTAACTTGCCTGCAAATGCAAACTACAGAATCGAAAGACAAAGGGCCCTGAAAATTTTGCCCCTGGGTATTTGCCCAGCGTACCCATTTATAAATCCAGGCTTAACACGCTTTTTATATATACTAATAGTAAATGAATGAATAATGAAAAACTTGAACTGATAATGAAAAAATTCATGCAAGGATGCGTACGTGTATTTTTCCAAAATACGCGAAATACGCGCAAAAACATGAGATGTTCCAGGATTCCAAACTAAAACTAATGTGGATTCAAAAAATGTCTCGAATTCACGAAGTCGGAGATTATGGTAGCAATAATTTTGAGTTGTATCTTATTAGTTTGAATAATTATATGAAAAATCTCCTTTACATATCAAATGTTAAGAGTATGATATGCGTTTTTTTTAAACAAATATTCCGTTCTTTCTAAAGGAGGGAGGGGGCGGCAGTACAGGCTGTGCCTAAGGGCGGCAATTTTATAAATCCGCCACTGTGCTTATGTGTTGGCCAAGAAGATAGTACAGACATTCTTCATTAACCACATTCATTAATATCAACATAATGAAAAAGTAAAACTGAAAGGAACATCCCTGCTTAGCTTAAAAAGCTTAACGGGGTCCCAACTGAGGTATCATATTGGCGTATATTTTGGTTCTAGGTAGACGTTTTTGTGTTAGAATGAAAAAGGTGTATAATTAATAAACTAAAATTGTGTTATAAATTAACATTTTGTATGGAGGGCGAGTGTTGTTTTACATTTCTGACTCGGGTATGAATACTTATCGGCTCTGGAGTAAGAACACAGCTATTCAGTTTAATCATGGTCCTTGATGATGTGTTTAATACTATTTGGGATACTTAGGGCCGTGCTTAGCGGCGGGGATGCGAGCTGGACGGCCGTCCTGGGACGCTAAAATTTAGGGCTGCCAAAAAGTGTAATGCAAGCACCAAAAAATCAGTTTTTAGCGGCCCCATATATTTTTAACAGAATATTTGGTCATCGATCTTATGTGTGTGATGTCATAATTTCCATAATGCAGCTTCTAAATGGTGGTCAAAATAAATACATATGTTATTAGTCAAATGAGTTAGCATCGGTAGTCCATGTACGACATTATGTTTATTGTACTGGCCATAGTGTCAATGCAAAGACTTCTGGTTTCCGACACTTGGCTGCACAAAAAGCTAGAAAAATTACTTCTAATAGTTCTCGAGTTCTTCTACTTCTAGTAGTTCTTCTAAAAGTTCTAATAGTATAATAAAAGCGGCTTTGTTCATTGAGTTAGCTTTTCATTAATTCATTATAATGATTCGTATTTTAATTAATTAATTTTTATCTCCCATTTTTTTTATTTAACTTCATTATCTTTTCTTTACCTACAGTGTTTTGACCAGTGAAGAACTTTATCTTGTAATGTTAAGCCCTGGTCAGTCTTTTTATCGTTCTGTTATGTCAAAATATTTTTAAGGGCCGCTAAAATCTGGTTTGCATAGGGCCGCTAAAATCTGCTTTGCCCAGGGCCGCTAACCCTGTAAGCATGGCTCTGGGGATATGTTTCGTGGGTGCATTTGATATTGTTAAGGTATTGACAGATGATTAGTTAAGAAATGGAGCAGAGCTGAAAGCAAAAGCAAAGGAATTGTAAATGCAACTATTTAAAATTAATATGAGAATCTGTTATATGTGCAGAACTCAGGCAAGAAATCGTTATCGCCTGTAATGAACAGGATGTGATGAAACCTAAACATCATGTTATTTGTTACTTGCAAATAACGTTAATCCTTAGGAACGAACTTTCATGAGTAATTATAAGACGCTTCGATTGAGCTGATACATGCTGCAATACGATCAAGGTTGAAGCAAATAGAGCGTGTCGTAATAATGACAATGCACTGTCCTTAATGGACAAACACCAAGAGGATGATTCCCGTTTTAGAGACCATTCCGCATTTTCTCGAACGGTTGATCCTGTGATAGTTCCGCTAACACCAGCATGTTCATAACATTCATTTGCTTGAAAAGAAATTACACAAAAATCTTAAAAATACCGGTAATAAAAAACTAGGTTTCTTGAAGGCCTTAGGCCCATCTGGGCAGGCTTATCTGGCATTCTATAGCGAAAGCTACACCCTAAAATATAGAAAATATAACTATTTATGGAGCTTTTCCGTCTATATCGGCAATTGTCAACAAGATTTAGAGCCCACCTTCCTGAAACCAGGCCATCGATGGTGCCAAATGTAATTAAATCTGAAACCATTCTTTGTGAAGAATCTTTGAAATATTTAGTCTACCTACGCATGGTTAACTTCTCTTACCACAATGATATCCTATTGTCTTTGAGCTACTAAAAAGAAACAAAAAGTAGCTAACCATGTTTCTTCCTACCATGAAAGAAGTTGCGTAAATTTCTGTTAAATTTATGCTTTATATGTATCATTGGTAGCCATTAGCGTATTTGGCCTGGAACTTAAGGTGGGGGATGGGGGATGTAACTCCACCCTTATACTCCTTGGCATTCACTTCTAATTTTCATCCATTTTCGGAGACTAAATCGCCTCTAGGCCCCTTCTGATGACGTCAATGTTGATAGTCAATCATTGGTCGAATGATGTTTTGATTATAAGGTCTTCATTTCAATATTTTTTAATTTCTCGAGGAAATGGAATTACGGCCCATAGATTGGAATCTAGGAAGAAAAATATTCAAAATCTATTGATACATTTTTTTTATCACAGAATTTAATAATGCAGCATATTATGTATGTATTTCGATTTCATGGTGGATACCTCTCCATCCCTAGTTCTATTTAAAAGCACTTCTGGTTAATGCAGTTTATGTTACCTTGGCAATTTAGTTTCAAGCAAAAATATTATTGACACCGCAACGAGTCCACTTTATAAAATTTGAGATTTAAGTTCACAAACCAACTTTCAACATTCCATCATTTTCCAAACAGTGATAAATCAATGCCCCCACAATTAGAAATATGATCAATTGTTAACTGATCAGAAGGTATATATATATATATATACAATGTAGGAGCATAAAATTGTAGGGGCACATTATATGCAATATGTAAAATTTTACTTCTTCTGGTGCAGGATAAAAAATATATTATATACATTTATACATTACAATACAGGTAAAATTGTAATTTATTTTAAATTATTCAATTATTGGGGGCTCGTGTCGCACGGGCTTGTATAACTATACGACTATGTATATAGCCGAATTCGGTTATAGCGAACGTCAGAAGATCGGAGGATTTTCTTTGTTATAGACGCTACCTGCTCTAACCATTATTCTATTTACCAACTTACAAAAACCAT
>QLNU02014802.1:14014724-14037357 GCA_006491805.2 Dysdera silvatica
TCATTTCAATTTATACATTTATCATCAATTCATTTCAATTTATACATTTATCATCAATTCATTTCAATTTATACATTATCATCGAGAAGTGTGAGCAATGAGGATCTTTCACCAGGAAAAAATTATAAGGAAGGAAAATCAGATGTGGAATTGAATCGCAGAGTCAATGCAGGATTTGATGGCCCGAGGGAGGTTGAGCGAGAAGGAATGGGAATTGGCAGAATACTTACTGAATTGAGAGAAATAAAGAACTGTGTGAAGAAAAATGAAAAAAGACAAGCTCAGAAAGACACTGAAATAAATAACCAAATGGAAGAAATGAAAAATAATTATAAGTGTATGATGACTACCTTTAGTGATATGTCCACAGAATTTGGAAGAGTCCTAGAAGAAAATAATATATTAAAGAAAGAACTAAAGGAGCGGAGAAAAGAAGTTGAACGTAAAGAAAGACAGATAGATGAAGAAAATTAAGAGAGAGAGAGTAACAAATCTGGAAGAAGACACAGACAGATTGATGAGGACCAGGTTGAAGCTGAGCAACACAATAGGAGGAATAATGTGGAAATTATGGAGATAAAATATAGAGAAGATGAGAATTGTTAGGACCTCGTTAAAAGAATATGTCAGAAACTAGATATGAACATCAACCAGGAATAAATAGAGTCAGCTCACGGAATCAGCGCAGGAGGACGATACGACAAAATAGTGGCAAGATTCGTGAGCCGAAAGATTAAAAATGTTTTGGTTTTTTAGCAACTTTATTTAGGCAGCAACATGAACAACAAAAAAATATACATTGAGATTACAAATCAATGTTAGTTTAAGTTAATTATAAGAACAAAGACATATCTACATTAACATCATACGAAAATATAGATGCATAAAATTAATTACAAAAATATAAATACATCAAAATTAATTAAAAAAAAAATATCAATACATTAATTAATATACTGTGAAATAGAATTTTGTCCATGTCTGCCTGGGTAGCGCAGGTAAAGACGTAGTCTGACAAAGCCTGCACCACCCAGGAGATACCAGATAGCCAAAGCAGCCCCATGGGATATCACTGCGCAAACATCAGCGAAAATTAAATTAAGTATGCGATTGATTAAATAGAATTAGTAAGGAGGATCCGGATTAAAGACTTAAACTTAGAATAGGAATTTATCTCTTTTATATTAGAAGGCAGCTGATTCCACAATTTAGGACCTGAAGAACCCACTCTGTGGCAACCCAGCTCCAGACGAGAAAATTGAGGTCTGTAGTTATGTCTACTTGTTGTTGGATAGTTATGTGTAGGTTGCTGTAAATCAATTGGAATAGATTAGTATTTTTAATTTTTTTAAACATTAATAACAAAATTTTATAATTTAAAAGTTGATTAAAAGTTAATAAATTGAATCTTTGCGGAACCTCACGGATCGACATTGGTTGTGGTAATTTATGGTTAATAATATTGAAGAATTTATTTTGTAATGACTAAATTCTACTTTGGTTAGCCTGTGAAGTGTATCCCCAGACCGATAAACAATAAAAAAGATGAGAAAAAATAAAAGAATAATATAGATTGATCAAAAATTTTATAGGTATATAAATACTAATGTTGCGCAATATTCCCAAAAATCTACCAATTTTTAAGCACAATAGGTTAATGTGTGTATCCCATTTTAAATTGGCTTGAATAGTAACTCCAAGGAAAGCTTTAATTTTTATTTTTTTCAATCCAGAGTTTTTTTCGTTTGTTTTTTTAAATCAAAAGTTTTCTAATTTTTACTTTTATATTTATTTATTTTTTAGTTAGTTTGGAAATCTTTCGCTACATGACAAAGTAGTTTGTTTTATGATTTCCTATATTTATAATAGAAATGGGGTGATTGTGAGCATTCCCTCAATAAGGCGACCATCTCTCTATGATGATCTTACGGACAGCTGTCTTTATTACGGTTAAAGAGTTTAGACACTGTTCATTTCCCCATGTGATTCTATTTTTTACATCTTCGAGACGACCACCTTTCTAAGACGATCTTTCGAACAACCGTCTTTATCATGGTTTAAGATTTTAGTTTATTTCCCTATGTGAATTTGGCGATTGACAAAAAATGTCCGACCGTTCACCTGTTTAAGACGATCTTGTAGACGAAAGCCTAAAATTTATAGCTACTATAAAAAAAATAATAATAAATAAAGTCGGCTCATGTACCAATAATCTAACAAACCGCTCAAAGTTGTCTGATTGCTTTTATTATATTTATGTCAAGCGGTGTTACCTACCAAACATGCTTTTATTATACTATGTTTTATCGCGATTTTTTTAAAATAACTGTAAGTTTGCATTTTCAATCATATTCAAATCCTTATTTTAAATTGCATCCTATCATTAACGATTCTAACCCAAGACCAGTCAAAACAACGTGATGTTCCGTTCCTGACAAGAAACTACGGTTCAGAACAAGTTGAAATCAATTCCCAATATGTTTTCGTCGCTTCAGACATTTCATCGCCAACACATCCTGATCCCCCGCGCTTAGAGATCTGGTTCCAACATCCGGTTACAATTACCGGTTTCGCTCTTTTCTAGCTAAAATATCACGTGACGGGATGACACTGCTTTCATTCTCATACGAGAAAAACAACCATCTAACTATTTTCCTCATAGTTGAATCCACGTTTCTCGTGTGAGAGAGGGGTCGGCCTAGCGGTGGATTTGGGAACTTAATTCGATTTCTATTGTTTCGATAGGATATTCCTGTTGATCGTGATATATGTCCATGATGGCCACATGTCTGCTTTTTTTTTTTTGCTGCCCTGTAATTTCCATTTATTTTTTTAATTTTATCCCAAATTACCTTTGAATGTACGGCAGATATTATGCCAGAAATATACCTTTTCCAAGATTCCTTCTTTGATTTTTGTCGGATGAATCTCGCCTTGGCTCTGGATCATAATTAAATTAGTTTGCATCACATTGTTTTTCGTACATAATTAAATTTGTTTGCATGGGGTATCGGCGGAAAATACCCCGTGCCTTTTTTTATTCTTTATAAGCAATTTTACAATCCTGGTTCCACCAGGGTTTTCGTATTTTTGGAAAGTGTGCCGAGGTTTATGGAACTGAATATTTTGCTGCCTGCAGAATTTGATTGGTGACCATTTTAACTGCTTCATTAATGTTAGAGGTATTTACCACAGTACTGTTGATGTTTGCTAAACTACGAAAAAGTTCCCACTTAGCCTTTTCAATTATCCATCTTGGATTCCGTGATGAGGTACAGGAACCCCGCCCAGTATATTTCAGGACGATGAGGAAATGATCACTGCCAAGTGAATCTTGCTTGACTTCCCATGTCCATACCGGGAAAAGAGATGATGAACATATTGAAAGGTCTATTGCTGAGAAACTTTGGTTTGTAGGGTGCAGGTGGGTGGGTGTTCCGGTATTCATTATTGTAAGTGATTGGTTATATACAAAGGCTTCTGTTGTGTGTCCTCGTTGATTAGTGTCCTCACAGCCCCATAAAGTGTTGTGAGAAAATCCCCAAGTAGGAGGAATGGAGTTGGTTGCTGATTAACCAAATCGGAGAGGGAGTTCAAATTGATATTCTGATTTGGTGGAAGGTATGTAGAACATATTGTGATTTCAGCTGCTATTGAGAGGCGAATGGCTGTTGCTTGTAATGATGTATAGAGGTTAATGCTTGTGAAGGGGAAATTAGTTAACAATAACCGTGTCTCCTCCACAAGCTCTATTGTTGCCTATGTTGTCTTTTCAAATGACAGAATAATTTCGTATAGAAGCCTTTTGGTTATTTTTGAACAGTCTCTTGAATAGCAAAGTAGACAGGTTGATAGGCGTTAATGAGGTGTTTAATATCCTTGATGTTGCATTGGAAATCGCGACAGCTTCATTGTATAATAGAGCACAAAGCCATTATGGATAGGTGGTGTGTGTGGTGTGCCTATCTCCAGTTTTACGCTCCGATTCAACTTGTTGGCTGATCAGAGAGAAGATGTTTTTTTTAGAAATGGAGTGTATGATTTCATCCTCCACTTCTGAAGAAGAATTCTCACCACCTTCGGGAGATATACCTTTCCAATCTTTTTTTATGTTTTTAGTGATTTTTTTGGATCTGTTTTTAGAAAATCCTCCCTTCTGGGTTGTATTTTTTTAATATGTTTCTTTGATTTGCCCCCTTTTCTTTGTATTAGTATTAACTGTCGGCATTTTAGTTATTTTAGTTTCTGTAGATGTTTGCCGGCTTGATTTTGGCATTATTGCTTGGGTTGAAGCATCTATTGTTTGTTTGTTTTTTGTTTTTTTGGTGGTGGATTGGATTAACTGAAGTCTATTGAAAGTTAGAATAATATATTTGGTTTTAATGAGCTGACCTCCTCTTCGGATTGTGATTCTTTTGGCAGCTATTACACCTTGTTTGGAAGCTCTGAAACTATTTCTTCCACTTCAACATCATTTATTTCCATTTCCGATATTACACCTCTGCAGCTATTTAATGTAGAGTGTGGTGAAACCTTAATTTTAATATTGAGCGTTTGTTGAGATTTCAATTGAGAAGCAGATTATTGGGGGCTATTCATTTCAATCAGTAATTCACCGGATCTTAGTTTTTTGGTATTTTTGGCATCGCAAATTCTTTTTATAGCTTTAGCAATATCAAATGGGGATTGTTTTTTAAATTCTGGATTCTCTGACGAAATAACTATAAATGTAGGGAGGATTTTGTTCTTTTGTTCATTTTCCTCATCATTTTTCCTTTTTTTTTTTTTTGTCATCGATCCTTCATTCGTTGTTGTTTTTTTCTTTTTAATTGAATGCATGCGATTTTAAAGAACTGGAGGAAAGTATGAGGTCACCGGCTGCATTACTTCCATCGCAACCAGAAGGCTAATTACAATAGGGTTTCGCCTGTACCCCATGAGGTGGTCGTTCGCGACACTATAACCCCAGTGCCATTCAGTCCTGGACACGACCTCACCTTGACATGGGTTGGGTTGTAGGCGTTCAGGACCCAGAGATACTGATCTGTAATAAACAGCAGTATCTCTGGGTGCCCCCCCCCCCCACCACGAGCAGGAACCTACATCGAGGGGTGTTCGTCGTTTTGTTTTTCTTTTTTAAACGAAACGGATTTTGACGTAATGTTTACTAGTTTATTTAGAAGTTTATTAAAAAGCGTTTTGCTTCCTACTTGTTTAAATATTAGTTCATACTGAAAATAAAGTTCCAAGAGAAAAATACTATCAAGGGGCCGGGCCTAACCACAAATAGGCCCTGACACTCCATAGTAACCTAACAAGAAATGGAAACACTGATCTTATACAGGAAAATGAAGGGAAAATGTTAAAACCATTTCTTGGAACTTCGGTATACTTACGTTAGCTGCGCTGATCCAAAATAGTTGTTTTGACGTATACTTCAAACCTGGTAACTCGTCTTCTACACCGTTCTGCATTTCCCAAGATAGATAAGCCTGCGCAAAAACAAGTTAAAAGTTTATTTACATTAAAAACAAATCAACGTTGAAGAAACGACAATTTTAACTTGGGGTAATTTGAAAAGTTTTGGCGATTGGGCTCTTAGGGTTTTTTAGAAGCATTTTCATATATTCCGAAACCTGTGCCCTAAAGAATCAATGCCCTTGCATGTTTTCCTAAAAGAAAATTATGATACCTGTTGGATAGAACCTTTATCCAAGGGCAGATACAGGGGGGTGGCCACAGGGTTCATGACCCCCCCGCAAATGCATATTTTTTCACTGTAAAAATTCCAACTTTCATGAAAAATGAAGGGTGTTATTCCAAGACCATTGCAAATTCTGTACCTGACCTCCCCCCCCAAAAAAAATGGAAGTCTGTGTTCGCCCTTGCCCTTTTCCCCATCCTCTTGCCCTTGACATATATTGATATTGGACTCAAGTCCTATAACGTTTAATTTGTGATATTTTTTATAATTGTGTAATTTCATATCTACAGCTCATAAAAATGTAACTAAACTATAAAACTCTAATGCATCAAATCAAATAAATAAGATAATAAGATAATAATAAATAATAAGATAATCAAAATCAAATAAATCAAACTTTATTGCATCAAAATTATTCATTTCACATTAATTAATTAATGATTCCCAGATATTCCTCCGACTTGAATTTTGGTAAATAATTAATTTCATAAATTTTATCCAGGTGTTTATCGTAATTTTATCGAAGAAGACCCATCAAATCCTAAATAACATTAACAGTTTTTATTCATTAATTTGCAAAAACCATGTTCAATCAATTAAGGCAATACATCTTCAAATAATACATTATCATACATCATCATACATCGTCAGGTCATACATCATCAGTTAAAGTTTCTACATCTCTTTGTCAAAGATATACAACAACTCTTTAAAACAAGCAAAATTCAGATCCATATCGTTGGCATTACTATAACCAAATATTGATAACTTTTGACTATAACATAATCGCTTCTGTGACGAATTATTATGTAAACCCATTATTAATTATTCATATCCATTGCGTATCAAAAGCAAAACTGTTTCTACAAGCTTGCTCTATTCTTTCAACTACAGCAAATTTTCGTCATTTAACTTTTCTTGCATATAGGACATAGTAACTTCAATAACAGAAAATTTAAAAATACTACACAACGTAAAAAAAAAATGCCTAGTGCAAAAATATTAATAAAGTTACTAATTACCTTATATGATTCCTTCAAACCTCCATTGTCAGCTATATTTTCCCCTTGGGTGTTTATTCCATTCACCTATTCAAAAAGTGCAATTAACAAAACAGCACGCATATACACACAAGCAATCGGTATGATAGTACCATAATGCCGAAAAAGGTGATGAGTTTGCTACGGAAAATATGTTTCTATGGATGAATGCTTTAAGGTATATTCACATTCTGGAAATCTATGGAAATACCATTCATGTCCTGTCGTTAATGGATCTCGTATATCGCAATATTTATTGAAAACTGTCGAATTATCACTTTTAAGGAATAGCATGCAAAAAACGCAAAATGTTTTATTTAAATACAATAAGCGCATTAATTATATATAATAATCATATATAATGAGCATATTAATTTCGTTCGGACCTGTTCAACAAGATAGCTAACCATACCCCCTTCCCCTTTACCTGCACTAAATCTCCTCAATAACAGTGGCGCACCCACGTAGGGGCCGAAGGGGCCCGAGCCCCTCCCTTGGGCTAACAAAACGAAAAATTATTACGCCAACAGACACTGGTAAATTATTTTATTAAAAATGTAGGATAAAATTAGTGATGTTCCCAAGATTTCCCTGAACTCTGGTGACATTGATGAGACTACTGTTAAGGCAAGCAACAGCAGCAGTGGTCTGGGACTGTCTTCAAACGCTTTCTGGGAAGTAAAGGTAGACCAAAACACGATATCAAAAACGGTTGAAATAGAAATTCTGACTGCAGATATTTCTAATTATGTCAAGAAATCTAACCTCACTGATGGAGATAAGACAAGAGTGCTGGCCATTGTAAAATTGTGCAAACATAATCTACTACTTCTAATTATTTAAGTATATTGCATTATAGAATTATTAGTAATTCAATAATGATAAAAGTACACAAAAAGACAACCGTAATTGATATGGAGACTGGCCCTTTATTTCCACCAAAAATTCCTTGCACCACTGGCCCACCCTGGAAATATTCTGAGTACGCCACTGCTCAATAAACTGCTCTATCGGATCCAAAACGACAGGCCAAGAATGGACGGCAAATCCACACGAAGGTGCATTTTGGAAAACCCTGTCTGTAATAATTCACGAATTGTAGAAACATTTAACAAAATTTCCGTTCGCATTGGAAAAAATCCCTTTTTTCACGTTTTTCCCTGACTTTTCCACGTTTTTCCCCGGCTTTTCCGACAAAATTCCCTGACTAATCGCGAACTTTGAACTGAACTTAGGTTTCGGGAGGAAAAAACTTCGTGTCCGCGTGGAATTTAACTATTCAGAACAGAAGTGAAGAAGGTTTCCCCTGACTTTTCTGGGTTTGGCCGAAAAATCCCTTTCTCATCTGACATTTAGGGATAATTTCAAATTCCCTGGCAATTCCAAATTCTCCTAATTCCCCAAGGTGGGTGGGGATCCTGTTTAATATGAGCTAATGCTGTTACAAACCTATGTATAAACAAAACTAAAATGGAATTAGCACACGGACTACTTTTCAAATCAAGCTCTTTAATTGATTGTTTAAACAATTAATTGACGAATTTGTACCATCCACAGCAATCAACTTACCTCAATTATTCTCTACCTTCACCAAAACCGTAGACTTAAATAATCGGCCATTTGAAAGTACTTTCCTTCCAGTAAATTATATTTACAGCTGTTTTACTCTAATTAAATGCTTCGCTTTTTAATTAATTAATTACCGGTAACAACCGTTAATTAGAACGAGTCTTTGAGAGAAATTACCGTAATATAAAATTTCATTTGACTTCATCTGGTGCCGACAGGTGGCGTAAGCAGTCCATATACCAAATCATAATTTCCCTCTTCTAGATTAGCGACGATTTTTTTTTTTTTAATTTCGACGAAAGCAAGAATTTAGAAAATGCATTTGGGCATTCTCATTCTTCAAAGGGGATGAGTTTAGTCATTCTTATTCTTCAAAAGAATGCATTCTTCGGATTCATTTCTATTCTTTCAATGCACTTCATGTCAGATACGCATCCGCTTTAGGAGAAGTCGGTCATTTGAAGTCGTTATTTATTCGTTAAATGAGAATAGAACGATTATTTCTTTAAATGAACTGGTTACCACGTCCATTCACTTTAAAGAACGCATTCTTTTCAATAAGTATCGTTCACTCTCATTCCACATCGGCATACTTCTAAAACGGAAGTGTGTTTGATGCTAGAACCTTTAAGTTGGCAATATTGAAACTCGTTAAAAACCTTAAAAACTTTAAAAGCCTACTAGGAAGACTTTTTATAATTGTTATTCATGGCAGACTCATGTAAAATTTTATAAAGCCCGTAAGCTTATTCACCACGTCTTAAAAAGTGTATTTTTGTAACCAGCCGTGGCTTCTGTATTTTTTCTCTATGCAAGGTGGTTGAATTTATTTATGTTAAAGATGTAACGATTCTATAAGGGAATCAAAGTTAAATAAACGAGTTTTATGCATAAATATTTTTTTCTATACAGTTCACTGGGAATTTGCTTTAATAAGTTTCGAGTACGACCATTTATATGGGAGTGTTTATGCCGAAACAATTATAAACAATTAAACAATTTAGTTGCAATGTCAACTGCTAATTTCCTATTACTTGTGTTTCTGTTTATTATTTACTAACCTTTAATCCAATTTCTTCAACAGTGTAATTTCCGTACTGTTCAATAATGCATTGAGCCTTTTCTTTGAACAGTTTATCCGTTTTGTCGTCCCACCAATTTTTATTGTTGCCATCCTTATCGAACTGCCGACCTGTTTAATGAAAGAAGTAGGATCAATGTTATATAATTCGCCAACTGGGCAACATTAAAAAATAAAATATCAGTATTAAACCTTACCCCTGTCATCAAAACCATGTGTGATTTCATGTCCGATCACATAGCCAATAGCTCCAAAGTTCATATAACTTTAAAGAAAAGTAAAACTTCAAAACGTGTCCAGAAAGAATCACATCTGTCCCTTTCCATAAAATGACACCATAACACTAAATATAGACCGATTATATATGAACACAATAGATGTTTAATAATAATTTTTACACTACTAATTCATGCGCAGTAAAAGCATATATATATATTCCAAAATTTTCAAAGCCGGATATTCGCTCATCTTCGATAATTGTACACTGTTCTTCAAAAGTAAGCAAACACGAAAGAGAATGGATATACGGCGGGAGTAGTAGATTGGGCAAGGGGGAGGATTGGAAGGATATCCGCCGAAGGGGGCACTGTAATTCTTGGTAGGTCGCTCAGGCAGCGCAACCAACAGCCAATGGGAGTTGGGGGAAGGGGAGTATTCAAATGTCGACCATGTACGATATACAATGGGACTCGTATATAACGAGGAATTTGGGAACGACGAAAATGGTCGTTATACCCCGTTTTCGTTAAATTCGTTTGCGAATTTAAGCTCACAGACTTTTAGAATAAAGTCTGTATAGGTAACATATGCGCTTGTAATATGCATATAATAATATTCGGATTTGGATTCGCTTGACATTTGATGGATGTTGTAATGTTGTTATTAACGGGCTATGGATATTCACCTCCTTCCTTACAGTTCCCCAACGGAAATTGCTAATGAGAAGTTCGTATCTAGGAAAGACCAATTGTTTATACACTATAATTTTTTTTTCTCTGAATGAGGGCATTTGTATTTTCTTAGAGGCCCAAAAGAAATTCTTATCGACATTTTTGCGTAATAATCTGTTGCTGTTGTTAATTGTTCAACAGCGGTAGTCCTAAAACGATATGTCGTTTAGCTTAAGTTAATAGGTTTTAAGATTGAACGGATACAACTCCAACGACTGCGGTATGTACAACATTTATCTATTTAGATTTCTGCAGACGGGCTGCTGGTGGACCATCAATTGTTCAAGAGAGAGTTTGGAAAATTTATCCACTGCTGCCATATTGCATTCCCAGAAGAAGGATGTTATAATAACAGGAAATAGAAGGTAAAAGAACACATACACACGCAAAAATGAATTCGAAAGAGACCCGAATGAAGAACCGGGTATGGATTTGTAATGATAGGTCATTGCAGAAAGCGCCCTGTGCCTGAATGCAGCGCAAACAAGAGGATCTGCAGAATGAAAGGATTTCGACGAACAGAGAAGAAATCAGCTAGTATTGAAGGAGAAAGAAGACCAAGTATTTTGCAAGCTACAAAGAATTCCTGAAGATGATGATACGCCGGACAAAACAGAAGCAAATGTTCGAAGGTCTCATCCAGTCCCTCTGTCCATTGAAAGCACATAGATGAAAGTGCTTTGTTGATTCCGAAAAAAAAGTTGTTCGTCAAGGCCCGACCAAAGTAGTGGTTGCCTAATAAGCAAATCAATATTTCCTATTAGATATCAGGCTACTTAGCCATTATTCCCTCAATCCGGAAGCGCAAATATCTTGCTCCTTCCAAATTGTACTGTACTTTAGCGTTATATAAAACAATAATATAAATCAACGTTTATTGGCGTAGTGATACCAACGCCGATGGTATGGCGTGATTAGATGGTGAAACGTTCGAAAGAAAATAAATATTTCTGCCTTCGGTGGGACCTGAACCCACGACCTTCCACTTGCCGGGCGGAGGCTCTACCCACTGAGCTACGAAGGACAATATATAATCTCTTTACGAACGTATATATATTGTTGCCAGTTATTTCGCAGAATGGTGTAGTACATAGACTACTATTTAAACCAAATTGCAAAGAGACTGGTATTAAATTGATCGAAATGCCCGTTGCAGCATATGTATTTATTTTATATAAATCGAACACTACGCAGATTAAATCAAACAACAATGTCAATCAATCAACGTTTATTGGCGTAGTGATACCAACGCCGATGGTATGGCGTGATTAGATGGTGAAACGTTCGAAAGAAAATAAATATTTCTGCGTTCGGTGGGACCTTAACATTATACCAACTAAAATTCATATTTATCTTACTAAATCCGGGCATCCATTTCATGCGAGTTCGGCTGTATTTCAAAAAATTATTAATGTACTATCTTGAATATTATCCATACGAAGGGGTAGTGTTGTGTATAGTTTATGACTGAAGAATATGAAGAAAGGCCATTGTTGATAAATTGACCATGGAGATCTTTAGATTTGTACCATTTTTTGGTAATTAAAAAATATAATCAGTGTAGAATGAGACATTGTGTAGAAGCAATTAGGCTCGGCGCGTCCATATGGGTGAACTAGGCTTTAGCCTAGGGCGGCATCACGAGGAATTTTTTAAAGATACCTAATACTGCAAGACAATTGAGATACACTTGGCAATAAATAGATGGAACTGACTGGATTATTTTTGATTGACTGCCTTTACCAATATTTACTCTTCCTTATATAAGTCTCTTTATCCATTTTTTCCTAACCCCCAACTTCTTGCTTTCTTACATTAACGAATTTTCTTCTAACCGGTTTGCGTAACTTTGCATAATATTTTCTTACTGCCACTACACCTTTCAATGGCGCGTAGAGGCTTGGGGGATGCTTTTTCTTTTTGATCATTTTGTCTACTGTTACAAGACATTGAATATTACAATTTTTCCCTTCAACAGTAAAATTGCAGATTATTTTTTTTTACTTTTGATCATTTATTTGTGCGTTATGAGATAAGCTGTGATTATCATATTATGAGATAAGCTGTGATTATTATATTATGAGATAAACTGTAATTATCATATTATGAGATAAGCTGTGATTTTATCATATTATGAGATAAGCTGTGATTATCTGGTCTTTACCAGAACTACAGTGAGAGGTCGGAACCTGACTTATTTTCTTACCTTTCGATTGTTGCAGGATATATTAGAGTATCGATTTTTTACGACGGAGGCCGCACGTCCTTCGCCTAAGGCACTAAATTTAATTGCGCCGGCCCCGGAAGCAATAAAGACTTTGCACACGAGTTTCACGTTGTCGAGAATCAGATGATCTATTGATTCGATATTATTTTACAACCGATCCATTGATTCGATATTATTTGATAAAATATTTATTAAAGTGATTATTTTATAAAATATTTGTTAAAACGATTATACTTGATAAAATATTTATTAAAGTTATTATTTGATAAAATATTTATTAAAGTGATTATTTGATAAAATATTTATTAAAGTGATTATTTGATAAAATACTGATTAAAGTTGTTATTTGATAAAATATTTATTAAAGTGATTATTTGATAAAATACATATTTAAATTTTGCAAATACATTTGTTACTATCTAAAGTTATTGTATTGTATTGTAGTATTTGCCAAATGATCTGTTGATTCGACATTATTTGACACATGAGCTATTGTTTCAATATTATTTGACAAATGATCCGTTGATTCGACATTATTTGACAAATGAGCTATTGTTTCAATATTATTTGACAAATGAGTTATTGATTCGATATTATTTGACAAATGAGCTATTGTTTCAATATTATTTGACAAATGATCGATTGATTCGATATTATTTAGCAAATGAGCTATTGTTTCAATATTATTTGACAAATGATCGATTGTTTCGATATTATCTGATAAACTATATATTGATTCTACAGTATTTGACAATTAACCAATTTGATATTATTTGACAAATGATAATGGATACAATATTACCTGACAAAATATCTATCCGATATTATTTGACAAATCGTCTATTGATTCGATATTTTTACAAATGACATATCAAGAAGGCAAAAATTGCTACTAGCAAAAAGAAGCAAACTTGGTAAGAATTTTGGCGGAAAAAAATCACAAAAAGGCTACATAAAAATACAATGAAGGTTTAAGTAAAATAAATATATAAAACATAATTAAAAAATGCAAAATTTTAATAATAAAATTAATAAATATTAACAATACCTAGGACGGTCCTTATTAAAGAACCAATTTTGTAATATCCCCGCAGGAAATTCTGAAATATACTTGAAATTATTAATTACATCTTGCATAATATGCTGCACATTTTTTTAAAAAATACATCGTGACGTTTTAACATCAATTTCGCTCACCTATGCTGTTTTCAAGTGAATTATAAAACGCGTTGACTATTGCCGCTCTGGCATGTTTTTTCCACCTGAAAGTAAATTAAAGGTTTTGATAAATATTAGCATCAAAACATGTCAGTTAACATGAAAATTACAATATCTTCAGAGCACGAATCGTTGTACAGTGCCCTAACATGAACGCTTAACAATATAAATTATGAAAATTTCCACTGCTAACAGCTTGAAGAAATCGTCCATAGAACATATTTGATAAGCAAACCCCAATATTTGAGGTGCAAGAAGAAACATAGTTTAAACAATTTGCAGCAAAAAAATTCAGATTTTTATGTGGGACAGAATTCCATTTAAAGGGAAGTAGTATGTAACGTTAAGACTAATACCCTGCTTTTTAATCTGAATTTCGGTTCAAGAACAAAATTTAGGAGTGATTCAAAGGTTCTGTTAACCTTCGGTCCCATCTCAGACACTCAAACGGTCTTGAAAATTAAGGCTTAACAAACCATTACGTCATCTGAAGCATAAGCATAACCATGAACATAATCATAACCATTACCACGGGCATGATCATAACCATTACCATGAGTGCCTTGGGGTGGAGCAGTGTGGTAACGCGTTCACCTAGTGAGCGAACAACCCGGCTTCGACGCCCAACGGTGCAAAGGACGCTTACTTAGAGATCTTATAAAGATTGCACTGTTCACCGTAGCCCCTGGGACTGGTTTCCTAGGCTTTAAGAGGTTCGGATTCCTCGGAAAACAGTAGGTCCTGGCACAGCATGACCACTGTAGTCCTTGAGCCGTAAAACCACAAACAAACAAATTACCATAATCATAATCATTACCACGAGCATAATCATAACCATTACTATGGGAATAATTATAAACATTACCATTACCATAAGCATAATCATAAACATTACCATGAGCATAATCATAAACATTACCATTACCATGAGCATAATCATAATTATAACCATGAGCATAATCGTAACGATTACCATGAGCACAATCGTAACTATTACCATGAGCATAATTATAACTATTACCATAAGCATAATCATAACCATGAGCATAATCGTAACTATTACCATGAGTATAATCATGACCATTACCATGATCATGATTATAACAATAACCATGATAATCGTAACTACGACTTAGTATGCTAAGCTTTATTTCTTATCCCAGGAATCAGGTGATAAGGGAAAGTTAGTTGTAGTTTGAAGGTCAAGTTAAGCCATTATCCATAGCTCAGTCCTCCTTAAAAGCAGTCTCAAGACGTATAATTCTCGTTACGACTTAAGAATATAACAATTGATTTTGCGTGAAGTAAATGTCATATCATATTCACTTCGTCTTCAAAACGCATTTATTTGCTATTACAATAATGACACTGATAGAGGGAAGGTCAAATACTGATAAAATAGCAAAGTGGAACACCCAAGCTTTCTGACGCCTTAAAAGCGAACCTTTATCGTGGATGACAAAGGACTACTGTTCGCACTTTCGAAAGTTTGGATGTCTTGTTTTGCCTTTTGTTGACATTTGACCTTCTTTTTATACAAATTTTATCAAAGCGAATGAGCACTACATACTCTCCCTTGATGTTAGGCTTTCGTAGTTGATCGAATGCATAATCTGTGGCCCATTTCTTCACATGGAGTACATTTTCAAAATACGTCATATTGCTTAAAGTTAACTGCAACGAGAATAAACATGGCTTAAGCGAAACTTTTTTCTACAAACTCCAAATGTGAATTAGTAAGTTTTGTTGTGCTTAAATGGTACTTACGTTTGTGTAAAGTTCGTTCACCGCTGTGTCGTTAAGGAGTTCCGCTGGGTATCCAATATAGGGAGTGATTTTATTAGCCTAAACAGTTCATATAAATAAGAAAGTTTTAATGTAAAAATAACTCAGACATTCTGAATAGAAACATACATAAAAATGCATCGCTGGGAAAGCTAAAGGAGCCTCAAATCCCCCACCCCCTTCCATGAAAATTTTCACATGCTAATTTAAAACGTTTTTAACCCCAGCATGGGCGCCCATATGAGTACTTTTAGGGGGGGGCTGAGAAAAATTATTACCTCCTTCTCAAAGCTATCGAGAATTTGAGTGAATGTACAAGATACCAAAACGCTACAAAAATAATTGATACTGCTTGAAAAATAGTAATGAGCTAAAAAGTACCTTATTTTAAAATGTGACTGTGAATTTTTTTAAAGTAAATGCACATCAGAATCAGGGAAATCAAATTTTTGAACGGCTAAGGGGGGACCCGAGCCCCTCCCTGCCCCCCATATGGGCGCCCATGAACCCCAGATCTCACGAAGCTCAATCAATGAAACACTCTTAACCCCCTCATCTTATATTCCAGCAACAAAAACGTTTCATCTCATATTCCCCAATAACGAAAGTGTTAATTTTTTGAATAAATTAGTATTTTAGTAATTATCTATTCTACTATTTGTTTCTCACTACAGTCGAACACCAAGGGGGAAAAAATCTGTTTGTATCAACAGTAATTCGTTTTACCCGGAAGGGATAGAGTGCTACATACCAACCGAAATAGCACGTATACTAAATGCCCACAATCTACCTGGATTTCAGAAAATATATTTCATATATAAAGTAACATTAAAAGTTCATATTAAAAATAATTCGTCTTAAGCATGTTCGTCTTAACAAGATTTGACTGTATGTTTTTCAGGCTACCGTCACTTTGTGAACTCGAAAAAAGTATTGATGTCGTTCCTTTTTTCTTAATCGTGCAAGATTTCATAAGAATAATAATAAATAATAATATTTTATGCACTGTTTAATATTACAACTCATCATTGAATCCCCACACACACCATAATGAGATCCCTGACTTCTGTGTCTACGTCGAGTTCAACCTCTGGTTTAGTAAAGTTTAATTCTTCGAGAAGTTTATTGCAATTATGAAGTTTATTTCAGTATGGACATACGAGCCTTAATACTAACCACATGTAATACGGCTATGCAATGGATGCATAAGAACCAGATATAATGTATCTATGCAATGGGCGCACAAGAGACGCTTGGTTAAGCGAGCCTGATATCATGCGGTTATAGCCATTCATGTAATAAAAATATACGAAAGTTACACATCGTGACTTAATCAGGTTGGCAAATAGTCAACGTGCTTCGCTTATCAATTGATAGTTGCCCGAAATGCTTCGCGAATCTTTGAGAACCTTGTTTTCTGTGGTGATGGTTACTTCGTGAATGATTACCGCCATATATTGTGACGTCTTAACCCAAAGATTTGGTAGTGTACTTATCCATGCATGAGGTGCTTAGGTACTTTTTCTTATTTATTTACACTCACAACTATATATACACTTAAAATGCCACGAAACTGAAGGTAGGTATCGAAGACGAGAATACAAAAATACTTCCAAAGAGGGACTTCAATCCGCTCTTTGAACAAACAGAAAACAGAGGGACTATTTACCGCTCTGTACTGATAAAGTATTTTAGTCCCACGGCGAGCTAAGATTAAACGATACTGCTCACATTGCGTGAAGCAGGGTGACGCTATTCAGCATCAGGGCGAGGTCTCGGAACACATAAAATTTCGCGCGTTTTGGAGTTTTGTCCAAATTTTGGTGGGAGGAGTTAATTGGAAGTACAGCAAATATTGGATGAAAAGGTTTGAGCTACAGAAAATACGAAGTCAAGGAATCTCAACACAAATTGTCTACCCGTAGAAAATCGAACACGGGCGCCGTCGAAGGCATGGGGGACAGGGGATCCGCCCCTCCAATGTTGGTATTTGAGTTCCATATCCAACCAATTTGAAGCAAAATTTTACAATAAGCAGCTTCGTTTAAAATTTCAATACTTTCTTTTTTAATCTAAGGAATGTGGTTATATTTTTCGGCGTAGTGTATTTAGTCATTGCCGTATTTCCCAATAGGCTATAGACTAGGGCGGCAAAATTTTGTGTATTGAGTCTGATATAACAAAATTAATACCATATGATATAATCAGAGGTTCTGCCGAGAAAAAAGCTAGGCATCATGCTTTCCATTTAAATACCAGCGTTCGATGGGCTTTTATTTTTTGCTAAAATTAAAATTTATTTCAATAAAATTGAATTTGATTTATTATATACCAAGAAGAAATAATACTTCAATATAAGTTAATATTGTTTAATGTTTATGTTTCAATTTATGAGTTTGTTTTTCAACATATTTATTGTCAATACAAAAGTTTTTGGCGTATATTGAATATAATAATTTTTTATGTTCTACCACGGATTCAGGGAGGCGGACGGAGTAGGCAAAAGCGGCGAAAGTAACCTTGGGGCGGCAAAATAGCATAGAGGCGGAAAAATTGTAAATCCGCCCATGTATTTAATGGGAAATACAATTTCCCTCCTGGGGATGAGGGTGATTAAAGTCCAGAATTTTCACCTATTGAAATAAGCTAGCGAACACACTTTCACCTATTCTTGGAATGAAAGGTAAAAGTGCTCTCACAAACGTTTTTGAATAGGTGAAAATGATGATTTTATTTTAGTTCTTGCTTACAAATGCATGCAGCTATTTCAATTTTTCTCTAATCTACCAATAGCACTCTTTACCCCCTTTAGAAAGAATATATCTCAAAGTAAGGGTTGCCATTTAAATTTTTAAACTTCGGGTGGCCGTGGGGTCGAACAAATAATAAACCCCTTCTGTGCTTGTTGGCCCGAGATCTTAGGGGAACCTCAATCGATGCTTTTTCCATTTTTGCGTATTCTGGTTCTAGAGGGGGCCAGAGCCGTAGCCAGCATGGAACTAGAGGGTGCTGATCCTTCCCTCCCTAGAAAATAGTTCTTCAAAATAAATTATTTTAGAATTTTATTTTAAATTTTTTGTTTTGTATAAAATTGTACATGACAATGGAAATTGTTCTTTGACGTTAAAAATATATTCAAAATAGATTTCTATGGTAGATCTTGTTTGTACAGAGATTTGAGTCTTCATTACTCTATAATAAAGCTAAGGGAAATTATATATTTTTGTATATCTCTATAAGTTTTTAATGCAAAATTTATGTTAAGAAATTTATTCATTAATTTTAAATATATTAGTCTACTTATATATTTAGTATTATTAAATATATAAAATATATCAAAACATTAACGAATTTTAAGCATTCTGAGCCCCCGTAACTTTCAAACACTGGCGTACGCAGGGGGTGTTGATGGGGGTTGTAACCCCCATTGCAATGAAATTTTGTATATTTAACATAGGAGTATAGCAGGGTGTCTACCCAAATTCTGTTTCAAACTTCCCTGACTTTTCCAGGTTTCCAGACCAAATCTTAATCGATTTCCAGTCACTAATAAAGACTTAGTCGCTAATTACAGTACTTAGTCACTAATTACAGTAAATAACACACAACGCATTAAAATTTGTGTAAACAAAATAAGTTTCATAAGACCATAAAATCCATTAATGACACCTCAAAGCCATTTATAACTTAATTACAGTGAATTTACAAATACAAAACTGAATTTCTTTACACTAAAAACTTGCATTAATTAAATATTTACAACGACATTTCCATTTGGCCCTTTTTGAGTTCATTATAAAAGAGCTTATAACCCCCTTATGAATCTCCTGCCTATGCCTTCAGAGCTCCCGTATAACAAGTGTCTAGTTATATGCCTGGAGGGGAGCCCACATATTCTAGCTGATGATTGAGGGGCCCCCTCAGATTTTAATTACGCTACTGCTCGTACACATTAAGGAGAATTCAAGTATTACGTAAGCACCTTGAAGGGGTGTGTCGTTGTGCTTATTTTCCTATGTTAGCCAATGTTAATTTTTGCTTACCCGGGGGGAGGGGTTGAAATGGCCAAAATATTGCTTACGTAATACTTGAATACTTCCTTATCTTTGTACATCCCTGAGCATAGGCGTGGGAGACTGAAATCTCGAAATGACCTAAAACGGTAATTTTCGAAATCGGGGTGTGGGGGGGCACATGGCCAAAATACATTATTTTTTGTGACTACACCTTTTAAAATATTTGTTCCTTTGTATAAAATATCCAAACATAGAGGGGAATCATGGGCAGACTGGGACGCCGGTACCCAGGGCCGGTGTGCCCTCATGGGCGATAGGACTCGCGCCCTCCGAAAATCCAAGGTATGCGCCCTTTAAGAAGACTCGGTCCGCCCATGATTCGACTGTATTTATTTTTACAAGTATTTTTAAGCAATTTAAGAATTGCATTGAGCACCCTAATACGTACCATCATTTTCGTAATTTAATTTTTAGGTAAACGTTAATTTTTTAGAAATTAGTCATGAATGAAAGTAAACTGTTATTGTGATTAATCTGTAAACATTTTCATTCTGAAAAGATTGAAAATGTTTGTGTTTTTTCAATAACTGCTTTTAATTAATTAAAAATTGCGATGAAATGAAAATTATGTAGCTAAATTTTTTGAGAAGCTATGTAGGATTAACATCATGCTGTATAATGTGAAAACATATTACTCTCAAATCAGAAATATAATTGTTTGCTTTAATTTCACATTTAATCATTTAAATTTTGGTGGGTATCAAAGCAAAAAGAAAGAAAAAATTGTACTATTTTTTTCTTAGAAAAAAAAGTTATATATATATCTAGTATATATATTTTAAAATCAAACAACTCTTGCATAATAAGAGTTAATAAATTAATATTTGTGTTACATAACGATAATAAGAAAAGACACGCCCCATACTTGTAAGCTCCAATCCGGCCCTTTCTTTTCATTCATTGGTCCAAACTTGGTCTACCCAGATTTCACACCTTAAATTGAACAAAGAAGATTCCCCCATTCATCCCCCTCAGACAGGAAAGTGAGTCAAAGAAAAGGGAGTTTGGGGACCTACTTCCACCAACGCTCATTGGCCTATCAGCTGTCAATCATTTGAAGAAGGGAACAGCCCCTGGGATTACAGCGCCGCCTCCGGCGGCCACCCTTCCCAATGAAACCCTTGCACAATCCTCCTCCTCCAAGGGAACAGCCCCTTCACTTGAACGCTGGATCCCACTTTTACGGTATCAGAATTTTTCTTGACTGAAGCTTTGCCTAAGGGGTTTCCTTTTGGCAGTGACGTAGCGCGTTGAGTCACACAAAATTTTTAAGGGGCAAAAAATCTTAATATTAGACTGGCTGAAGTGAGGGCGAACGGGTTTTAGAGGACGCAATACTTAACTTGCCTAGGCACCGGCAACCCACACTACACCGCTGCCTTTTGGTCAGCATACCTACAGTATATTAGAGAACAGCCACATTCTGCAGTACTCAGAGACTCAACTATCTAGGCACTGAGATGATAATCCAAAGCTCGCTGATTCGAACCCAGCCTGTGTATCTGGCACGTTTTTCTCTCTCTGACTAAAACGTAGGTTCTAGCTTGAACCCTATAAATGTGGGGCGTCAGAAACAAAATCGCCTGAGCCCCAAAACAAGAAATCCGTGCAATGGTGTAGTGGAAACGTGTTGGGTGGCAATGTGTATAATCTATATTTGATTCCTACAGACACCCAAAGCTTATCTGCTTTTTTTTGAAGATCCGTGGTCTGGGGTTTGATTGCATGGGTGAAAGGGATTCGGGTTCCTCGGAAAGTTGCAACACGGTCTCAGCTGCACTTGCGCCATCGAACGCACATATACTCAATTTCTCCGAAAATATGCAGTCAATTATTACCTTTTCTATAGCTTGCTTCCTGGTTTCTTCGTCCATCCAGTCAATATTCTTCAATATATTCAAAAACTCCTTATGAATATAGTCAACCATCTCCATAGCCTGTTAAATAAATTGTATGAGTATTATATATGTGTTGTGAAATTTCAGAAAACTGAATTACGCAGCATTTTGTTAGATATTCAGTACCTGATGAACTAACAGCGGAAAAGTTAACGCAGCAGAATTAGTTCATCCAGCAATTTACGCGGGCGTCGTTTCATACTTCTTTATTTATTTACGCATCCCGTGTTCTCCTCATTTGAGCAATATATACAGGGTTTGTCCCAAAAGTTCCCGGAATGATTTTTTTTTAAATCATTTATTCAATATCAGTTTACAATCTTTTCAGAACTTTTCAAAGTATTCTCCCCCTGCTTGTGTGTGTTGTTACGCAGAAGGGTTATGGGAAAGGTGGCCGCCGAAGGTGGCGGCGCTGTGATCCCAGTCTCCCCCTGCTTCGATGCACCGTTGCTAACGCTTCACCCAATCATTGAAGGCGCCCTGGAAGTCGTCAACGGGAATCTCCTTCAGTGAGGTCGTCTTCTTTTACCGCCTCCAGCGTCCCATGCCGAGTTCCTTTCAGGGTTCTTTTGATCCTTGGGAACAAAAAGAAATCCGCTGGTTCCAGATCGGGGCCGTACGGCGGCTGGGGCAGCGTTGCCACACCCATTTTGGCCAGCAAATCGGAGACAATGAGCGCGGTGTGGGTTGACGCGTTGTCACAGTGCAAGATCCAATTGTCGCGAATTTCGTTTCGGACGCGTCGAACCCTGTTGCGTAACCGTTTGAGCACTTCACAGTAAAACTCCTTGTTGACTGTTTGTCCTTGTGGCACGAATTCACTGTGAACCACACCTTTTCTGTCAAAAAATTTAATGAGCATTGCCTTGATTCGCGATTTTCTCATCCTTGCTTTTTTCGGGCTTACAAGACTCCTTGGTGTGCCACTCGCTGCTCTGTAGCTTTGATTCGGGATCGTACTGAAAAATCCACGTCTCGTCCCCTGTGATCACTCTGTCCAAAAATTCTGGGTCCGTTTCGTAGCGTTCATGCAATTCCTGGCACTTCAACAAACGCTGCTCCTTCATCTCACTCGTCAGGACTTT
>QLNU02014802.1:14037457-14053466 GCA_006491805.2 Dysdera silvatica
CTGTCTCTGACATTAAACACACATCGCCGTTCCAGCTGGTATTAGTCAGATGCGTTTTTTTTTTTTTAGTCTTGCTGTATACAATGGAAATGGCAGTTATTTATGGTAACAATTACAAATCACCTGTTACCGAGTGATCACTATTCTAGGAATAATATATTTTTCTGAAATTTCTGTCCTTCAAATAACAGCTGTTATTTCATTCAGATCACCCGTGAATTAAAATTTGTTTTGCTGCACAGGAAACGACACAATAACTGGCTATCGAAGTAACATCCTTTCTGGTATAATCCTAACTGACGCCTGGAGACTATTCTTGGCATTTATCGCCCATTTAATATCTGAGAACACAAGACTTGCTGCATTTCTTTTTAATTTCTTAACATTATTGATCGAAAGCTCGAAGAAATTTTTTCAGTCTAACTCCATTTTTACCCTTATACAGGGTTTGTCCCAAAAGTTCCCGAAATGATTTTTTTTAAAATCATTTATTCAATATCAGTTTACAATCTTTTCAGAACTTTTCAAAGTATTCTCCCCCTGCTTCGATGCACCGTTGCCAACGCTTCACCCAATCATTGAAGGCGCCCTGGAAGTCGTCAACGGGAATCTCCTTCAGTGAGGTCGTCGCGGCTGCTTTTACCGCCTCCAGCGTCCCATGCCGAGTTCCTTTCAGGGTTCTTTTGATCCTTGGGAACAAAAAGAAATCCGCTGGTGCCAGATCGGGGCTGTACGGCGGCTGGGGCAGCGTTGCCACACCCATTTTGGCCAGCAACTCGGAGACAATGAGCGCGGTGTGGGTTGACGCGTTGTCATGGTGCAAGATCCAATTGTCGCGAATTTCGTTTCGGACGCGTCGAACCCTGTTGCGCAACCGTTTGAGCACTTCACAGTAAAACTCCTTGTTGACTGTTTGTCCTTGTGGCACGAATTCACTGTGAACTACACCTTTTCTGTCAAAAAACACAATGAGCATTGCCTTGATTCGCGATTTGCTCATCCTTGCTTTTTTCGGGCGAGGAGACTCCTTGGTGTGCCACTCGCTGCTCTGGCGCTTTGATTCGGGATCGTACTGAAAAATCCACGTCTCGTCCCCTGTGATCACTCTGTCCAAAAATTCTAGGTCCGTTTTTTGACTTTTGGCACCATTTTCGAGCAGACTTTCCTCATTTGAAGATCCTCCGTTAAAATGCGATGAACGATTGTTTTGGGTATTCCACACTCCTCTGCAATCACCCGAACACTTAATCGTCGGTCATTGTCCAAAACTTGACGCACTTTTTGCACCGAGTCGTCCGTTTGTGATGTCGACGGGCGTCCAGAGCGGTCGTCGTCGTTGACGGACTCCCGACCTTCCCGGAACCGCTTGTGCCACATGAAAGTTTGGCTTTTTTTCATCGCCCCGTCACCGTAGGCTTTCCGAAGCATTTCGAGTGTCTCCGCCCCGTTTTTACCCAGTTTCACACAAAATTTGATTGCATAACGCTGCTCCAAAAACTGGTCCATTTTTTGATCGACGAGGGTGCAGTAGATACCTCTGCGCGGAGCGTGACCCTGCCTCAACAACTGCCCGCAGGCGACTGATACCGGTCTCGTTTCCAAGCTCAGATCCCCCACCAACTTCTCCGCCCCGTCAGCCAGCGTTGCCAACTACAAAAAATCATTCCGGGAACTTCTGGGACAAACCCTGTAATAAATAATAATAATAATAATAATAATAATAATAATAATAAAATAGAAATTTTATTCAATCTTTATACTGTTACCGGTGATACATCTGTTTCGATATAATTCTAAAGATACAATTAATTATTTTTTAGATTAAGAGATCACTAACGTGATTGAGTTGGAAATGGAGGAAAGTAGAAAGCAATAGTTTGTCACGAGGCTCTCTTTCAGTTAGGTAATGAATTTCATTGACTGTCGCGATTTCATATCATTTTATAGATTTAATGAATTGGATAACAGTAATTTAATTATCATTAGACTATGAAAACAAAGAGTTTTTTATGTATGGGTGTATGCCCTCATTTGAGAAACTACGATATTGGGCAGTATGAAGCATTGAGTTAACGCACGCATTTAATTAAGATATAAAGTCGTAAGACAGTTTGGGAACCAGTGATTTCTAATTAATTATTTAATTTGCTTATTTATTTCTTTTTCTGTGAAATAACTTCGGCATGCTGTTAGTAAGTTAGTGCTTGTCATTGTTTGGATTCAGACAATGGTCTGTGCTATGATAGCTTTAGTGGATGAGAAGGGGAAACAAACATGAGGGTGGAGGGCAATGCTGTAGTCAGGATTAATTTAGTGGGGGTCAAATTTTTACGGCTTGTGTTGATCCAATCATAGGTAAGGCCGTAGCCAAGTCCCATTAAAAATTTAGTTTCGGGGAGTAACGCCGTAAAATCCACCTCCCCTGGATACGGGCATGGTGGAAGGGATTGCCATATCCGGTGAATATCGCAGTTCTGTCTAGGGGGAAAAATACATTTCCAAATGGTTTAAAAACTTTTTAGTGATTGGAGATAGCTGTGTAGGTGAGGTTTTGTTACGAATGAAAAAACAACATTTGGTCCTCTGGCCATTCGAAGCCAGACAGTCGAACTGCCAGATAATGTCGAATGGTTGCCAATCGAGCTTCGACAAAAAGATTTACCATATTAAGTGACTGAAGTTACCCCGTCCCCAAAAGCAGCTAATCAGCTACGAATGGGTACCCAACCAAACACCAACCCTGCTTCAAATTGCTCAATTTCAATTGATTGGTCGCAAATTAATATTTATAACGTCCAATGGTCGTAGGTTGATTTTCTAACATGATAGTAATTGAACTTACGGCGTCCTTGCTGTCGCCTTTAAAGTAATTTCTGATGTAGAAGGAGCCCAAAGCCACGCCAAGTGTTCCTGTGAGTGACGACAAGCATTGCTCCCATCTTGGCTCTTCTTGGTTCTTTCCAGTGAGTGCTTTGGTGTAATCTTCGGCGATTAATCGCCATTCTTTCGATAAGACAGAGAGAGACATTCCAACCATTCGCCATATCAAATAGTTCGCTACCGTTCTGAAAATAAAGAAATAATCATCTTAGAAAAAAAATATTTAAATTTTTATTTTTTAATTTCCTTTAAAATTAACTTTTAAACATTTTAATTGAAATTTATTTTAAAATTTCAGTTATCATTTTGACTTGTCGTCTAAAGTGTACAGTTACCACTGATTTTAGGAAATGAATTAGAAATTAAGGCATTTAAAAAACTTCGGTTGGTTATTTTTGAAATAGATTTGCTATATAGTAAGATTTTTTCTTTATCAGGTTCATGGAAGTTCTGAAAACGAGACTAGAGTTCCGACTGAATGGCAAAAAAGCGCTCGAAAGCAAATGCTGATCATGAATTATATGTAAACGCACTTTAAATAAGTGATATTATAAATAATACAATTTTTTATTTTGGGCAAAATTTATACATGAAACATATGTAGCCTATTACCTAATAATATTATAGCAATTTTGCCCGGCAGTAATGGTTAAAGACTTTTACATCTAACGAAGCCCATGCTGCCCAAGTCCTCCACCGGTGACAAAATAGAATGCAATAATCTCTGTGCAGTGATAAGATCAATAAGGAAAAATAAGTAAACAAATAAATAAGATATAATAAAAATACAAACTCATAAATTATTTAGCAAATCAAGCAATCGTATTTTGAATAAAGAAAGTGAGCTCAGTTGTGTCAGTTCATCTGGAAGAGAGTTCCACATCCAAGGGCTCGGAGAATCGATGTGTGATGAGCCAAAATTCGTTCGGGTAAAATTAAGTCTAGAATTAGAAACCATACGGGTATCATATCCGTGCCCCGGAAGACATGGCGGAGAGATATGTGTATTATTTCCAAATTTAATTACTAACATAAAAAAAATTTAATTTTATGTTCAAGGAACTTATCTGTTTTTAAAATATTGTGTTGTTGAGCAATCTCTAATGAAGATCGACCGATTCTAATATTAAGTCATCTGAGAAATTTATTTTGAAGTATAGAAATATGGCGCAGATTAGATTTAGTTGTGGTTCTCTAGGTAAGAAAATTATAATAAATATGTGAGAAGAAAAAAAGAGTAATATAAATTAATTAAAACGTAAGTTGGAAGGTAAAACTAACATTACGAATGACACCAAGATTTCTATTAATTTTTCTACATAAAGCCTGAATGTGATAATTCCATTTAAGATTTGGTTGTAATCTAACGCCAAGAAATTTAGTTTCTGTGGAGAAGGATATCTGATCATTATTGATATTAATGTGAAACTGACAAATATCAATATTATGTTTAAGCGAGAAAAGAAGACATTTAGTTCTTGTGGAATTAAGGGTAGGGTAATTCTATTTAAAAAGTTATAGTAAGTATAGTGTTCAATATTTTCATTAATTGTATGAATTAAATTATTGATGTCTTTATCCATTAAAAAAAACACTGGTTTTGTCGGCGAAACAAATCAACTTGAAACGACTGGGTAAAAAGAGGTATCATTGATATAAAAAATAAGAGCTCCAAGTGTTGATCCTTGGGGAACACAACATTAAATTGTTTTAGATGAGGAGTGGTCACCACCGATGCCCACGAACTGCTGGCTACCAATCAAATAGCTCCGCAAGAGCTCATTTGTGATACCACGAATTCTAGCCAAATGGAGCTTATAAAGTAATCTGTTATGACTTATGACGTGAAAGGATCTGGACAGAACCGAAGATACTACAACTGTCGATTATCTTGTGTCAATAGAAGAATAAATGTAATCAGTTACCGAAAGAAAAGCTTTCTCAGTTGATTTATTTCTGGAAAATCCAAACTGATTTTTATTAATTTATGTGATTGAAAAAAAATTTAAAGTCTTTTATAAAGAAGTTTTTCAAATATTTTATTAAAAACAGGAAGAATAGGAATTGTCCTGTAATTCGAAATCTCTAATTTTGAAAATTTTTTAAAACTCTAAATGACAAAAGCAATCATAAACTCTAAATTACAAAAGCAATCATAAACTCTAAATGACAAAAGCAATCATAAACTCTTAAGGAATAAAACCAGGTTAAGATATTTCATTACAGTGGTGTAATAAAGGCAGTTTAATAGTATCTGAGACAAATTTAACAACAGTTGGATGTATCTGATAATATCTAGGTCCCTTGTTTTGATCCAAACTCCGAATAAGAGATAAGAGTTCAAGTTCTTCGCTGTCATAAAAAAAGCAACGAGTCTTTGAGGTTATGATCATGACAATTATCTTTATAATCATATAAATTTGTTAGCTAGCTAATGAAAAGCACAGGGAAGTTAATAAAATAATAAAAAAAATATAAAATTAAAGTTAATAAATTATTAAAAACTGCTGCTATTTGTTTATTTTGAAATAATTTAACGACGACACTGCGCGCTATAAAATTAATTGAAAAAGGACAACAAATTAACACAGTTTAATTATAAATCATTTACAGACTGTTTCAATAGCCCTGGGCTGTTTTAGTCAGAACGGTCAACGATTGACAAATGGATCATTCTCCGAAATATGACAATTTTCACATGTTTCGAAGAAAAAAAAAAAAAGACAAAGTGTCCTGAATTTTGTTATAAATTCTATCTCCACCATCACTATAAGGAAAAAATATGAGCCATCCTATTACTCTTAAATTCTCTTCCATATCAATTATTTTGATAATTACAAAGGTGAGGGAATGATGTTGCAATATGATGAAATGACACATCACTGTTCAGTTGGACTCCTTAACTTTACAATTTTATATATTGCATTTGTAGGCAATAGGCATTCATTATTTTACTCATATTAAGTATTTATTATATCATGAAACTAATAGAAATAAGTAACTTGCTATTTTACAATACTCTTACCCTTTAATGAGAATTGTGGAAAGTGAAAAGAAAAATATTAAGTTTGCCACTGTTTTATTAAAATTTCTAACATTATCTTGAACAAGCTTTTTAAACAGTACAAGAAATAGAATTTTAATTAATGATCATTATTTTCTTTTATAAACTAACTTTGAAGTTTACAATATCATTAAAGTAAATCATTAAAAATATTAAATCATTAAAATATTAAATCATTAAAATATTAAATCATTAAAATATTAAATCATTAAAATAAATCATTAAAAATATTAAATCATTAAAATATCATTAAAATTTACTTAAGTTTACAATATCACATTCCCTCACAATCTCGGCACTGGCAGGGAATATATAAAGGAATGATGAAGTTACTTCTTGTTATGTGCAAGTAGTTATATGTTAGTAGTTTTCCAAATATAAAAAAAAGCTCTGGTCTGAGCTACTTAAATGCAGGTGGTAGAGTATTGTATAATAAATTCCCCACGAAAAAACTCACAAAAATCTCGCCCCGGAGGCTTTTCTGTGTTGACCATTATTTGGCAATTGTGTTATCCCTGTGAAGGGTAATAATATCTTACATCCTAATATACGGAGAAAAATGCGTTTGTTCTTGTCCTCATTCGTCTAGTAGGTCAAGACACCGCGGGCTAAACGGAGGGACCCTGGTTCGAATCCAGGATGAGGTCCGCGCCTTTTTTTCTCCAAATATAACAAAAAAAAGCTCTAGTTTGAGCTACTTAAACGTGGATAGCATATATTATTGTATAGTTAGGTTTAGCTATGTTTTGATTTCAAAAACGTGGAATGACATCTTATACACACTTGCAAATATATAATGTCAGGTGCTAATATTTAATTTTTATTTCATGGATTTCACAATAGATGAGGGAATGACTGGTAATAAAAATACTTACTTTGATTTAGAAGTTGCAAGTCATATTGCACTTCCTATTCCAAGTTCAGGGAAAGATTCAATATGGTTTTCAAGACAGTGTTGCAAAACATGATTTTGAAAAGTCATATGGAGCACGTGCTACCATGTGGTAACTGAACTGTGACACTTTTTCTGTGGGGTGAGGGAAAGGTGCAAATCACTAAGGACAACAACAATATATGTTTTAAAATACTTTTTAGGGGAATAAGTAAAAAGAACACCTTCCTGAATGGTAATTTAAAATGTTCAAATGGATGAACACAAAAAACAATTCATGGAAAACCACTTTGTGTCGAAATACGTGTTTTTCAGTTTTTTACATGTGAATGGGGACATAGTGAAGGAATGATTTTTGATTCAAAATACGTATATTTTTAATATATTATTTTAATTTTAAGTAGTAACTGTGTTTCCTATTCTCTTCATCAACATAAATAATTAAAATTCAATTATTGCACCGTAAGTTTGAAACTACATCTCCAGGAACCCTGGGACAGGAATATACCACTTTTCAGAGAACGACCCAAATACGTGTTACAAATGGCGGCTACAGGTTACAGGTATAATGAAATGAGTGGTAAAAAAATAAAAACACATGTGTTAGGGGATACGTCTCTTGTAATGGAACGTAAAGTTTAGAGAAACGTTTCTAGTAGTAAAACATGAGTTTAAAAAGAAACAGACTAGTAGAAAAATTATACTATATGGGAGGAAATGCATAATGTGAGACAGAAGAAACATTTTATGAAGAAATATTGTTCGATGTGGGGAGAAAATTCGTCCAAAAGGGAGAAATGAAATTGGACGGTAACTAGTCATTAACGGCATTATCTGAGTAGGTGATTATATATAAGACCTCAAAAAAGTTGAGGTCCAGTGGAAAGGAAACTTTTTGGATAAGTTGTGCTTTATGAAATAAAAATTTATAGCCAGATTCCCACAAGTGTTTAGCCAAAGCAGATCTGTGGAGTTCTTGTTTCTGAATATCAGTGTCATGTTCTTTTAAACCAGTTCATAGGGCTCTGCGTATTTTGTCAATGTAGACACGATCACATGGGCAAGGAATGGAATAAATTCCCCAGAAATCAAGGTCAGGGATAACGTCATTCAATTTGAAGGATCCCAGTTTATTAATGGGAGTGAAAACAACACGAAAATTGAAGTTTCGAAGTCTGGAAGCAATCTTGGTAGATATGTTTGGCACAAAGGGTATACAGACAGTTTTCAACGCGGGCAATGAGGAACCAACGAGAGTAGTAGGCAGTTTAGGTCGTGGGAGTTTCTTCAGGGAACGATCGATGATGGGAGGTCGTCGACCGTTTTGACGAAAATAGCCCAGGGTTATTGAAACAGTCTGTAAACGATTTAACTTAATTAAACTGTGTTAATTTGTTGTCCTTTTCAATTAATTTATTTGTTTATTATCTGAAAGTATTCCACAAGCATTGTGTTATGGGTCAAAAGGACAAGATATTTAGACATTTATTATTATTTTATTAGATATTTAATGCTGGTTATCATATTGAAAGTATGTTATCATCATCATTTTCTTGTAATAAGTAAATAATAATTTTTCTACCACACAGAATAAATAACTGACGTTTATTTTTAAAAGTTCTCAGTTTTAACTTGTTTTTTCCTTAATTTTCACATCTTCATTATCTAACGCATCACTGCTCCATGTAAGTCAAAAAATTAGGGCTCTATTTTATATAAATAAGCTAACTATGCACATTTTTTGATTAGTTAAATAATAAAATTATATATGAAGTTTTGCTATTAATAGAATTTTGGGAATTGAAGTGGTGTGGGAAATGAAGTTATAGATGGTTGAAGATACAGCAAGCGCTGTATAGAGTGTCGATTTCTTCGCGGATAACACAAAGATGTTATTTATTAATAGATTACTTGAGTGTTTATTTGAGAAAGCAATTATTTTACTTGGGATTTTGAAGAAATGGTCTTGTGATAATCAACTTTTTGTAAATGTAAATAAAACTAAATATATAACATTCAGAAATAGAAATAAGAAATTGCAAATAAGAGACAATTATGAAATCACTTTAAATGGAAATATTATTGAAAGGTTGGAAGAATGGAAATTTCTTGGTTTAACAATGCATGAAAAACTTAACTGGAACACTCATGGTCACACTCATGGAAAACACTTGCAGAAAGATACGCGTGGGAGCCGGCATTATTGCTAGAATTCTCAAAATGATACCTGAAGATATAGCAATGCAACCATATTACGCACTTATATACAATCACTTAACATATGGAAACTGCACATAGGGAAAAACAGTTACTATAAAATCAAATCAAATCCAAACTATTGTTAATAGAGTGTTAAAAAGTATAGCAAAGTAATCAAACAAATTAATTGAAACATCAAAAAAAGAATATAAACTATTAGACTTCGTTGAACTGCATAGGTTTAAGACCTTAATGGTCATTTACGAAAGAATAAATAACAATTATCACTCAAATATTATAACATTTAAAAAAAAGAATAAACATAAAAGATACAAGACAGGGTGATGATTATGAGGTAAGAAGAATTAGAACAAATATGGGAGCAAGCAATGTAAACTACTATGGTGTACAATACTGAAATCAGCTACTTCAAGAAGTTAAAATCGGAAAAAACATCCGAGATTTTAAATATAAATTGAAAACACATATATCGGATAATGCTAGCCGGGTGTAAAGTTAGGAGTTTGTGTTTTTGACGTCTGTTTTTACAATATTCCTAGCATTCTGTGCATGTTTCCAGTCTGCAAAAATTTACAAATCATTATATGTTTGCGGTAAACATGTACGAGCATGCAAAATAAAATTTTATGTCTTTTATGTCTTTAAGTTTAAAATGAGGTAAATTGATGTAAAAACATTACGTTTTATAGGGTTTCTTAAAATTTCTTTACACCTTTAAAAAATAATAAAAAAGAGGTGTAATACAGTGGAACCTGTTAAAGTGACAGCCTTTTTAAATTGACCATCCGAATAAGGTAACCATTCTTTTTAAGGGAGAAATGGTAGAGACTAAGTCATGCCCGTACCAAAGGCTGTTGCGTACAGTGACAACCTTTCTATGGTGACCATTTCAATCCGGCCCCAAAGGTGGTCAACTTAGGCGAGTTCTACTGTATATATGATCTTACATTTTATTGCACTGAGGAATAAGGAGTTCAAAGTTTTCGTTTTGGTGACATTGCAATTCTATTTATCCTCGTAATTTTACTATTGTTGTTTCAAAATAGAATCATTAGAGATGATGGAATAGGTTGTTGTATAGTTTACAGCATGGGCGCCGACGGCACAAAAAATATTGGGGGGGGACAATATATGCCAGTAGAAGCATATTTTTTTGGTATGGAGGGGATGGCGGAACCTAATACCAACATTGAGAGAGACAGCAGGTGCCCTGTTCCCCCCCCCCCGCTAACGGCGCCCTTGGTTCATAGACACAGAAACCTAAATGTGCAATTTTCAGAAGCCATGTAGAGTAAGGTCACCTTCAAGTCCAACAATTTATGCATAGCACCAAAAGGTCATGGATTTCTACTACAAAATAGAACTCCTAATCATCCGAACACAAATTCGGAAAAATATTTAAATAAATCGAGATCTCTTTCAATGCGATGAAATGTATTAATAATCATTCAAACAAAAATTATAACTTTCAATGCTAAATTTCATAAAAAACAAGATCGTACTTATTTGTCGCATTTTTTCATTTTTTAAGTTCGTCAAGAAACATTTTGGACACCCTGTATATGACAACTGAACATATTTCTGTACTTGATAATCCATTTTGCCTAATTAGTGGCAAATATAACTCTAGATTGGAGCTTGAATTGCACAGAATAAAATTCTTAATTTAATCCGTTTCGCTAATGAACAAATTGCCCTTTTCTTTACTTTGACTGATTTCCAACTATTTTAATTCCACCGGTGAATTTTTCTCGTTGATCATGAACTTACCGTTTCTCAGATTTGTTTATAAACTGAGAGAAGTTTTTTACGAAGTTCGGTACGGTGACGATTAGAGGCTCGTCTTCGGTAATATTGGGATCCAACAAGCCATGGAAATACTTGAACCAGTCAACCTAAAAATGTCAAAGAAAATAAATTAATTCGTACGTCATTGCTTTGAAATTGTTATTTATAAAAGCAGCGTTTTGAAATTACTAAGTTGTTAAACTTTACTGTTTATTAGCATTTCTTTAATTAAAAACAAGCAACGAAAATTTGCATACTTGTGGCGACATTTCTTGCAACTCCTTCACAGTGAATTTATTATACAAAAGACTGACATTTCTTCGTTCCTCTCTTGGTAAGGAATACTAAAATACATAGTAAACAAAATACATAAATAATAAATAAAATGAATAATGAATGAATGAAATAAACAACAGAACGTATAATGAATGAAATAAATAATAAAATAAATAACAAATAGAATTTTATTATTTTGTATAGCATATTAAGCATAAAAATTTACTAGGAACTAAAACCAATATTAACACAATTTCCACGTACTCGAAGAATTATATTATTTATTTCTGCACCGGAAGAAAGAAGCAATGATAATTATGAAAAAAAATGGTGATTATAAATACTGGATTTACTTAAGAAATAATTTTTATCAACGTTTTTTAGGCGTAGTAATGTTAACGCCGATGTTATGGCATGGTTAGATGGTGAAACGTTCGCATAGAAAAAAAAATTGTTTTCAGAATCCTGTAGTGCCCTATCGGACGCAGAAAACATTTCTTTTCACACATTTTTAAAATTATTGTCATTATCTATGCATGTACAAAGTTTATTTTGATTTTGACCACTGGAATTTTCTTCCATTATCAGGTCTTTCCCAATGCTCTGAGATATTATAGGTATTTAGAACGTGAGCAGTTCCAAACGAAGTGGCCTCTTAAATTTGTTGTATCTTCTCTATTCCAATTGGTTTAAAATACCAGTTAAGATTTGTTGAGATTCCACCTATTACTCCAATCACAATGAGGAACGATTTATGCTTTTTTTACCATAACCCTTCAATTTCAACCCCAAAAGCTTGGTATTTTGTGTTCTCGTTATTTTTAAAAAATATATAATTAGAAAAGTAAGTGTATAAAAGACACTGACATTTGCGAGAGCTGTTTCAAATTCCAGCACTTTTTTGAGCTCTTCTTTTGCAGTGACCTCATCGGCCCCCAGCTGCGTAGCAGTTTTCACCATAATCCTGAAATAAGCCTCTGTAACAGGATCACTGAAGCCTTTTAAGAAGTAAGACCGGTCTGGCATTCCCAAAGTTGGCTGATCCAGCTGAAATGAAACGAAAAAAAGGAAAATGGGGTGATAATTTACTTTTAAACATCATAACAACTTTTCAATATGGAATATCCCAGCAGATACCTTTGCAATGAAATTGCGTTGTTAATTTACAAGAATTGTGGAACATGAGGTGTCAGGCAGACACGTGTGTTCGTGTTATTTGCAAATATATTTTTTGGAAACAGCTACTGATAGGTGCAAAATAAATGCGTTTTTGAAACTTTGTATCGCAATTCAATAGATTAATATAGCCCCAGATTTATCAAATAATCTTGATAAAACTGCATAGCTACTAGCATAAAATATTTGGCTGTCAACAACGTAGATCATGACGTTGTTCCTTGATATATACCTAATTTTAAATACACTATATTAATGCTTATATGGGATATCATCACCCTTAGAAGGACTTACGTTGAAAGAACAATCAACCAATCATTAGCATATAAATTTATAGTGTTCTATAAATTTACAAGCGCATTGAATAATATAAAAAAATTTGGGGCAACCCACTGTTGATTTTTTAATTTAATTTAGAGCCGTTTTAAAAAATATAGTTGCTGAAACCTTTCATGTGCACTATATTAATTACTAATCATATTTCAATTAAATCAAACGGTGGTCAAATTTTAACTTAAAATTTGACTGTAGTTCTTCCTACTTTTCAAGCTAGTGTTTCACTCATATCTAATTACTTATAAAAATTATAGTCTGTTTGCTCTGTAATAAGTTGCTTGGATAAATATTGTGAAAGATAGCTAAGATGCATGTATGCGACAACTTTTTCAATCGATAAAGCAATATTTCATTTGTAATAGACAAACTGGGAATGGAAGATGGTAGAAGCGTAGCTGGTTGTGGGGCTCTCTTCCAGAGATGTGGATATAAAGAGGATTGATTGTTTGGCTTTTTTATGGCGCAAGAGCATCTGGGCTATACTGCGCCAACCGATATAAAGAGGAAAATATCACTATTGACTGCGCCTGATACAGGATTTATGGGCTCCTCCCACAACCAAAATGCCTACCCCCTCCTTGCTTCCTCCCTTAGCTATTTTTAAAAACTAAAAACTAACGGATTGGCAAGTTTGTAATTTTTTTTTAATGTCCTACTTCCACACTCCGCATGTATATACAGCGCTTCAAAGTTTGAATTGGATTTTTTTTAAATATTCATTACAAAATATTTATTTCTAAATGTTCGCATTTTATAAAAGTGTCGCTATATAAATGCGGTTAAACGATGGGAAGTCAATTATTCAGATAAAAAGAAAAATGTCATAATATGACGTTTATTATTATGTTACGCTAATATAGTTCTGAACCCTGGACTGAGTATACCGGCCCCTTGGACGTTTGCCCCCTGTCCCCGGCGTAGCTGTTGAATAAATTATTATATCTATATACACTCTGTCACAAAAAAAAAACTCGACGCACCAAGAAGGAGTTGTCCGATTGCAATAAAAATTGGTGGATGTGAAGAACATACATAGAAAAAGAAACGATTAAAATTTCAGAACAATTGAATGATTTATTGCAGAGTTTGACCGTTACAAAGGGAGGAAGTCAATAAGGCGTTGGTCCACCTCTGGCCTGGATGCAAGCTGTCACCCGGCGTGGCATAGACTGATAAAGATCCCGGATGGTGTCCTGCGGAATTTCTTGCCAAATTGTCTCCAACTGTCGGGCTAAATCGTCAACATTCCGGGATGGTTGCAATCGCCTTCCCATAGCGTCCCAAATGTGCTCTATGGGAGAGAGATCAGGAGACCTAGCTTGCCAAGGAAGTGTTGGGCAAGCTTGAAGACAATTCATAGCAACACGTGCCGTGTGCGGCCGGGCATTGTCTTGTTGAAACGTAAGTGTGCCAGAAATGACCACCAAAGGGGTCCGGCTATCAAAGGAGATGGCACCGCAGACAATAACGCCCTGTTGTGGGCATGTGTGGCGTGCGATAGTAAGGGCAGGATCCCCACGCTGCCCTGGACGTCTCCAGACACGTCTGCGGTTGTCGTCAGGACACAGTTGGAAACGGGACTCGTCACTAAAGACTATACGTCCCCAGTCAGCGCAGTTCCAAGTTGATCGAGCCCGGCACCACTGTAATCGGACTTGACGGTGTAAAGGCGTGAGAGGTAAGCGGCGTAACGGTCGGCGCGAGCGTAAATTCCGCTCTCTCAGTCGTCTGCAGAGGGTCATGTTGGTCACATGTGTGCGAGCCATACGTTAGATAGTTGATAACGACGAATCCGGTGCTGTGACAGCTGCTCTGACAATCGCTCTGTCTTCCCGTTCTGTTATGGCCCTAGGTCGACCGCTGCCATCCCGACGCTGACATCTGCCGTTGTTGACCCACTCTTGCCAGCACCGTCCAATCGCCGCATCGCTTCGACCCACATGTCCAGCGATTCTTCGATTCGTCCAACCAGCCTCTTTCAATCCGATAGCACGACCTCTTTCAAACTCTGACATATGCTCGTAATGAGCACGAATCTTTCGGCGAGGCATTGTTACAGTCGACGTAAGATATCCGCAGTCAAAATGCAACAGAAATTTTGACCACATATTGAGAATCGCTCCTTATATACACCTGCTGAATGCGCAGTTCCGATGCGCTGGAGTTCCCGCTATTCATTCATTGGACACCAAATTTTAATCATTTGCATGTTCGGTCAAAATGTCTTTGCATACGAAATTTCATTACAATCGGACAACTCTTTCTTGGTGTGCCGATTTCATGTGAACGTTTGGAGAATGGCAAAGTGAAAGAAGAAAATTAATTTACATATGCATTCATTTACAATATCGTGAGCATTTAATGAATTGCATTTTAGATATTAATAACTAGGGCCGTCCTTAGCTAATACGGGGCACGGGGCAAAACGCATTTCGGGGGCCCATACATGTATAAGTAAGAAAACAAGACAAAAACAAAATGGAATAATGTATGACTACTAAATGGCACGAAATGCGAGATCTGAAGTAAAAATATTTTTGGGGAAATTTTCAATATTACCAAAATTTTAAATTTGAGAATTACGCTTCGAGGGGTCCGGGGCATGGGCCCCGCTCGCCCCTGCTTATGGACGGCCCTGTTCATAACAATAGCATCCAATAATGAACTTTTGATCGATGAATCCAAAGTAAATGAAATGTGTCCAATGGTAAATGAAACTCACATCAATGATGTGGCGACTGTTGTTTCTGTAATCCGCAATAACCGACAAGTCCATGAGAATGTCATGACTGTATCCCAATTCACGGAACTTGATCAAGGTGTCGATCCAATCAAAGTTGCTTTCATCCCATTTCGCACCAAGAATCACAGGCCAACCTCCCAACTTTTCCAGGAGTTCTTTCAAAGGCTTGGCATCAAGCTCTTCAATCGTTGCTAAAAATATAATGAAAGTTAATTCTATTTTCCAAAACAAACATATGAAAAGAAACAGCATATAAGCATCTGGGGTTCCTGAATTGGGTTTGCTTGAAACTTGACAGTGATTTCGGGGTTCCTCCGTGGGAGGGGTAAAATAGTCAAGAAAGGTTGCCATAAATGGCGACTCAGTCGACGATTGGTGCAATATAGTTAAGAGATGCTTCCCAATATCTAAAAATAGCACTTACGACTTTTAAAGTAAAGCGTGTGGGTACGATTCCTTGGCTATTTATAATTATGTCATGGGTCAGAGGCCCCGTTAAGTCTATCCCATCTCCTACGGCCTTTCATGCAGTCTTGAAATGTAAAATACAAATAAAAATCAAATTATATTTTCAAATAAATTTAACTTATTAACTCTTACTTTCAATTAAAAAAAAAGTAGAATTTCGAAAAAG
>QLNU02014802.1:14060810-14076473 GCA_006491805.2 Dysdera silvatica
TATAAAGAGAAATCAACAAAAATTGAAGTAATAAAACGATATAAATTATTAAACATAATATAAAATATGGAATATAATACTACACTTATAATATATATTAGAATTAAAAATAATAAAAATGAAGACTTCATAAAAATAAGTAAAAACACGTTTGGGGGGAGAAAAAACTAGATATAGACGAAATTACATAACACCGAAACAAAATAGAAATAAAGGCAGGGAAAATATAAATTATTTGGAATAAAATTATGGAAAAACTACCGAATTGTTTAAAACAATATAAATAGTCATCCACTATTCAAAAAAAAATAAAAGATTATTATACATCAAAAAGTTGATAGACAATTCGATGTAATGCTGAAAATGCACGTTAAAATCTTCTTTTGTCTGATATTTCTTTTTAATACTATTACTTGGGTTTGGGTCTTTTAAGACTTGTGTTTTTTTAATCCATACCCAACACTTTTGTACGTTTGTTAAAAATATTTTACATTTTACTTTTTAAAGAAATTTAGAGAAAAATTTGTTTGATTTTATTGTTGGGAATTTTAAAATACATTGTACCAAGGAGAAAATAAGGATATATTGTATTGTAAATTTTATTTTTAGACTCGACTGTGCAAATTAAGGGGAAATTTCGCTAAAATGTTATTCGTTATGACGAGTTTTCTCTCGTAGTAAAGGGATTTTATCCTGTATATTTTAAATGTAACCAAAGCAGTCTTTCATTTCTTTTCGCTATAACGGAGTTCTCGTTATAAACAATCTCGTTATAACCGGATTCTTCTGTATCATGATTGCTACAATTAATTATCATCATCATTTGTTCGACGTCTCTCTCTCTGTTCAATTTTCTTTCACACATATCTCTTTTAGCCAAGACCGTGCAGGAGGAGGATTTAGGAGTTAACCCCTTCTTCACATTTGAACTAGATTATTGTGAATTCCATATGAGGAAACGCTTACTGTATTTTTCTACTGATACGTAATGCGAGGTTTAATTCCCTGGGCAACAGAGAGCTTCGGTTCACTCGGGAAACTGTATGTAGGTCGTGGCTCCCTATGGCATTAGTTGCCATTGCGCACAACACACACTATTGTTTTAATAATTTGTCTCCATGTTGTTCCATCCTGTTTTCTCATCTTATCTATCTCGTCTGAAAACGTATTTCCAGTCCCTTCAGCGATCGGTATTCAGTTCAGATCTTTCAATATGAACCATGGGTGAGATCTTGCTATACACCAAACCAACTGTCGTTCAAACTTTTGGAATGAGCCTTTAAAAACATTTTAGAAACATTCTAAATATTTTATAAACTTTTTATATATTTTTAGAAACTTTTGGAATAGGCTTTTATAAACCTATAAGAATTCTCTTCTGGAAACTTTTAAGGATTTAACTTTTAAATAGAAAAAACTTCCATATAAAATTTTTAAGAATGTTAAACAATGCATTTGATAATTTCACTTCACTAGCCTTCTCGTTTTTTATTTCATTAATTTACTCTTTTTTGCTTCATTAACTCGCTCTTTTTTGCTTCATTAATTTGCTCTTTTTACTTCATTAATTCACGCTTTTTTACTTCATTAATTCACGCTTTTTTACTTCATTAATTCCCTCTTTTTACTCCATTAATTCACTCTTTTTACCCCATTAATTTCCTCCCTTTATCCCATTGATTCACTACTTTCACACTTCATTGATTCCCACTTTTTACTTCATTAATTCATTCCTTTTGCTTAAGTAATCGCTCTTTTCGTTTCATTTATTCGCTCTTTTTACTTTTGATTCATTGGAATTAGTGGCAGCAATGTCATTTTAGAAACGTAGCTAACGAAATAAAAAACCCACAATTTGTTATGTAATTACATCTTGATAATAGAACTTTCGAAAATAAAATAAATTAACGTATCGTCAAAGTTTAAAATTTATGGCAATTTAATTAATATAAATTTATTCACTGTAGCATAACAGTTCATCTACTATTTCTTGCCCACTCAACTTTGTCAAAAATTGTGATCAACACTCACCTCTGAGTTTTATATTGAGATCATCTTGAGTATCTGTAAAAACCGATGCTGCTGATCGATCTTCAGAGATGGTATGTTTATCTAACCATCCTCCGCACGCAAACTGGAAAAAATCGTTGCATGGGTCCACAGTCTGGTCTAAGTTGTTCAACACGGCAGCAGCTGTTTCAAGAGTAGAAACAGTGATTAAACTGTACATTAACATAAATTTTATTTGTTTTATGTAATCATTTACCGCATTACATCACCACACCATGTATTATACTATGCGTACACCACACCATGTATTATACTATGCGTACACCACATACATTATACATATTGCTCCATACAGAGTGCACACATATATAGATTACGAGGTAAGTTAAACAACTGTTTAAACAAGATAAATTATACTTAAAGGCAACGTAAATGCAACACGTATTGTGATCACCGTAACGGGTCATGAATAAGCACCTAAAATGGTATAACAAGTTCATGAGCTTAATTTACTCACTAGTTGGTCTGGAAGTTTCACTACCAAGTCCTATTCCTCTTATTATTCTATTATTAAGTAGTTTTCTTTAAATATAGCTTGACTATTCAGTGTTTTAAGATCGGCAGAGAGTTTGTTATAAAATTTTTGTCCTTTATACACTATACAATCTCGAAGTTCTTCAGTTCTTATCTTTGGTTGATACAAATTATCTTTATCTCTGGCCATGTTTATAATTTTTTTTTAATCTTTACAGTATCCCCAAGTTTATTTTTTATTCTTTCATACATCATGTTAAGTAATCAGTATCGAATCAGTTAGAAATTCAATTTTCAGAAGTGCAAATGACTCCATATATCTGCAAAAACACTCTGTAGTTATGACGTCACTTTTGAGGCGATTTACATATCCACATTCCTTTCCTTCACCGGGAGCAGATGCCTTGGGTATTATTATTTCAACAGCAACTATTGAATCTTCTAATACTTAACCACTGACGGGAGGGGGCATTTCGGTTTAGAGAGAAGAATTTACAGAAAAGATTCTTTAGACTGCGAATTTATGAGTCAGCTATGATATACGACATACCAATCGGTACACAAGGAAACCTATCCTGAATTTTGCAAATATAGGCGAAACTGCAAAGTGCGTTACCGCGTCCTCTCTCCTTCTGAAATTGGTCCAAAATTTCAGTAGTTCGGCTTGTGACGTCATACTCTCTCTCTCTTTCTTTCTGAAGTCATACTTAAACGTCTTTTCTATACTTGTAATGACGTCTGGACACGCTTCGCGTTTCAGCAGACTGTTTTGTTTGTTGCAGCGAATTGAATTATGTCGAAACCATTAACCTTGTGATTTTTTTTTATTGATTGCGTTTGAAAGACAAGAGATGTGTTATTGAGTGTGCTATAAAATATACAAGGTGGACCTCGGCAAACTAAATGAGTACTTTCTTTTCTTTTCTTTTCTTTTTTTCCCCCCCTTCACTATTGTTCTCTTCACTGGCTCGGCAATTTCGAATTACAGACTTTTCTGTTTTTTGTTTGTTTGTTTTTTTGTTTTATTTTTTGTAGTTAGGGATGTGGAAGCATCCTCCCCCCCTCCCCCAAAGACATTTACTGATAAAGGAAAATTACAGTGCTCAAAGGAAAAAGAATGATCTCAAAAATATTTCTAACATGGAAGCAGGTTACTTTTTTACCCATTGCCAGCCACTTTTGGCAATACTTGGAAAAACAAATTAGTTGGTGACGGATTATGTAATTTTTTTTACCCAGATATAATATGTCTGTCAAAAAACACGCCATTAAAGTCTGTCTGACCACGAAATTTCTACTTTCACACCACGCGATTACATGTGATCATAGCCGATATGGTGGGAGAAAAGAACATATTAACGCCACCCAACTTTTTGCTTGTACATTTTGTCTTTATTATTATGTTCTTGAATAGCATTTGTATTAATTTCTTTGTTTAGTTCAAAGTGCGCTAACAATCACCTATGACCATTTTGGCTAAAAATATGAAACAAAACGATCTGCTTTAAAAAAATAATTAAAAAAAATTGTAGCAGGTCTATTCGGTTAACATGGATTTCGGTTATACGAAGTTCAGTCAGTTGAAGTTTTACTGCACTTTTATTAAAAGCAAAGTAGGGACTATGGACAGTTAAAAGATATTTTTCAGGTAAAATATTAGAACACGGTACCACCGCCAATAAAGTGAATTGTCGAGTTTCCCTAGTTTATGGCAACCCTCATTTATAACTGACAGGGTTGCTCTGAAATTTTCTGAATTTCTATGAAAATTTTCTGGCACTGTAATTTTCCCGAATCAGTGAAGGGTAAGTGGTGGGGGGGGAGAGACCCTCAACCCCCGCTCTGGGCTTCGCTAGAATTCTTTCGCCTGAAAATCTTCTAAAATTCTTTGCAATTTTTCTGACATTGTAATTTTTCTGAATCAGTGAAGGGTAAGGAGAAGAGACCCCTCTTCGGGCTTCGCCCACTCCGCCCGTTTGGATAGTCTTCGAGTTCTAAATCAATATAACGATGAATCACTGAAAACCTGAACAGTACATAAAAAATAGACCTCGACGTGACACATAAAAAACCGCTTGGCAATTATTTTCTTAGTCGCCGATCTGGTAAGAAACCGGTACCGTATTCTAAAATTTAACCCCGAAAAATCACAGTATCAGAAAAATTTCAGAGAAATTTCAGGCGAAAGAGTTCGGGAGAAGACCGAAGCGGGGAGAGGTCTCCCTCCTATGTACCGTTCACTGATTTGGAAAATTTATTGTCAGGAATTTTTCAGAGAAATTCAGAAAATTTTCAGAGCAACCATGTAAGTTATCAACGAGAGTTGTCGAACACGAGAAAAACTCGCCAAATAACTTTATTGGCGGTGTAACCATGTTTTAATATTTTACCTTTTCCCGAATCAATAAAGGATAGGTGGGGGGGAACCTCCACTCCCCAGCTTCGGGATTCACCGTCGCTGCCCGTTTGGATAGTATTCGAGTTCCCCTGGATCAGTATAATGATGAAACACTCAAAACCTAAGCAGCGCATAAGAAATAAACCTTGACATGTCGCAAACTGCATGGCGACTATAGTCGCCAATTTGACGAGAATTTAACCTATACTTTATTACTAGAACTCATACCTTACAATGAGTCATTTGTGATACCGCATAGTCCGTCCCCTACTGAAATTTTGGAAAGTGTTTCCAAACCAGCTGGCAATAGTGCAACTGACATGCTACCATGTTTACAGTGTTTTGAGGTCATGTTAATTTTCCTAAATCAGTGAAGGGGATGTATAAATGAAGGGTTAGTGTTGAGAGACCCCTCTCCCCTCCCTCCCCCCGCTTCGAGCTTCACCCTTGCAGCCTATTTTGATCACATTCAGGTCATGCCCGAATCTTTAAAATGTTGTATGCTAGCAAAAAAGCATCAGAACAGCCTGATATTCGTTACTATCTGGATTCTGCAAAATTAAAAACAGGAGGTACTAGCTTTTATTGATCTTGATAAGACGTGTGTGGGGGAATATTTTTTTAACTGGCACTGCCTTTCTTACACCGCTAGTGAAAGGCGTTAATCTCATCTGTTTACTACACACCGGGCACTCATACCCCGACGCAATTAAACCTTAAACCCTTGTTGGCGCAGTATATGTTGGCGACTGTACAACCCTTCTCGCGATCCCTCGCCAAGCTATCACATGTAGCTTTTTGTAAGTACAGAGTCGTATCTGGCAATTCGTGGGAGTAAGAGCTCTTACGCTTGGAATAAAATGTTGTTATTGCTAATTTCTGTATTCTTGAGTTGTAGACAAGACGTTATTGACAAGATTATTGTGTCTCTTATGGAATAAGGCTATATTGTCGTTTATAGTACAAGAATACTGTGTCTTTTATAGAAAATTCAAAAATTACAGTCCATTACATAGATTAAGGAAAAGTGCCCGTCATTATCACCAGCGAAATAAGAGGATACCCGAAAGGACGTATCCCTCACGAAACCTTACAAACCTTATTCACAGCCCAGTCCACTCACAGCATTCCACAAAAAAAAAAAAGACAACGTCCACCGTTCAAACATAATACAAATAACTGCAACGAACAAATCACAGCCAAAAGAACGACGATACACCTGAAAATCCCCTTACAAGTTCATAAGAGACGCGTAAGTATGACGTCACAAGCCAATCTACTGAAATTCTTGACAATTTTAGGAGGAAAGAAAACAAGGGGACGTATTGTGCAGTAGCGCGGATCTGTCAGAGCTAAGTGCAAGTAGGCCAAATATCAGTAAATGTGATTGTAAATAAATATCTTGAATCAAACAACAATATTAATCAACGTTTATTGGCGTAGTGATACTAGAGCCGATGTTAACGTGGCTAGATGGTGAAACGTTCGAAAGAAAATAAATATTTCTGCGTTCGGTGGGACCTGAACCCACGACCTTCCACTTGCCGGGCGGAGGCTCTACCTACTGAGCTACGAACGACAATATCTAATCTCTTTACGAACGTATATAAAGACTATTTACTGAAGCCGGTTATTTCGCAGAATGGTGTAGTGCATGGACTACTTAAACCAAATTACGAAAGCGGTATTAAATTGATCGAAACGTCCGTTGCAACATATGTATTTATATAAATCGAACACTACGTAGATTAAATCAAACAACAATATTAATCAACGTTTATTGGCGTAGTGATACCAGCGCCGATGTTATGGCGTGATTAGATGGTGAAACGTTCGAAAGAAAATAAATATTTCTGCGTTCGGTGGGACCTGAACCCACGACCTTCCACTTGCCGGGCGTAGGCTCTACATAATGAGCTACGAACGACAATGTCCCATCTTTTTTTAAGAACGTATATAAAGACTATTTACTGATGCCGGTTATTTCGCAGAATGGTATAGTACATGGACAACTACGAAGATCGTGGGTTCAGGTCCCACTGAATGCAGGAACATTTCTTTTCTTTCGAACGTTTCGCCATCTAATCACGTCATAACATTGGTGCTGGTATCACTACGCCAATAAACGTTGATTAAAAATTGTTGTTTGATTTAATCTGCGTAGTGTTCGATTTATATAAATAAATGTCTTGAAGTTCAAAAGTCAGGACAATCAGCCATTTTTCTAACGACTTCTTCTTCTTCCGTTATTTAATATTTGTATCGATTACTACGTTTATTTTATAAATTATTTATAATATTTATGGGTGTAGATTTATAAACAAAAAACAACATTATAAGCGTAAGTAAGGTTGTTAAAACGTTTTATTTCAACGTACGTTTCTGACGGACTTGGCCGTCTTTCGTCAGAAATACAAAATGAGAAAATAAATATTAGAAAACTGGAGATGCTGTTATTGCGTGACTAGTGTGTTGACAGTTGTGGATGAATAATTAATGTGAAAATTTTATTAAACATTTCCAAGCTTGATTAAAAGTAGGAGTAGATTTTGGTTCATTGACTATGATAGAAGAATTCTGAGTGATATGGAATGCTTCTAAAAAAATCTAATTCACGTATCGATCTTGGTTGGCAGATAATTGTGAGTTGGTTGAATTTGAATGTGTGGTTATGTGACCAGCAATGAACCGCAATGGCAGACTTATGGAATTCTGCCTTCTCTACGTATTTAGAGTGTTCCTTTAGTCTGTGCTGCAAGGCTCGTTTAGTCTGGCCTATGTAGGACGTTGCATTTGCTGTAGATTTGGTAAACACCCCAACGTTTTAAAATTGGGATGTTGTCTTTAAGTTTAGAGACATGGATTTTGTTGAATAGGGAAAGAATTACTCTGAAGTTTGCCTTTTTAAGAATTTTGGAGAGAAGGGAGCTAATTTATGAGGAAAAAGGGAAAAACAATGGTGCCGGAGAATTCAGAATTGGATGTATAAGAAAGTGTAGTGCTAGGAACTGATTTTGTAAGTTCTTTAAATTTTTGGACAGCAAGATCAATTATATTTGGATTATAGCTTCTATCGATGGCAATTGTTTTCAGGACAGAGAGTTCGTGAGAAAGGGTTAAGGGCGTTGAGAAATTTTCAATGCGTGAAAAACATATGTGTAAAAAGAAGCCATTTTTTGTTTAACGGGGTGGCAGGATTTGTTGTGGGGTGGAAGGGAGACAGAAAATGGTTTGCTGTAAACTGAAGTGATAAATTTATTGTTGGTCTTTTTTATGAGAATGTCTAGAAAATGAAAAGTGTTGTTATTTTCAATTTCAAGTGAAAATTCTAAGTGGTGATCTATTGAATTAATGATGGGTAGAATGGATGATATTTTATGTGATGGACCTTTCCCAAAGAATGAAAATATCATCGACATATCTTACCCAAAATTTAAAATTAATTTTCTTGAAAAGTTGTGCTTTTCAAATAATACATGTAGATTTCGGATAAGATGGGGGATAAAGGATTTCCCATTACCAATCCCTCGGTTTGTTGGTAGAGGCAATTTAAGAAACTAAAATGATTACATTTTATGCAGAAGGTTGTTAGCGAAATTAACTCCTCTATTTATTTCTGGTGGGGCAAAGTGAAATTCTCTTAAACAACGTTAACGACATTTAAGAGCACCAGTAACTGGAATATTGATGTACATTGATTTGATATCTAACGAAGTAATAGTACAATTTTCAGGGTTATAGGAATGAAGTTTGTTTGTATAGTCGACAGAATTTTTACAAGAAAAAGTATTGGAGGTGGTCAAAGGGCATTTTGTCTTAAAAAGGCAAACTTCAGAGTAATTCTTTCGCCATTCAACAAAATCCATATCTGTAAACTTAAGGACGACATCCCAATTTTGAAACGTTGGGGTGTTTACTAAATCTACTGAGAATGCAACTTGTCCTACATAGGCCAGACTAAAAGAGCCTTGTAGCACAGACTAACGGAACAATCTAAATACGTAGAGACGGCAGAATTCCGTAAGTCTGCCATTGCGGTTCATTGTTGGTCACATAACCACAAATTCAAATTCAACCAACCCACAATTATCTGTCAACAAAGATCAATACATGAATTAGATTTTTTAGAAGCATTCCATATCAATAAGAATTCTTCTGTCATAGTCAATGAGCCAAATCTACTCCCACTTTCGGTCAAGATTGGAAACGTTTAATAAAATTTTCGCATTAACTATTCACCCACAACTAGCAACACAACAGTCATGCAATAACACCATCTCCAGTTTTTTAATATTTATTTTCTCATTTTGTATTCCTGACGAAAGACGGCCAAGTCCGTTAAAAACGTACGTTGAAATGTAACGTTTTAACAACAGTACTTGTGCTTATAACGTTGTTCTTTGCTTATAAATCTAATCTGCGTAATGCTACGTCAAATTATCTTAAAGTTTATGAGTGTGTCTATATTTTTTCATTATTATTATATATATACATTTATATAGATATATTTCTTTTACTTATTGTTTATAAAAGCTTTCTTATTCTTTAAGACTCAAATTTGAGTAAAAGTTTACGACTTACAAATATTAAATATTAATACGAAAATATTATTAATATTTTCTTCCTGACTCTCTAACGAGAGTTTTGCATGTGCTTATAGTTTTTTTTTATAATTTTTCAAGTACTTACTGCACACAGATATAACCTTTGTCATTTAAACATTAAAATCTGATGATAGGGGAACTTTTAAAATTAAAATTTTCATCCCACATAGTATAAAATTACTCCTCCTGTCCCTCTCAATTATCCCGCAAAATATCAAATTGCCAACTTTACCTGCTTTAACACAGCCTGGGGTTAGGCATATCTTCCTTGATGTATCGTTTTCCGATCTTAACAGACTGGGGTTGGATGCGAAATGGGTTACCTGCCTATTATCTGCAAATGAAAAGGTTGAAATTAATGCAATTTAACTCTAAATTCATGTGATATTACATTCAAAAGCTAAGTAAATTCCTTCGAAACTTACTTCCCTTTTTAACTTACCATCGAAAGTTAAGTAAGTTCTTACCTAAGAAAGCTAAGCTATAAGCTTCGAAAGTTAATGCTTGTTCTAAAGGTTGTATAAAATAAATTGTCTGTTGTGAAGAACCTGTAGCATAAGTGATTAGAAGTTACGTACCTGGAAGGTTCAATTTTCGATATTTGGTCTCTGATATTTTAGTTTTATTAATAACGTAAGCCGAAGTTGAAGCAAGCATACAAAGCAATAACTGTAACAGCAACATAGTAAATAGTTTGGACCTTAGTGCTTGGTTTGAATATGGAAATGACATCCAGTCGTGCAACAGGTTTTTTTCAATAATATAACGATTATTTTTAAATAGTTTAATCGCGTGTTTGCTTCTTGAGTTCGATGTATTAAAAGAAAAGAAAAAAAGATATAACGAGATGCAAGTAAAATAAATGCAAAAACGGAGTTGTTGATTGTGCAAGAGTTTGGGAAAATCGTCCACGGCACTCTTTTCCAAGAGGGTTTTAGCAACGATAAGTAAGGAGTGAGAGATCACTCAAAAACTACGTGGAAAGTTAGCTGGATTAAATAACCTGGTATAAGATTCTGGTGGTGAGGCATTAAATAAAGTAAATGCTCCCTATGTTCAATGTACGTGTGTAGTGCACAAAGATAGGAGTTTCCGCTGAATGCAAAGGGTTTTTTTTGAATAGAGAAAATATTTAATGGTGTAGGAGAAAAGATTAGTAACCGTCCACCGCAGTACAGCTGCTGAAATCTAAATAGTTAGACAAGAGTTGTAGATACTGCGATCATTAAAGATGCATCTATTTAATCTTAAAACCCATTATCTTAAGTTAAATTACATAACGTTTTAGGGAGACCTTTATTGAAAGTCAGATTGGAATCAATTACAGCAGTAATTGATCGTTTTTTAAAGATAAGGCCGTTAACTGTTGGTTCAGCCCTACGATAATCAAGTATGAAACGGTAATTTCCTCCTTTTGTATAATATTTTTATCTTCAAATTGTTACAAACTATGGTCGTAAAGAGCAGCTGCAGGGCAAAAAAAAAAGATGTTTTAGTTAGTGAGATAAATCTGCCAACACCCTCACCCATATACGTAAATTATACGTAATTATACTTTAATTACACTAAAAATAGCTAATTATACTAAAAAATACTTAATTAGTGGTGGCAAATAGGGTCCTTTTCCCGCCTTTTTGCTGAGTGGTTAGTTAGGATAAGGTAATGTTTTGTTTTAACCAATCAGAGGTCCTAATGTAAGAAATTAGAATGAAAACAGAGAGAGAGAGAGAGAACAGGGAGAGGGATTATTCTGCTTCTGATGCAGATTCCGCAATGCAAAAGGAGTCCATTGGTCCTGTTATTATGGGGCTCGAAGTTCGAATTCAAAATGTGAAAAGTAAAAGTGTGAAAGGAAGACCCTATGGGGCCCACTGAAGATCTGTTGTTCCATGAGAGAAATTAATAAAATATAATAAAAATATAATAATTCCGTGCTCCACGTTTACTTTATATGAGGATGATCGTGAAGGAGGCTGTTTACACTCACTCTCAGAGACAGTCTTGAATTTAAGGATTATGCTTTTAAATAATTTAATAATTAATAATATAAGTTACGGTTAATTGGTAAGCCGCTGATAAGGATTAGAAAATTGTATAAAGTTTGAATGTGGAAATTATAAAATTATTGCTTTTTAATGAAATCATACCATTAATTGTTTTAGTGTATATGTATTTAGTATAAATATTGAATTATTTTACCATATACGTGGAGCCGTTCCTTAGAGACCCAAAAAAATTAATGCAGCTATAATTTTGCGAAAATGCAGGTTTTGGTGAATAAGGTTGGAAGGATGTATTAATAAATGTTATTAGATAATTAATTGTAGGTCAGTACTGGTTGTTATAAATAGTTACCTATCTTAAAAAGCGTCAACTAATTTAGGGATGTTTTCTATTTATGGTGATTAGAAACGTTGGGAATTAGTTTTGCATTTTAAAATTATGGTATGTCAGATTGCTGCACCTTACGTTGAAAGTTGTGTTTTTCTAATTTTGGTTGAAAAAGTATTGGTAACTGCGTTTGAATATGGAGATAGGTGAATTGTTTTATAATATTATGAGATGCGAAATGATTTGGTTGAAATTAAGGCATGGTTTTTGAAGTTAGCAAAAATCAGAATTGATATGATTATTGTATATTTCGCGTGACATTTTGGGAAAATATTTATTTGAAATTATTAAGAAAATCCTTCTATCAAGTTTTGAAGAAGGAAACCAAAATTTTACAATGTGGCGCAGTAATTTTTAAATATTTTTGCCCAAATTTTTTGTAAAATTTACAAGAATCTGTTCGTAATATTTTAGTCATGTAGCAGAAGTGTCTTTTCGTTTTCCCTGTAATAATGCGGGAAGCAAAAATTGTGTTTACACGTATTTATGAAATGTGGGATATATATGATACTATATTTGAAGCGATTAAAAAATTGAATTGCTTCGGAAGTTATAGTTGAATTGAAAATTTAAACGTTACTGTGATATGAATTTGATATTAGGTGAGTTTTGGGGTTTGAAGATTTTGTTCAGGAAAACTAGGGAATTTTTAGAGATGTCGGCAATTTGTACACGCAGAAAATGAAAAAACGTGTGTGAAAATGACCATGGTAATTTTAAAGTGGAAGTATTATCGGCCAAGGTTAAAAGTTCAACTTCACTCCCCCCCCGTGCGTTTTTCCTCGGCTGCTGTAAACGTGGACAATGGACAACAAGGGACATTTACGCTCCAGGCGAAGGTTGTAGAAAATATACCCATAAGGCAGCACAGACGCCGTGTTCACACACGCCACAGAACACCGTATCGTAACACCGTCGCGTATAAAGTCTGGACCGCACTCCGTAACAACACTGTAACATTCCCCGTCGCTTCAAAGAAATGACACGGGACTATGTTTCACCCCATGTTCGTGTATTTGGACCAGTTTGAGAACAACAATGCTTTGTCAGTGTAGACTGGATATCGGCTGTGATCTGATGGGATGCACTGATGTTATGCGATGATGATATGAAGCGAACATCGCTGCGTATAACACGGAATGTTCTCGACAATATTCCGTTACGGTGTCCTGTTGCATGTCTGTAAGCGCCCTAACAAACAAGCATTCCCTTTTGTAAACAGCAGTGTTCCTTTCACTAATTCTGAGATTTGAAAGTTATAAAGGATGAATCTGGTCTTTTAGTTAATCCCATACCCAACTAAAAGACCAGATTCCTGACCACAATAATTTTGGCATTTATAAAATAGATTGTGAATGCGGATTGTCCTACGTTGGCCAAACACGTAGAGCCCTGCGTTTCAGACTCAAAGAGCACCAATCGTACGTTCACAAACAAGATTTTGAAAAATCGGCCATTGCAAAACACTCATGGAAACATGGCCATCGTTTCTGTTTTGCCGATGCAAAAATAATTGAAAAAGTCCGTTCACCCTCAGATCTCAATTTTTTCGAGGCCTTTCATATCTTCAGTAATTCCTGTACAATAGTCAACGAGCCGGTTGAGAACAATTTTTCCCCCCTCTTATTACAAACCTCTCTTTCAATCAACATAATTTCTTCTTCCAACAATAATTGTTCCTTTTCCTTTTACTTAGCATTCTGCACAATAGATGGCGACACAAATCAGGCTTTTTGTTATGTTATCTGTTTCGCCTTTTTCACTTTTTCGTTTTTGATTTAGTGGCAACAAATCAGTTTGGACGAATTTTCTGACGATGGTGGACGCTTGATTTTCCACCGAAACAATTGTAAAATGTCTCTCCTGCTCAAATTAAACTGCGTTTGTGTACACCTATTTTAAACATCGCTTGAGAAGTTGGGGATGGGACAGATCATTAAACTTGGTTTGATTTCATCCATAATGGCAATTGGCACTGGATTCTGATGTTTGAAATTGTGATGAATATTATCAGCAACTGCTCTTTGGTATTTACAAAATGAAGATGATCCTGCGGGACAAAAATGGTGAGTCGATTCCGCATCTGTCGAACGTGAATGATAATAAATTGCCCATACGGTATTTCTCATGTTATCTAAGTCCTTATGCTGTCTTATAGCATTTCCATAATATGCTGAAAAGCGGTTTATTGCATTATCTGTCAGTCTTCCTTTACCACTCAAAGTTTTTCCGTCCGAAATCCTTTTCCCTTTTCGCTCTAGCTTCATTCTTCGAAGTCTGGCTCCCATTCGTTCTTTCACATGATTGATGTACTCACTTTTTTTTAATTTCGATGTCATCACCATAAGGATGTAGTTTCTTAATTTTGGGGAAATTTTTTGTGTCCACATCGCTGATGTATTGGAGATATCGAGTCCCTCTGTATTCTGCCGAGCGATTAAATATTAGGACCATCCCGTCTACTTCCATTCTTTGTGCAGATCCTGTATGGTTTTACACGCAATTCGGATAGTGAGCTTCGAACCCGTTTCTATAAGTTTGGCCAGTTTTTGTCCCTTTATAATTTTGACAGGCTCTCACAGCCAGAAGACAAAACTTCGAAATCTACGACTTTGCCTGACTTTGCACCAATGGCACTGCACACCACAATAAGTGAAGAGTGGTCCTGGTTTTCCAGGTGCCATCTCCGCTTATGCATATGCCTCCTTCTACTGTTGTCAACGATTGTTCTTCTAACGTTGCATCTTTCATAGCTCCCTTGGCGGTTATGGCAACAGCATTTTGAATTTTCGTAACGATTGGCCTACTTGTCTTGCTCTAAACAGGGGTGGGTAGTCCATCACGCCGCAAAAAGATTTAAGACCTGTTAATCCTAATCCAATGGTGCGTATTGCATACATGCTTCGTCTGTTAATTTCAGGAATATTGTTCCTTGGCCCCAGCATCTTTGAATTGCGAAAGGATTTTTGCAATCCACATTGTTTACAACAAATACAAAATTTCAAGGAAAGTCCTTGTTGCAAGTCCTCACTGATTTTGACATCATTCCCACACTCTTTACAAGAAAGTAAGTTTACAATTATAGTAAATAATAAATCGAAATCGAAAATCTTATCTGGTTCTGGCTCATTTGGTGGTGCCATCTATATGGTGCAATCCAGTTTCATTTTCTTTGCGGATGCACTACTCCACTTACTATTGGAAGTTTCATCATTAGACGTGTTTTCATTCCCACAAGATACTGTTTTCCGCTTTTAGGGCGGGTTCCAGACTTTGATTTTGCCTTTGACATTTTAATAGAATATCGAACTAAATTGAATAAAAAACTCAACAGAACAGCAAATAACAACTCAAAATAAACATTTATATAACAAAAATATCAATATCAATGTAAATTCAGAAAGCAAGAAAACGCGGTGAGCAGCGGTTGTTGTAAAAGTAAACAGTGAAAAAAGGTTATGAAAGTTATTTCCTTCCCTTCCTCATTCTGTGTATATGTGTATTGGTGTGTGATCCCTATCGAAAAGCAACCATACACAAAAAATAGCAAATATGCATACACTTGCAAACTTGGATGACGCAATCGTAAGGCGATGGTCCATTTTAATCCCTTTAAATTGTAAAAAACGTTTAAACAGCTTTTACGGTTTTCGCTGTAACTCGACTTCTATTTACACTAGATACGTTCGGTTGGTCATAAAATGTACAGAAATGTCTCTACTTTTA
>QLNU02014802.1:14085272-14103481 GCA_006491805.2 Dysdera silvatica
TGAATATATTCTAGTATTTCTGAATATATTCTAGTATTTCTGAATATATTCTAGTATTTCTAGGTCATTTCTTACTCGTCATACAAACCCTAAAAATATCTTCTTCACTTGCATTGGACGTAACATTCGGTCTTCATCGCGCCGGGTCCTTTAAAAAAAGGTAGACATTTGTCTTCTTTGCCTATGCTATAATCCGGCCCTTGTTTCATTACAGCTAGCACATTTTGTTTTGCAATGGATGAAACTTTATTAAGAAATTCGTGTCGTCTGTTCAAATTATTAGGCCTTTTGTTAGAAGCGGACAAGGAAAAATTGCAACAGACGTTATTCAGGTGTATACAGGTCGTTATACAGGTGTAATATATTATCCATCGAGACGTTATTTTCCAACTGTTGAATAATTGCGTTTAAAAGAAAAACCAAATTTGCTGAAAATAAATGTTAACATAAGTGACAACTTGTGGGTTGGAAATGTGAGAGCTCTGAAAATGTATCTTATCTTAAATTAAATTATATGTTTAACATAACGTGCAAAAATATAAAAAAATACACACTGGTTAAATGTTCCATTTTAACAATTTATATTTTTAACTGCAATTTATTCCGGAACAAAAAATATACGAAAGTGTCGTTTCTCATTCAAAAAGAGGCGACAACCATAGAAATATTTACACACGTGATACCAGTAATAGTACAGTCACTTTAAGCAAAAATAGCAAGGAACCCGGACAAAATTGCAACACAAATGTTTTTCATACCAAAATGCAGATAAGAATGAGCTGAACAATATGTCCAAAATCCACCAAAATCACTTCGTGGAAAACCGAGTTTTGGGAATTGGTAGTTAGTTGGCTATTTGTGGTTACGGTATACAGGATGTATTGCCGATTCTGTCTGAAGGGCTTATTGTATATAAGATTAAAATTATATACAGAGCGAAGGTATCTACAATTATGGAAGTTATATATAGTGAAATAAGTATGCTCCATCAGATGCTATTGATTGCAACGCTTCTAATGGCGAAATTCGGACCTAATCCATACCAAGAAATATTGATATTTCTTATTATTCATTACCTTTAAAATCCATATAATAAAAATTATAAGGAAAAATAACATTCATCAAGTATTATTAAAGACACGGTGGTTTTACAAGGAGGATTCCACACCAGGATGAGTTTCTTGGGCTGCATCGGATACTACGTGCAAGAGGCGAGATTCACTGAAATGTTTGAACAAATCTATGCTGGTAAAACCATTAAGCATATTATGAGTGGGACAGCTGTTTCGCGTGCTATGCGAGCTCATAGTATTGTCTACCAAGCGCTAAACATGATGCTCATAGCTGCATCATATGATATACCAACTGAGGACATATTGTGCGTTGAAACATATTCTGCAGATTTCAAGCAAATGGGCAATCTGTACAAAGGTCTACTAATTGATAATACCATTTCTGTTGAGGACGCTAATTCTCTTTGGGCACTGCAAGTAATATTTAAAAAAAAAAAAAGAAGGAAAATAAATTGCAATTGTACCGAAATAGAGCTGCAGCCGTAGCGGCTTCCATACATAGGCATCGTCTCCATTTTAAAGGAATTCATTCGAGCCGAGAGAAGTGGGAATTGATATCTATACCTGAAAACACATTGGCTGACATGTTACCATTGTACCGACCCCACATTTACCAGCCATGTGAGATATGTCATTTGTCTCTTGACTATATCCCCTTTCGAACTCAGCCACAGCATGAAGATTTACTGATCTACACTCCGTCCATACAACTCGAATTTCTAACATAAAATTACAGTCCCTGGATCTGGGTTGACATCTGGAATCCGACCTTTGACATGTGTGAACCAGATCCGGGGATAGGATGGTAACAGTGACTTGAGACCAGAGAGGGGCCTGGACGCCGAGAGCTACGCTACCATTAGACAGCCCTCTCTGGGCTTCCTGTACGTAGAGAACAGAAAGTTATTTTCGATGAATAAAATGTGATTTTAAATTAGTTCAACCAAGCGTCAATTACCTCTCTCGAATTTTACTATCTACGTTACACCATACTTTGCAGCAGCAGAACATTTCTAATACACTAAATCAGTTTGCATATATCTACAGAACATGCTGGAACTGAAAACATTAAATCCCGACCTGTACTCCAAATTTCAGAATGGACTCTTCATAATAAGGGTAAGTGATCGTCTGTGGGCGGCCCTTGCCCCTGATTCAGTAATTGAACGGGCACTGATGAGGAGTTTGAAAACGACTAGAGGTCTCACACGAAGACGAAATATCACGAATAGTCAACGGTCTATTTGGTTGATGTCAATACTCATATGTGTTCAGATTACTGAGTCTATGCAAGAACTTACTGAACTTCTCTACTTCATAAGAGAATAGCACATTAATGCATCGCAATTACACATACAGGAAGATACTTTGGACACACAGACCATCATTTCTTTACTAACATCACTGAAGCCCTTCGTTGAAGAGTGTGAGTTACATAGAATCATAACTGGAGTGACAGCGTCTATTGAGGTGAATGTAGATGCAGCCAAGGAGGTAGGTTTGTATATACTTATGGACATAACAGGGAAAGCAACAGACAGCTATATCTTTCCAAAGAGACAGAATGCTATAACCATAGGATTTCAGGCAGCAGTAAAAGCTGATAGTGAGGAAGTTCATATTGGCCAAGTTATACTCTTCCAGCGCTTGGCAAACTTCGCAAACAGAGATTATCCGGACATTGAAGAAATAATGTGTTGGGAATTGTGCACACATCTACCTTTCTTGTTTAAATCTTTCCAAGTCTTCCGAAAGCAAAACAAAGCGTCGTTAGCATCTGCAATCTGGAAAACCACCAAGTCAGAAGAGTCCATTGAGTCCATCCAAATTCACAACATATACGCGATTGCTGGTGGCTGGCTTCTCCAACAAATACCATGGAAATTCGGGGCAATAGTTACGTTGCACACGTCACCAAGTATTTTGGAAAGCTTCTGTTGTATTTGATGGGTATAGCAGTAAACCTTCCTCTAAAGATGTCACTTACCCACAAAAGGACGAAAGGTCTTCAGTGCCCAGCCATCGAATTTTCTGGAACTATGAAACTCGCAAACAAAAAGGATGTACTACTTCTAAATTCCAGGAACAAAGAGCGTATTACCTCTTCTATTGGACAGAAACTTATCTTAGCAGGATGATATTCGGTATCATATGAGTCTGGTGATGCTGATGTTCGGATTGTTACTAGTGAGGTATCAAAAGCTCAGTTTCATGACACCTGTCTTGTGAAGAATGATACAGATTTGCTGATATTACTATTATATTACTGCCAAGAGAACACCCTTCCTTTACATTTTAAGACCGAGACAAAAGTCTGGCATACCAACAAAGTTAAGCAGAAGCTCGGGAGCCTATGTGACAGAATTTTGTTCATTCACAATTTCCTTGACTGTGATACAATATCAACTATTTACGGAGTTAGAAGCAAGTTGCCTTGTTACTTGCCCTTTCCGATAAGCAGTTCCAACAAGCAAGTGTGCCGTTTGATAATCCTGGTACTTCAAAAGAATATTTAAAAAGAATTAAACCCGTTTAATTCCGTCATCGCCATTTAAAAAATGCCTCCTGTTCATAAATGTGCAAGTGTCATATGAAACATGAGAAGCAACGCTTCTCATTAAAAAATATTTTATATAAAATTTACTTCAATTGCTAAATTCTTGTAGTTTTGCTAAATTTAAAAATTTCTTGCATGGCTTGCCAAATGAATTAAAAGGGATTTTGTAAGCAAAATGAAGGAGCATACTTGATTTAATTGGAGCATTAAATGTGGACTAACTTCCTTTAATTGATTTGCTCTTGGTGGATATGTTTCGCAAGTACGAATGTTTGACAGAAAGTGCAAGTTGTTACTCAAGCTCGTGGAACAACTGTGCTCCAATTTCTATGAACATCAGTTATGTTAAACGTAATGAATATAATTATGCAAGAATTTCCAAAACTGAACTTAAAGAATCGGAAGTCCCATCATTGTGTTCTATGGTACACCATTAGATTCTATATAACACCATTGAATTTTATATAACACTGTTGGATTCTATGTAACTCCATTAAGTTTTATTTAGTATCGTTGAGTTCATTGCAACATTGTTGCGTTTTATTGAATATCGCTAAACTCACATTTCTTCACTCGTAAAGAATGAAATTGTTGCGGATCTGTTGGTGGTGTGGTTTGCACGAAAGCGTAGTTCATGCATTATTCAACGGAACATAAATACTCGACTAATTTGAATTGCACTTTCTCAGCTCACGTGCTCAGTCATTCCTGACGTCAGTGTAAAATTTGGGCTGTGCACTCTCTTAGCTCGCATTACCTAACTCGGCTTATCACTTGTTCAGTCATTCCTGAGGTCAGCGTAATCTCATAATTATTTTCGCTGCGAGCAGTTAAGCTCAATGAAGCCCACGTCAGTGTAACCATTGCTACACGCGTCAGGTTTACAGTTTATAAATCATTGTTAAGCTCAATTTCTTTTTCGCTAAGTTTGTCAATAAAAAATTATCTCTTAGATATGCATTGTTCGTGGAATTCTGCAGTTAAATCCACGACAATAGATGTTGAACGTTAAGCTCCCGTACACACAACATTCGTCCACCCGGGGATCCATCCATGTTGGTGACCCGGACGTACTCAGAGTCAATTTCAACACTCCCTATTTTACTTGCATCATCCTTTAAGTACAAATGGAACAAATACGTTTATGATTCCATTATATTTGTGCTTATTTATAGCTACTACAAAGAAAATAAAACAACGAATACAAATATAACATTAAAAATAAATGAAAATTTCGCTTTAATTTTACTTTCGCGTGAAGAATATTATGCTTATTTCAGATTGAAAATTTTGCTCCAGTAAAAAATAGTACTCAATTAGCATGCGGCACTGCCAAGATCTAAATAGGTCGCAAATTATCACACGATTGTTGTATTTTGGTCATGGTCGCAACATAACTAAAATGCGATGTGTTAATGGCGTCTCTGTTCTTGAAATACTAAACTTTTAAAAATGTTACGACGCCCGATATTAGCATTTCATACAAAACTCTGGACTTAAACATTTATAATCAGAGGTTTCCAGAAAGCTAAATAGTCTCACCTCCATATTTCTAAATTTCATATATTTAAATTCTCCATACTTTGAAATTTGATGGGTTTTTCTTAACACTATACAGGCAAACTCTTTCTATACAGGGTGTTCCGAAAACATTTGCTCCATTGGTCATTATAGATCCCGCCTCTGCGAAATAAAAGTATGCATAACTCCGTGGATATTCATTTCCGACCCCCCCCCCCATGTAAAGGACCATTATGGCCTATTTTGCACACAAGGATCACGGTTAGATACTTTTGACTCGATGTTTTTGGAACACCCTGTATATCGAAAAAAAATCTATATATATCGAAGTCTTCAATCCGGGGGATTTTCCCCTGACCCCGTAATGACGATGTAATTCCCGGATAATAAACGTGAATACTTTTATCATGGACCATTGTTGAAATTTATTGTGCAGCAAAAAATTTGCAACAAATTATTTTAACGATAAATCAATGTGCAAAAATAAATAATTTAAAACATTGCGAGGATCCACGTGTATCTTTAAACCAGATATTTTTAAACGATGCATCGCGGCTCCTCGAGGCATCGTAGATATCGATCAAGGACGTCACGGCGTTGCTTATCATTTTATATGACGTGTTATATGAAAATATTTATAAAATGTGTTTGTGCATTTTTGTACATCGGAAGCCACCGACAATTTATGTGAAGGGACGGTGGCCATGGGTCAAAAAGGTTTGAAAACCCCTGTCAAACCATGAAAACCGTCAGCACCAAATGAGATAACATATCTGCCTGGAAAGAGTTTAAGACGGTATGATAAGTAATACAATACCAATTTGTGAAAATGATTTGTATTTATTGATAGTTAGATAAAGATATATTTTAACATTGTTATGACGTCATGCGATAAGTGAGATAAGGCTTACAAGTTGGCGAAATCTATTGCCAATGAAGAGAAACTTCCTGGTCAACACTTTTCTTCATGTTTGTTAAAATTATCTCACTGTATGTTTGTTAAAATTATCTCACTGTATGTTTGTTAAAATTATCTCACTGTATGTTCGTTAAAATTATCTCATTCTACGTTTGTTAAAATTATCTTAGCTGAACTCTATTTTAAATACTAATTTTTATAATTACTCGTTAGTATAAATACCTGCTTCACTTATGCAAAACTGAATGCTAATTTTGTATTTCAGTTCCTTGAATCTTTATATGCATATCGTTATCGTTAGAAACTTACCATATACACTTTTAAGAAATTGTGATATTCGTAATAAAAACTAACTCTCTTTCAACGAATATGCTGTAAACAAAAATTGGAATAACAGTGTGATTGTTAATGATAATCATCAGTAATTATATTTATGATTACTGATTATCGTTGAAGTATTTACCGATGGGTGAATGATGCAAAGAGGATGGAAAATAGCCAGACAAACAATGATCTGCAAATCGAGATGGAAGGACTCTGGAGAAAAAAAGCCAAAGTGGTTTCAACTCTAGTGGGTGCATTGAGGGGAAGGTCCCCCAATAAATGGAACACCACCTCGACACAACAAAAATTAAAGATAAGCTTTGTTGTCAACTTTAACAAATTGTCCTTTTGGTGCAACAGCTCAGATTACATGAAGATTAATTTTATGAGACCCCTGGAGAGAACAGTAATTAAATGAAAAAGATCAGCCAAGTGCAATTGGACTGACAATTTGCGCAATAATAGTAATAGAAGTAATAATTTGTATGATGTGCTCTAAGGGAGCCAAGAATTCTCTTTGAAGTTGATTGGGAGGAAAGTTTTAGAGATTATTTGGTTTCCTTGCTTTTTGCATTTTAAGGTTCCTTGTTTCTCATGGTGGACTTCACAAAGAAATTTCACCGAATTTGAAAACAATTAAGGAAGTTGATATAAGTTGACGACGACATTGCGCACTATTAATATGATACGGAAGGAAAAATAAAACACAGTTACATAATAAATTTTATTGTTTACGGCTGTTTCAGTAGCCCTAGGCTATTTTCGTCAGAACGGCAACAGATACAACACAACATGTAATGCCAACCAGTGTTATAAGCGGCGATTACAGGTATAATGAAAATGAACGGTAAAAAATTTCATTATACCTCTAACAGCCGTTTGTAACACTGGTTGGCAGTACACGTTGTGTTGCATCAGTTGCCGTTCTGACGAAAATATCCCAGAGCTATTGAAACAGCTGTAAACGATAAAATTTATTATTTAACTGTGTTAGTTTGTTACCTTCTCTATTATTTTATTTTTTCAATTAAAGAAGTTAATTTTTGGTTGATCCAAATATTAAAGAAGGAAATATTGTAACAACGTTTAATAGTCTATTGAAGCAAATCAAAAAAAAAAAGTTTAGCAAATTTTAAACTTTGCCACAATTTTACAACTTTAAGGCATTGATATTTAGAACTACGAAGAGAAGATAGAATATATTTCTATATGCCTACATACATTTCGCTTAGATTAAAGCAGTTTGGACTGGTAAGAATCTAGAAAAGAAAATGACAGTGCTCCCAGCCTGGATTCGAATCGGTGTCTTTTGAATTGCTTTTCCCAATTCGGAGGTTGTCGGCACAGTCTAGACAGGAGCAGTGACGTTTTCTTTACCAAATCCCCATGTGTTCAAAAACTTTAATTTCGCCCCCACAACATTCCAATAATCCGGATTCGCCTCACTGAAAACAATGCGTGTCTATTAACTGCACATCGTACTCCTGGGTTCAGTTTGCTGAGCCTTAAGATGTTAGGATTCCTCTAGAAAGTGCGAGTCCACTGCTTTATACTGGCCTATTCATAACGTCTTCGTTCATGGTACCGTTAATTCAAGTTCGACCACCAATAGTATCGTAGACCACGTGGCGTTTTCCTGCCTGTTGTAGCCCGGGGTTTGGTTCATTTGGCAACAGAGGTTCGAAGTCCTTAAAAAACTAGAGGTCCCGGCAAAACATAACCTTAGTTATCCTTTCAGCGTAGAAACACAAACAAAAAAGTCAGCCCCAAATGTGCGAACAAGCCAAAATGAAACCCTTCTGCTTAATCGCACTACGGTCTTTAAATTAATTACTTTATTTTAATCTAGAAAATCGAAGCTAAGCGCACAGGAATATAAAACTAGATCTTAAGTTAGAAACTGGATAAGAGTTTAAATCAAATTAAAACCGAGAAAAGCCTTTAAAAATTGCAAAACAAAATTTTAATTCAGAAATCATTTGAAAAATGTCGGCATTTTGAAAAAATTAGCAAAAGCACCCAAAAATAAATTTACAATTTTTTTTTACTTTTATGAAGATAATTGAGTTGGAAACAACAATATCTCTGTATGTTGTATATACAATAATGTTGCCTTACATAAGTAAAATAAATTAAATAAATAATTATCTAGAGAAAAAATATTTTTCTATAATTAACTATAATTTGCTTCATTTTAACATTTCAGGTGTCTTATTGTACCAGATAATCTGATAATGAAATTTAAATTATACTTGAATCCTTTGAAATGTGTGCCGGTTATTCGATTTAAAATTTTTGGAACTCTTAACCCGCAATAATTTTTTAAGTGGGCGCTTATGATTGCGTAACACGGGATTTTACGCAACAATGTTCTGTTGCACATGTCTGTACGAAACATTACTTGACACTATCATTCTAAGTCTAATGGTCATGTCTAAACCTAAGAATTTGCATTTTTTAGACCTTCGGATCTTTGATGTGTTCAACACATAATTAAGGGTTACATTCAAGTCGCCCTTTGGGTGCCTTTTTTCCTACAATGCTACTTTCTCCCCTGATACTATCTTTTTATACAGGGTGTTCCAAAAATATCGGATAGAAAGTATATAGCCATGATCTTTGTACAAAATGGACCATAGCGACCCTTTACATGGGGGGTCGGAAATAAATAACCACGGAGTTATGGCTATAAACAAATAACAAAGCATGATTGGATAAAAAAAAGAAAGCTACACCTATAATCATCGTATTTGTCCAATAGACTGCATCTGGGCTGTACTATCCAAAAAACAGGCTTCTTTTTCGCCACGCATCTCTGGAATGTGGAAGTTAACAATTTCGAGCCAATGAAAATTGTATTTGAAAGTTTGGCTCGCCCCTTGAATTTAGTTTCCTAAATTTGTCCGTCGCCAATTTTTGGCGAGAATGTCGAATTTTTGGCAAGCTATTTAAGAATCGAACCATTGACTTTTTGGCCATAATATTCTCTTCCGCCCCACCCCCAAAGGTGCCTACATAATACTTGAACTCTCCCTATCAAATTTTTTCCGCGGTAAATGGAAATACAACCCCGGAGCCCGGCCACCATACCGGCACCCATATTCGTAATTCAGAATCGATCAAGACATAAGCGTACGGGAGAGGGATTCATGTGGGCCATAATCTCCCGCAATTGGGAGAATATTAACACTAGGTGCAGGGGCGGACTGGGTTCTCTCAAAGGGCGCATAGCTTGGATTATAGGAGGGCACGAGTCCTATCTCCCATGAGGGCTAAAAGATTCACTCATTCATTTTTAAAACGCTATATATTCAAAAGTATTACACGTACAAACATGAGTGATATATGAAAATAACCGCAAACTCACCAAGTTTATATTGTGTGCATCAGGTGGCATCACGAGTTCAGTATCTTTCAGTATCTCCCAAAATGACTCCAAAATGAAATGCGAGGATGACCTCGCTTTGTTCCCTTGGCCGCCCAGGTCACCTGAATTAACGCATTGTGACTTCTTCCTTTGGGATACATTAATAACCTAGTTTATATACCCTCACTATCAAAAACATTAGAAGAACTCAGGAAACGGATCAGTACTGCAGTGATAACCATTAACAGAATGGCGCTGTAAAATGTGTGGAACGAGTTCCTGGACGTGTGTCGTGTGACCCAGGGGGAAGCACATAAAACATTTGCAGAGTGTGCATAAAACTTGATGAGTTTACGATTACTTTCATTTATTACTCATATTTGTACGTGTAATACTTTTGAATATATAGCGTTTTGATAATGAATTAATCTTTTATAGTAGCCCTCTTTATATTCATTCTCCATAAAATTTGACGGTAACACTCTATTAATATTATATATGAATCTTAAGCTTATACAGGAATTTGTCTTAAATTTACGTACAGCATTTATCACCAATATATTTAATAATTCTTCTAAGATTCAAAGTGACTATAATTCTTTAGCCAAATTTCCATACACACGTATTGAATTTTCTTATGTCAATATCTGATTAAACAACCTAATGTTAAAGAATGCCTTAAGTATAAAGTGAGAGAGAGTAAAATGTCAATGCACTCAAACCGAAGTTGAACTACCGACCTTTGGTTTTCCTTAACAATGCTTTGATTATTAATCCGATGTGTACAAGTACGAGCAGCACTACAAACCGGAGAAATATTAAATAAAAAGGACATATTATGTCAGCGAAACATTATCTAAAAGCCAATGTATCTGACCTTGCTTTTAAAGATTTACAGTATCATTTCTAACTGACTTTATTTATAAAAATTGAAACTAATTTACAGCTTTTTATATAATCATTAAAACTTTTTATAATTATTGAAACTTTTATAAAAGTTTATTCAATTTTATATAAGGTTATTAAACTTTATAAAAGATTTAAAACTTTATAAAACGTTTATAAAAAATTATCAATTCATGCAATTTTTATAAAAGATTATTGATTGTTAATATTTTAATAACGAATGGCATTGATAGTATTATCAAAATAATAATAATCAAAGAAACATACTTATAAAGAAGATTTGACGAAAGAGACAAAATCAATTAAAAGTCTCGTTTGAAAAAAAAAAAATAATATTTCATGACGGACAAAAACTATTATTAATTACAAAATTAAATAATTCAAATTATCCGGACTATTGAAACCAGTACAGAGCAGGATAATCCGAAATTCGAATAGATGAGTGTGAAAACCTTATGAAAAGTAATAGAGAGAGAGAGGGGCGACACTTTGATGACCACAAGGACAAATGACCTTCTTGTCGATGGATGGAGGAAGTCCGTTTAATTGGACTATCCAAATTATCGGGATCTGGATGACAGTATTGTTATTCCACTCTACTTATAACTCACGTGCACGCGACAATGCAACCATGAATAAATGTAGAAATAAATATAGCTAATATAATGCAAACGCATATAACGCACATATGTATAACAGGTACAACGCACACATATATAACGCGTATAACGCACACATGTATAACATGTAGCATATAATTTCGCTAACAATAAACATGAAAATGATACTTGCATCCCTTTTATTATTACCCAACTCTTCAGGCAATAATTTACAAATCAAACAAAAGTTGTAATAGCCGTACTTACATAAGTAGTTCGGAAACCATTGCAAAGTTAAGAATTTACGTCCAGTCTAGGAATATAGAATTAAACGATTTAAAATCGAATGAAAAGTTTATTTTGTGGCAGTGAACATCTTTATCTCGTGGCAGCTGCTTCCAAAGCTTTGTTCCCACATGTGTGTAAGCTATTGTGGAAACGATGCACAAGAGGAAAATAAAGGATGTGAAGTTACATACGTATTACCTGTAATTAAACTGCTTTGCCATTTCAAGGAATGATTACGTATTTGATCATACCTTGCATGTACAATAGGTGATGACTTTCAAAAAACCAGGATAAAATGTATAATAAAATGGTTACAGTATTGTGACTATTATTTTCCTTATAACTTCCCTGAGCATCAATTCGCGTTATTCAATCGCTAAGCGACCGTTGCTCAATAACGCACTACTAATAGACAGTGAAAAAAGTTAGATTGTAGTGACGTGCTACCAATAGTGGGAAGCGGTATAAAAAATTGAAAGAAATTACGAATTAATTTGTGATAATACATAAACAATAGGAGGCAGTGCAAAAATTAGAAAATTTTCAATATTTACCAGCAATAAGCGATGCAAAAAATTATAAATAATTGCACCTAATATTTATTTTAATGCGCTATCAATAAGCAGTTGGGAAAAGCAAAGGAATTTAAGTTAACAGATAATTTATACCATATTGATTCGATTTTTTGTATAATAGAAATAAAATACAGGGTACCAGGGAGGAAATTACATAAAAAGGTTAAACACTGGTAAAATAGCAATGAAAAAGATCACTCAAGCTTTCGGACGCATCAGCAGCAGTCCTTCATCAGGAGCAATTTTTGTAGCCTTGATATCTGGGACATTACCTCTGACAAGTAAACTAATTGATCAACTTTTTGTTGTTTAATTAATTAACTCATTCTTGACTATCTAATTAATTTAGGCTATTTCATTAATTCATTGTTGACTAACTAACTCATTGTGAACAAAGTAATTACCTCATTTTGACTAAATAAGTAAGACATTGTGGACTAATTAAATTTTGATTAATTAATTAACTCAATGTTGACAAATTAATTAGCTGACTGTTGACTAATCAATTAAGTTTTCGCAATAACTGCATTACTATCGACTAATTAGTTAACTTCTTGTAATCACAGCAACGTAAATTTTAATTATTACATTTTTGCCGCGAATATGTTGTTTCCTTACCAAAAATAATCTGCAATTTCACTTATTTTCTTATTTAATCACCCCTATTAAAACTGGTTTAAATATAGATCACATATGTGTCAATAAATCACTATCGAAGTTAAAATTATTCAGCTGGTGTGTGATCTTTTGCTTCTAGAAATATCCAACAATGATGAGGAAATCTTGTGTGAAAAATATTTGATAGTTATAGAAATATCAAACTTCAGTTTCTTTTATAGAAATCTAGTTAATGATTAGCAACTAAGCTGAAGGATGACATAATATCCCAGCGAAAGACAGAATCTAAAGAGATGTACAAAGGACCGCGTGTTTCTACTTGAAATTTATGACGATCAATCAATTGTATAACACTGACGACGTTATCAGAAATTAACCTTTTCTATCAACACTATCGCCATAAGGTATTTTTGCTATGTAGCGCGCTTCTTTCAAACTTCTTCCCTTTAGTGGGTAGCGCTAGGTCGAGTTTTACATTGAAATTTGAAATTGCCAATTAATGACGAATGGTGAATATAATTTAAAATGTCATTTTTGCATTCTTTTGCGGATTAAATAAAATTTTTTTGTAAATTCTGGAAACCCCTTTATTCCGAACAAAATTTCCATTTCCTTTGTTTTCTAGACGCATTTTATTAAATACATTATTTTTCTATTTCATCATTTTTCTATTACTACAATTTTTTTTCTAATTTCTTCATTTACTGGACGTCACTGTATAGCATCCTGTGGTGGATGTGAGAAAATCACGTCTTCTTCATTATTCACGTTGAACTTCTCGGTAACACTGTAATCTCAAGTATTTATACCTCTAAATGTTATATTTTGCTTATTTTATGTACACTATGCCTAGCTATGTATTTAAAAATCGGTACAAGCACCTATTAAACAAAACTAAAAGCATGTAAAATGCAAGTACCTAAATGGTAAAACAAAAGTTCCTAAACGTAAGTAGTAAAATACAAGTACCAAAATTGTGAAGTACAAGTACCTAAGTTGTGAACTACCAGTTCCTAAATAGTAAAACACTAGTACCTAAATAGTAAAACACTAGTACCTAAATAGTAAAATATAAGTTAAAGTAGTTAAATACTCTCACAGACAATGAAAGTTGTGCATCAAGAAGGAAGTATGTGGTTGACTTGAAATTGTACTGATGGCAGGATACAGATGAATGATATACATGATTACATACACACCACAAAAACAGAACAGTAGAACAATTACAGAGGGAGCTGTGGTACACAGTCCGGTCATCCTCAGTAGCTCATTACACCGCCTTGTCCTGCGATACCAGCAATAATACGGTCCGGCATGGCGTGGAACAAAAGCCTGGTCTTGTTCTGCGTTAGACGTGTTCCCACCTGTTGTATGGTACGTTCGAAATCCCAGAGATTGGGACAACGAGGTATCTGGCGTTTCAACTGGTCCCACACATGCTCGATAGGGGAAAGGTATGGAGAGTGGATAAGCCATTGAAACGTCTGTACATGATGTAAGCAGGCTTGGGCGACCAGATCGTTGTGCGGCCCAGCATCATACTGCTGAATCCATGCACCTAGGATCCCAGCCACGAATAGGAGAACATGGATCAGTAGAATCTCATCGACGAACCTTTAGCCCGTCAATGTTCCAGGTACCACTACTAGAGCGAATCGTCTGTCGTAGGCTATGGTTGCCCAGATCATGATGCCTGCAGTGCGGCTAATGTGTCGCTCGATTCCGAGGTTTGGATTGTGGTGTTGGCTAGGGGTCCTCCAAACCCGGATACGGTGATCATCGGTCCCCAACACGAAGTGGCACTTATCGCTGAACACCACACGTTCCCAATCTGTGGCGTCCCATGTTACTCTGGCCTGGCACCACTGCAAACGGAGATACCGATGTTTCCCATGTGTGGGATCTCAGGTTCGCTTCCTTGAGACGTCTAGATATGGTTCATACAGGCACCTATACTTGTGTCTGGATTGCGGATCGTGTCGCCGTGAGCTCTGTACATGCCTGACGCACCATCATTCGATCTTCTCTACTCGTGGTATGTCTGATCCCTCCACAGCCGGTCCTCCGTGTCTGAGTGGCGTCACGTAACCAGTGCTCCCAACACAGTCTAAAGGTATAGTGGCAAATTCCGAACGATCCACGTGGAGGGCTACCCGGCGCGTTAACTACCCTGCGGTTTTCAGTACGATGATCAGGCCTTTCTCGAAGTCCATCAGTTGTGTATACCGAAGTTTCTGGCGTCTATCCGCTATTCTTTTCACTCAGTACGCATGCTAACATCGACCGAAGTATCTCGCTTTGATGAGGCGTTACCGTTTGCAAATCATGGCAGCATCTCCCAAGAGTACCATGTCATATGACGTTTAACGTCATAGCTAGAGCAATCTGATTGGCTGGGTATTTTAATGGCCGATGAACGGCCACTGGCTACAAGAGCCCAGCAGGTTCTTTATGAAACTGTTTGTTAGTAATTAGTGAGAAGCAATTTTTTTATTAATAACTAAATAACTATGTAAGGGGGTTAGTTGAAGGAAGGTTAAGGAAGGGAGAAAGGACAGTGAGTGAGTGAGTGAATTATGCAAGAAGGGCAATGGGAAAGGTGGCCGCCGAATGGGGCAGCGCTGTATTCCCAGACAGGCTTTTGTCACATAAAATGACGACCAGTGGACCGAGAAGGGACACTGGGGGGGAGGGGGCATTGCAGGGGATTGTCGATCGAAACAGGCGTACAGAGACGCACAGCTCACATGATTGTCGTCATTCAACGTCGACCGGAGGCCATCCACGATCAGTCCGCCCCGAAGAGCGGCCGAAATAGATGGATGGCGCGGAAGAACACCCCGGGCCGGCCGGTACTCCTACAGGAGACCACCGGACACCGTTGAGTGGGTGAGGTGCCGCGAGCGGCAGCGAACAGGCGTAAAACATTCCCCGCAACCAGGGCGCGCGAGACCAGCATAGTCCGGACAGGCATTACATACCAAATTATCATCCACTGTTTGCGAAAGCTGGCCCCCAAGCGATCGCAGCGGACGAAGACAATGACGAACGCCCGTCATGGACAGAAGGCCAAGCACGGCCCTAGCGACGAAGTCCGAATTACGAGGGAGGGCGGAGTCCGGTCCCAGAATAGCAGAAGCAGGCATCCATCCACCGCCACCCGGCGGCCAAAGTGAATATCCCAAGCACTCCGTCTTAAGCGAGCTGGAACCAACACCCGCCAGCCCGGAAACAGACATCCGCACGCCACCAGAGCTGAGACCGAACTCCGGAGAAAGGACAGGGAGGCAGATGAGACTCGGCTTGGACCAATCACGATTAAGGATGGTTTTGAGTGCTGAAGTGGTAGGAGGACCAATCCAGTCGCTCGTATAGCGTTAGGCAACTATTGGTCAGAAGTTTTAGTTACCGGGTATGCTAAGTTTGGGAATTAACAAGTCAATTCAATTGGTCCAGTATGACAAAATTACTTCAAACCTTTTAGGAGCGAATAGCAGAATAGATTAGATCAGCCTCAAATTTATAAATTTGTCCATGGGCAGGAACTTAGAGATTAACGTTGGGTTTTGATGGTTGTCTATCCTTTCAAAGGTTTTTTTTTTTTCGTAAATCTAGGAGATATGTGGCTAGTGGTGCAAGCTCACCGATGATGGGGCGTCGACTCCACGCCAGTTTATAAAGCCGCTGACATGCTTGCAGCGCCACTCACGGGTATACGGTCATGCGCAGTACCGCCGGACTAAAGTATTATAGGTTATAAAATATTTTCTTCTTAATGTGCAGCTTTTATTGTCCGTGAGTATGTAAGTACATAAGTTATGAAATACAAGTACCAGTGCTAGTATCAAACTATCCCATTTAAAATAATTTAAAAAATTATTTTTTATACACTCAATTAAAATATACTAATTTCTTGGAACTTCAAAAACAATTTCATTAAACAAATATATGCAGATGATAAATTACTCACAAAAAAAAAAAAAGATTTATCGACACTTGGTAAGACACGAACCCACAATCCCTTAATTTCCGGTCAATTACTTTAGCATTAAGCTGCAGACGTTAGACATTCCTTCCCATGCGAAATTATATAAGGCGTTACTATGGACGAGTTGGCGATTTATGGAGCAGTGCATGGACTGATTTTTAGACCAAAACGACGCCAAAGGAGCCAAACGTCCGATAGGCGAAACTAGTATTGACATTTATTAAAGTAGAAAAGGTAAAAGGTTAAACGATAAAGCTAATATCATAGCGATAACGTCGCTGTTTAGCAAATAATACAGTTACAGTATAAATCGATTCCGAAAGCGATTATGGCGAAATAATTCATGCGTAACGACCTCTGAAAAATCGGCCATCGATACCCAAGTCATGTTCTACGCTTAGTTAACCATGCCGGTTTGGCGCTACCTGGCAACCCAAGAAAAAGAGAAGATTAAAAAATATGCAAACATTACATGGTAATGCAAAACGACAAAATTACTCGCTATCTAAGCATAACGACTTTCGCCTAAAAACACGACCGTCCAAACTTGTTATAGTTTCATAAGAAGAAAACGATTTGTTTGTTTGTTTGGCTTTTTTATGGCGCAAGAGCATCTGGGCTATACTGCGCCAAAAGAAGAAAACGAACGTATAGGAATAAGTTCAGAGCACCTTCGGCTATATTTTGCATAGCTTTTGAAAGAGGGAGAGACTGCAGTTAACCACAGTTCATATACTTGGTATCGGCAGCCATTTTTAGTATGTGTGAGTATCTATATGTGTGTACAGTAAAACCTTGATATGTCGTCAATTGAGTGACCAAGAAATTATGACGACTTGCGTAGAGAAATAATTGAAAGCAATCAATATGCATCGCTGTAATGATCAATAAATTTTTTATTTATCACGATATTAATAACAATAATATCAAGTATTATAAATACCAACATTTTATGCACGTGATTAAAAAAGGTTAACTTTTACACATTTTCGACTATATTTGACACACACACACACATTCATTCTTCAATGCAACTACTGTACATGCATTGGCGCATACAAAGGTGTTAATTGGGGCTGTAACCCCTCAGTGTGGTGACATTTTGCATATATACATATGCATTTTTATATGGAGTTTTATCTCTGTAACCCTCCCCTCGTTGTAAGCCTATAACACCCCCCCTTATGAACTTTCTGCGTGTGCCGATGCATACATATTACAATACCAATACATATTGTGTACATACATATTACAATACCAATACATATTGTGTACATACATATTACAATACCAATACATATTGTGTACATACATATTACAATACCAATACGTATTGTGTACATACATATTACAATACCAATACGTATTGTGTACATACATATTACAATACCAAGCACTTGTCCACTTTAGACCGAAACGAGCACCTGTCAGTACAATTTATTTTTTTCACCAAAAAATTTAGTGCTCTAAAATC